>JAKRZM010000749.1:330078-401323 GCA_036379175.1 Heliconius cydno galanthus
ATAATTCACATTTAAATAAGCTATTTTTTACCAAAGAAATCCATGGATAACTTATTATTTAAAAATATAACGACTGTGACAAATTAATTTAATTAAAACATTAGTATTTTAATACATTAGTAGCGAATAAATAGAATAAGTATTTGAAAGAAAAGCTGAAGTAAATTGAATTATGTGCTAATTATATTTCCCTGTATTTATTAATAATTCTTATGCTATAAGAAATATCATACGATTCACGAACACGTATTTAACGTGTTTTTTGGCAATGAAATTACGAAATAAGAGATATGTTGTGCATTTTAAACTTTTACATATTTTATGTTAAAAGATTATTCGAGACAATCATTCACTTATTACTTCAAATGGAATGGCAGTATTGAGAAAATATTATTTCATGCAAATGTCTCACATTATGTTTATAATTATAGAGCATTATGAAAATTTTTAATTCTGTCTAGACGGTTACGTAGACGATCATAATATATATTTCCAAAATACAATATATAGTGCAAGCATTATATATTACTATTGTTTATATTTAACTATAATGTTTAAAATATAATTGCTACGTATTTCCAAAAAATAAAATCCATTGTTTTGCGTAAACAAAAAAAAATATGATAGTAAAAACTCCTTGAATAACTTGTCATTTCATATCTGACATTAAATATAGACAAATATTTTTTATCTGCGTACATTAATTTAAATGAAGTACAAATTTCCGAGTGAATAGAATATTCCTACAGTACTTAGTATGTTTACATATGATTTCAAAGTAAGCTTAAAATGTCAATTAGTAAATAATAAATAGTAATAAATGTAATGATTTGCGGAACAATTTAAATAGACATTAGAACTGTTTACGGTCATATAAAGGATAATAAGCCAAATTGACCATTCGCACTGACAATCGTTCTTAAAACGTGAGCGAAATATTATATGTATCCTGTTTTAAAAAGGGGGACTTGTGAATTATTTGACAAAATGGTACATCCTGTTAAAATTTGAGTATGAGAAGGCGATTGCACTTATAAATAACGTTAATTTAAATTTAAACATGCTTTTTTAAGTTTATAATAATTATATGTACTAGGTAGGTATATTATATCGCTGAAAAATCTAGTTTAACTTCTATGTTTTTAATAGAACTTTTTTTTGTTACAAACCCTGTTACTTTTGATATTTATGTAGTTATAATAGTTTTATTAATAAGTTTTGTAGAAGAATTTTCCTTAAGTATTTTTTTTCAGATTTACAAACAAACAACGACTCATGCGCTATGAGTTCTACCTAATCATTTTACTTATCAACGTGTCAAAGCGATATAATTTATATTTTCATCCACTTATTTATTCGGAAAACAATTAAACATTTACATTTTCTTTTAACGTATTATAATTTGATGACTTTGAACTTAAAAGCATAATTTCATTTTGATTTATAGAACCTTATAAAGAGCAATATATATATATATATATGACATAAATATATATGACTTCAATCACAAGAGATCACGTGAATACACTAACAAGCTATGAATAATTTAACACTACATAAACGCTATGTCTTAGACTCATATTGAGAGAAAATATATAATAATTATAAAATTATGTTAACATTTTCTTGACTACTACCGTAGAATAAAAACATATAGATTATTTAATAAATAAAAGTAATTATTATACGTATCAACGGAACATATAATAAATATATCTAATAACTTATGATATATATATAAAGATTGCATGTAAAGTGGGTTAAAAAGCATATTAAAGCAGTATTGCACTGTTTTGCAGTAATTTCTTAGGTAATAAATATGTTATTATCATTAATGTTACGAGAAAGACAGTTGGTTTGTTGACCTTAGATAAATTATGTCTAAGATATATCTAAACAGTTTGTCACGGAAATGCAAATTTATGATTCTATGTTTCAATTAGATAGTAATTTCATATAGGAAAGACATTTTAGAGAGCTAACGAAGTGTACGAGTATATTTGTCTCGTCAATCTTTCAAATTGAAGATAACTTTCAGCGTAGAGATAAGCCAACATGAAAAGCAAACAATATTTTGATAGCAGATTACTATTTTTCCACAAAAACCATTCACCAAAACATATGTTGAATTTATCTTGAAAATAAAAAAAACTTACCAATAGATCTACGGTCAGCTTGGTTCCCATAAAACTCTTCCAATTCCTTGGCGGAACATAGAGGAGTATCGACTTGCGTCGTATCGTCGAATTTAGAATAATCTACCTCATAGCCCTGACGCTCGCGGTTATACGACACTAATGGCACAAATCTGTGTCCCCACATTATTTCACTTGTAGTATAACTGGATCGCGCCTGCGTCGTCTGTCCCGTAGACTCAATCGTACCCTCTAAAATGACTACAATTTCAAATTTCTCTTGAAGAACATCCGCCGCGGATACTCCGTAGAATGGACTGCTCGCGTTTATTCTGTGGACCATGGTAATAGGCCAAATGAAGAAAAGATTGCTATCACAGCCGTCTGCGTTCAATTCCAGCTCAGTTTGGTAATGTGACAACAACTCGCCCTCCTTAGTCATCCTAGATCTAATTAATTGAGCTCTCACGCTTGCTCCGATAATATGAGATTTCCTCAAGTCACCCACTCGAAACATTATGCACAATTCACCATCCCTTTGACAGACCACGGCGTATTTTGAGAACAAAAGTGTTTGAGTTCTATGCTTTGGTCTCGTCATCTTAGCGAATACAATTCCCACCATAAATGCTTGAATCATCACTCCCACTATACTTTGTAAGCACATTATAAATATTGCTTCAGGACACTCTTCTGTTGTCGTACGTGAACCATATCCAATAGTATGTTGGGTTTCAATACTAAATAGGAAGCATGAGGTGAAGTCGTAAATATTAAACACACAAGGCTTGAATCCCGAGGTTTCTTGCATCGGTGGTAAATGGTCTGGTTCCAGGTCACCGTGGGTAAAGGCTATCAACCACCATATAAGAGCGAACCCCAACCAAGATAATATAAATGACAATGTAAATATAAGGAGGGTCCATCGCCACTGAGCGTCAACGAGGGTCGTGAACATATCCTGTAGAAATCGCAACCGCCGCTGGGAGATCCTTGACTTGAGAATATTACATTCGCCATTTTTGAGAATAGCACGCCTTCTTGTTCTTCTTGAAACACCATGTCTATGGGAGCGATTCCTGTAAACAAATACAAACATCAAATATTACGCTGATTTTACTTAATGATTTTTAAACATTATGCAGATGATTGACTGTAAGTGTGAACGCGTAGATCACGCTTCTATAGTCGCTACGCTGCTACGACCTTCGCCAATGTTAATAATCTTAACGTGTAATATTTAAATATAATTATTTTCTTAAAATATATACAAATACACATAATTGTTAAAAGAAGAAAATTAAAATGAAAAAAAAAAGTAAGAAAAAAAAGAGAAAAGAAAGAATAGTACAGTGCTGGATTCGGTGTTGCAGGTTGGCGCGCATCGACGAACCTCTTGACAGTGGGGTAGTACACTCCAGGAGAAAGATTTCCATTTCCTGGCACTGGTTTAATTTTGAGCCACTCGTCAGGCAGCAGATGCGCCTCTTCACGGCTAGCTGGCGACTCTGGGTCGTGCATGGTAGCGTCGTCCGCGCGGTTCACGAGCGTCTGATCATCTGCGCCACCATCCCCCGGAGCTCTCGTGCCTCCTGAAGCATCGCACGCGATAATGTCGCGGTCACGACTGCCTCTATCGTGCTCGGTAGACGCGTTAAACGCTTTATAATTGTATCGCGAAATTCTATATCAAAATTATCAGCTCGCCTCCGTAATAAACTTTTGTTAGTGCCTATTTTGACGTTTACTCTTTATATAGAGTGTTCTTTAATTGGGTTTCTTTATTTGTTTGTTAAGGGTTTTCTAATATAACATCATAACTGCCGTAAAATTAAAACCGTATCGCTAAAATATTGTTACTTTTTAAAAATATGTATTTTATAATTGTATTTAAAACATAGAAACGCTTTGATAAGACAAAAACGTTGAGTTTCGCTATTCAATACACAATCTATCAAAAATTGGGCGGGAAGTAGAGAAGCTAACAAGTTATTTAAGTTTTAATAAGATAGAAATAGTAAAGGCAATAGAAACAATTGTTTAATTCAATATGCATTAAAAAACCTATAACCTCTAAAATTACAATAATTCCCGTATTGATTGGTCCTGGTTAAATATCTGTAAAGGTACTATTAGCAATATTTCTAATGGAAGTGATCATGAAATCTATTACATTTTGTATTAAAGAAAAAATATTTATATGTGTAATTTCAAAGGTACATATGTTAGTATAATAGTGTTTACTAAAATTTTTTTCCTCTCCTTGTTCTAATGAAAATTATATTATGTCACCTACCCTAATATCATTGCAACTTCCAAAACTGCCGAAAAGTAATGAAATGAAAAAATATCTTTGCCTATTTGGCATATTGGAGGTTCATGGATTCCTTGTTCCTTTTAATCGCAAATAAGTGTTTTCGAAAAACTAAAAAAAAAAAAATTTTTCTTGGAAAAAAATATTAATTATTTTTGCTCTACGTATGGAGAAGCCTCATTCTGTAGCAGTTTTCCCAATTTTTAATTTATAAAACTGATCTGACAGTACAAATTAGTACGTTAACGCTCCTCGTTAAAGCTCTAATTTGTAGCTCTCGATCTATTGCTTTTGAAGGTTATTTTAAATATTATATTTGTATATATATATGTACACGTCATAAACCAATATTTACAAAATGTTTAAATAACGACTTTATGATTGAGATATTCTTAAATAACTTTAGTTCCATAGATTATCTCATTATAATCCGAGATAACTCATTACGTTTTATATTTGCATATATTGTTTTTAATTAAAATTATGTTCATTGAATTATTATTCTAATTCCCTCATTTTTAAATATTATAATATTATAAATAGCACGTTCTTTCAAATACGGATTGTCTTAAGTTTATTAGGTAGAGAAGAAATTAATACGATTTTTAGGGTTTTTTTTCATGGAACTGTACTACCAGTATTATTTTTTTCTACGGTTTCTCATACATATTCACCTTAATGGCCCGACAAGGACCTAAATATCTAAAATTGAGAAAGATTTTTATGTAACTTTGGACGGACGATCGATGGACGAGCCTTCTTTCACGAACTATATTGACATTTTGTGTAGTTTACAACTGCGTCATTATGATATTACTAAGGCTTTTCAGGATGTAATTAAAATAAATAATATAAACAAGGAATATTATATGAATGTAAATATGCTTTTGCTATTATAGCACGCTTTAAAAAAGATTACTCTTTATCTCTAAATGTGTAAGATTATGTTTATAGTTTATATAATATACGAGTAAGAAATCTCTACATTTTGCTTTCTTTCACAGTAATCAGGATACACCTACGCAGAATTTAAACAATTTTAATAGAATAATGGAACTTTCGCAATATTCTTCAATATTTAGTCTATATCTAGACGTACGGTAAGATTTTTTTAAATTAAAGTTAATTATTTTTTTAGTTTCACGCTGTATTCCGCAAATAGCGGAGAAGCGGGAAAGCGGGAGCGGGAGAAGCTAGTGTTAAATCACTCCTTTGCCATTAAGACAGTTTCCTTACCCATAAGGTAAGATTTTTTTATAATGATAATCTAATGATATTAATCGTAGCTTATTTTTTTTTTAAATAGAGAAATCTTATAGATATGTGAAATGTAATCTAAAATATCTTTTCAATTATCTAATTAGTACTAACTTAGTTGATTTTTCCAATTCTTTGAAACCTGTGAACTTTTGAGCTTAAAGTTGTTTTATTAATTCAAGTATCGCGTTACCTTTTAATTCGATTATACCGATGACTGTCGCGGCTGATTTAAGGCAAAGCATTTCGTTAGTTTTCCTTAACTCAAACAATGAGCCTAACAACTAGGTAGTTAAATCATATTATAAAAACACAAAAAAAAACCTAATAGTTATATAAGGTTAATAATAAAAATATGCAAAATTATATACGATAAATAAAAGTTAGATATATAATTTCTAGCCCGTACCTGTCCTCGTATAGACTGATTGACTAATTTGCACCACACCTCCCAGCAAATATTATGAAGCACGATTCAGTATTTATTGTCAATATAAATAGCAAATATATATCTGATTTTTCGTGATATCAGAATCAGCACTCATTCGCGGTAATATATATTTTGTTTGTGTAAAATCGTAAAAATATTCGAAATTGGCATGACGTAGACGTGCTGTTGATAGAACCTACTCGTATATACCTAAAAGTGGGCGTTTTATATACTTGTTAGAGTACAGTATGTATAGTTAAATAAATATTAACTAACTCGTATAATACATAAAATACAAATTTTTAAAAGTAATTTTATAAAATTTATAACTACAGGAAAACATCTTATTATAGTTGCAAAATTCCATTAAAGAAAAATATTTTTCAAATAAAAACCCCTTTATTGGTTAGAACAGAGATTACTACATTTTTTCCACTCCTTTTCTTTCTTCCTCACAAAATCATAGAGATGTGTAAAAATTAAAACGAATAAACCAAAAGTAAGTGCAATGTACGTTGTTTACAAAATGGTATATCAGTTAATTATTTTTTTACTTTCACGCTGTATCCCGCAAATAGCGGGGAAGGATGAGGAGACCTAGGAACCAGAGAACCTAGTGTTAAGTCACTCCATTGCAATTAAGACATCGTAACCCAAATGCCGCCGAAATCTTAAGACATTGTAGCAGAACTCAACGAGAGAAGAAATAAAATGACTAAATATTTCATTTTCTCCATCGGGAATCGGACCTGGCCTCTAATTTGATAAAATATAACGTTAAATTATTTTCTGTAGGTACGTATTTTATTTGAAAAAATTGAAAACGTCAACTAAAAGTTAATTTTATTCACGTTTCAGCTAAATATAGCAACATCCACATCCCGGTCGAAGTGACATACTCGTAAATCAAAATGATTCCTGCGACACCCTACAAATTGGTCCTGTTCTAGCGCTACGTAGGTAATCAAGCACTTACGTGAAGTGCGTGTCAAGTGTATTATTGCAATGTTTTATTGAATTTAATATTATATATAAGGATAATATTTACCTATAAGGGTACTGATTCAGGCCAGTCGTGCCGTAAGGGCACAGGTGTGGGTTCGATTCCCACTGGAGGAAATATTTTTTTAAAAGTTTTTACTCGGCAAAGCGCAGCGACACGCACTGCCTTCAGAATTCGGCGGAAAGTGTGAAAAGTGCTCCTCTGCTAACTCTACTCTTTTGCGTACCCGGCCATATGCGGGATACACTCGAGACAGAGGGAACTTGGGAAGCTAGTGTTAAGATACTCCGTGCTCATTTATNTATGTATTAAATACATGTATATGTGTCTTTTCTATAGTACAATAAAGAGTATTTTGTTTGTTTTTTTATTAATTCAAGTATCGCGTTACCTTTTAATTCGATTATACCGATGACTCTCGCGGTTGATTTAAGGCAAAGCATTTCGTTAGTTTTCCTTAACTCAAACAATTGGCCTAACAACTAGGTAGTTAAATCATATTATAAAAACACAAAAAAAACCTAATAGTTATATACGGTTAATAATAAAAATATGCAAAATTATATATGATAAAGAAAAGTTACATATATAATTTCCAGCCCGTACCTGTCCTCGTATAGACTGATTGACTAATTTGCACCACACCTCCCAGCAAATATTATGAAGCACGATTCAGTATTTATTGTCAATATAAATAGCAAATATATATCTGATTTTTCGTGATATCAGAATCAGCACTCATTCGCGGTAATATATATTTTGTTTGTGTAAAATCGTAAAAATATTCAAAATTGTATTGTAGTATGTACCTAAAAGTGGGCGTTTTATATACTCGTTAGACTAAAGTATGTATAGTTAAATAAATATTAACTAACTCGTATAATATATAAAATACAAGTTTTTAAAAGTAATTTTATAAAAGTATAGGAAAAAATCTTATTATAGTTGCAAAATTCCATTAAAGAAAAATATATTTCAAATAAAAATCAGGGTCTACTTGCCTGATTACGTTTTCCCTATATTGGTTAGAACAAAGATACTACATTTTTTTCCACTCCTTTTCTTTCTTCCTCACAAAATCATAGAGATGTGTTAAAATTAAAACGAATAAACCAAAATTAAGTGCAATGTACGTTGTTTACAAAATGGTATATCAGTTAATTTTTTTTTACTTTCACGCTGGAAATAGCGGGGAAGGAAGAGGAGACCTAGGAACCAGAGAACCTAGTGTTAAGTCACTCCGTAGCCATTAAGACACTTTCGTCACCCATATCCATTAAGACATTGTGGCAGAACTCAACGAGAGGAGAAATAAAATTACTAAATATTTCATTTTCTTCATCGGGAATCGAACCTGGCCTCTAATTAGATAAAATATGACGTTAAATTATTTTCTGTAAGTATTATATATGAAAAATTCAAAACGTCAACTAAAAGTTAATTTTATTCACGTTTCAGCTAAATATAGCAACATCCACATCCCGGTCGAAGTGATATACTCGTAAATCAAAATGATTCCTGCGACACCCTACAAATTGGTCCTGTTCTAGCGCTACGTAGGTAATCAAGCACTTAGGTGAAGTGCGTGTCAAGTGTATTATTGCAATGTTTTATTGAATTTAATATTATATATAAGGATAATATTTACCTATAAGGGTACTGATTCAGGCCAGTCGTGCCGTAAGGGCACAGGTGTGGGTTCGATTCCCACTGGAGGAAATATTTTTTTAAAAGTTTTTACTCGGCAAAGCGCAGCGACACGCACTGCCTTCAGAATTCGGCGGAAAGTGTGAAAAGTGCTCCTCTGCTAACTCTACTCTTTTGCGTACCCGGCCATATGCGGGATACACTCGAGACAGAGGGAACTTGGGAAGCTAGTGTTAAGATACTCCGTGCTCATTTATATACTTCTGTTCCCCACTCTCCGCTGAATATTTGAGGTATTGTGTGTTGAATGGCGAAACTCAACGCCCGCTCTTCGTCGTTACCAGGGCGAGGAAATGGAAATATTAAATAATTTCATTACTCCGAGTGGAAATCGGGCAGTTGCAAGTTCCTGCTCCTACGCTTCGTAGCCTTTTATCAAGAAGAATATTCTTTTTATTTAAATTTAATTTTCATAATTGATAATTTAGTGAATAAATGACCTGTCCTGTTTACAGTCATATAAGCTTGTAGCCCTGCGCCACCAATGAACTTATTACATTATTTTAATGAAAATAAGAGATTATTATTATCTTTATGTAGGGCAAATACAAAAAGTGCAAAGGTACATTTAATATTATCGATGACTTAAGGATAAAGAATGTAAATCGATTACTTACAATAACAGCTTAGTATTAATATTGTAGAAGACAAAAAACCGCATATGAAGATTGATGTGATAGCGTTAGGGCTTCACGCTGTATCCCGCACACAGCAGGGCAGAGAGAACCGAACCTTAAAACTCCGTTCCTCATTTACAGCCGAATTTTGGAGCCATTGCGTGTTGAGTGGCGGATCTCAAGACCGCTTTTTGCCCCAATACTAGAGCGAAGAAACAAAAATATTAACTATTTCATTTTCTCGATTTATAACTGTGCTATTCTCGACAAATAATAATTCTTAATTTTTTTACATTTTTAAAGTATTATTTCGCACTTAGAAAGCCTTTCCTAAATAAATATTAATAATTCTTATAGTATATACCTACTTTTAATTATATAGAAGTTTGAGGCGGTCGTGGCGTAGCGGCACAAATTTGTAACTGTAACGTGACGGTTGTGGGTTCGATCCCCACTCGAGGAAGTGAAATATTTATTTACGTTTATATTTCCATTTCCTCGCTCTAGTGTCGAGGCAAAGCTCGGCGTTCAGTTCTGCTACTCAACACGCAATGCCTCCAGAATTCGGCAGAAAGCGGTGTGTCTTAACACTAGGTTCCCTCTGCCTATCCTGCTGTGTGCGGGATACAGCGTGAAGTTTAGGTTAAAATTGGAAATGTACGAAAGATATTTACCTAGATGTGATTAATCACTATAATCTCGACAAGTTTCATGTTTACCGATTTTCACGGATTAAATGTTTATCCTCAATTTGAAGCGGTTTTAAACCTTATATAAACCTTGGAATTTGACGAAATTTGAACTAGAAATTAAGGTAAGAGAGATTATATTCGATAAGTTAGGATTATGTGGATAAAGATGACACATGGTTTAAACTCACTAGCACGAATTGACCGTATGGGTATGTATCGGGTTTATACGTGGATTGTGGGTGTTAGATATATTTCTCATTTCATTATTTTTAAGAAAACTTTTTGTATTTTAATTATATTAAAATTAATGGTTATATAATTAATATAATTAATGGTTAAGGTTGCTAAATTTGAAATTAAATATGTTCATTTATAAAATTTTATACAATTTTACAATTGAAATTTACTATTTTAGTTATATTTAACGGCAACGTAAAATAGGCACAGTAAGCGATTTACCAAGTATAAAGCGTTTAATGATAGAATAAAAATATATATAGATAAACTAACTTTGTCTTGTGACATTACCCATCAAGACGGGTACCTTGTTAGTGTTACTCCAATACAATTCAACGAAAGTGGAACACAAATGGTCAACAACGATAATGTGTTATCACCGCTATTTACGTTTACGTCGCATGGAGAAGCACTTCACTTGTTTTTGAATTTTCATTTTTAAAACACTGCACTAACACTTTGAGAACATCAGAGAAAATAATTTTAAATAAAATATTGTTAAACTATCTATTGCAAGACAATATAGCGCGTGCGCATTCGTATGCGAAAATTTTACAAAACTATTTCGATAAGTGAAGAATTTATCTTTGCCCCGATTAGATATCGAATTGTCAAGGATTTGATTTACGGTACCTGTGCGCTGGGTGCCTAGATAACATTCCACTCCAGAAACAATAGAAATATGTCGTTCTTTATCTTAGAAAGGTTATTATTATTAATTAATTAAAAATAATTAACGTTAGAGGCCGTCGTTATACAGCGTGTGAATGTGGGTTCAATTCCCACTCGAGGGATTAAATTGTTATTTATTCATATTTTCATTTCTTTGCCCTAGTAACAAGGCAAATTATGAAGTTTAGTTAGGCCACTCAAAATGCAATGCCCCAAAACGTTGGCGGAAAGTAGGAAACGGAGTGTCTTAACACTTCCCCTTAGGTTCCCACTGCCTACCGTGATATATGTGGAATACGTAGAAGGTGAAGCGTGAAAAAAATTGGTTTAAAATTGAAAAATTGTATATAAATCGATCACATATATATTAAAAGAAATTATGTCATTTGATTTTATATAAAGAAATTAATATAGCGACAAACTTAAACAAGTCGGTCAAGGTGACCTCACTAAGACTACTTGAAATATGTTTCCAAATACACATAAACTCTTTTATATCTAATATAAATAGATTAAAAAACAAGATGAGAGCCTTTTTTTTCACATACTATGGCCTATTAGTATAACTAGATATTGTTAATTTTGCAAATTTTATCAGCTCCATTCGACCCTTAAAGATTGTAATATGAAGTTATTTGTAATTCTTTATCTGCGGAAAAGTCACTTGTCAAAATCAACAACGAGCCAGTTAACGATGTTTGATTAAAAGATAATATATGAGGCCAGTCGTGAATCAGGGGCAGAAGCGTGTGACTCTAACGACAGGTCGTGGATTCGATTCCCGATTCGAGGGAACGTAATGTTTAATATTTTAATTTCTTCGCTCTGGTGTCGAAATGAATCGCGGGGTTGAGTTCTGCGACTCACCACGCAATGTCTCCAAAATTCGGCGGAAAATGTGGAACTGCGTATATTCCCTCTGTCTACCCTGTTGTGTGCGAAAAAATAAAAAAATATATATTTCATATATCTCTACTAATCTATTTACATATCACTTAAGTCGTTACGACTTACGTCACTTTTCACGATGGATTCCTCACCTTATATGACCATGTATGAATATTTCTCATATACTGTATATATTTTAAGTTTCAAGAAATGTTATCTCTTATCTGATATGTTCGATACTATATAGTAAATAAGTAATTTATATTCTAATCTTTACAATAAAAATTTATTAACGTACGTAACGTATAAACATACTTATAAAGAAAACCTAATAAGATTAAGAAATGTTACTATAATATCAAAATATTACTTATAATTAAAGATATTAAATTTTGGTATAAAATGTGTCAGAAAACATTTAAATAAAAATTATAACTTTTACATATAATATGTATTGCGGATCCTTTGCATACTGTAATCAATTTTTGTACAATCTTATTATAAGCTTTTACTAAAATTCTTCATAAATCAGCTTCACGCTTTCCGCCCAATTCTGGAGGCATTGCGTGTTGACTGGCGAAGCTCAACGCCGCGCTTTGTCTCGACACCAGATTGAAGAAATGAAAATATAAATTTAAATAAATATTTGCATAGCGTTTGGCACTACGTTCTCTCTGACTACCCCGCTCTCAGTGGGAATCAAACCTACAACAAATTGTGTTTACAGTTAGTGGCCTCGCCCCAGTGGCGGACTAAGGGGGGGGCGGCGGGGGCGGTCCGCCCCGGGCCTCGGGTCCAGGGGGGCCTCCAAATGGTGCAAATTCCCTTGATCAAATCCTTAATAATAAGCCCTTGAAAAAACGCATAGTATCCAACAGACAAATACTTAAGTACAAGGATTAGTGCAGCCCGTACCGGTAGTTTACATTATATTAATTAAAATTAATTTTATCTTTCTAATGTCCATTTAGGTTGCATGTGGTTCCAGTTTCGTAGTTTTTTACTTCAAGTTCCTAGGGCCTCCAGACCGACGTCATTTTATAAAAGTTTGCGTACTCACTAACCTGAAAGTGGGGCCCTTCCAGAAGTAGCGCAAAATAAAGGTACATCTCTATCTGGGAGGATGATTGAGCCATCAGATCGGTTTGGGTGCTTATAAGGGGTCTTAAAATAGTCCATAAATAATATATGTAAAATTATAGCGTAATTTTTCAAAGTGGTTTTGGAAGTCAAATGGCAGTTGCTCCATTTAAAAACCGCCATCCGCCGCTAATATGGAACGCAACAACGTGTCAAGTACGAACACTGCTTAAAACGCTAGTACCCAGACAGAAACTCCGCTTTGCAACGTGGAATATTGGCTCTCTAACCGGACGATGTAGAGAACTCGCAGATATACTTATAAGACTTCGGGTCCAGTGTGCTTTCCTCGGGTCCAGGGTTTGAAGGGGCCTCATTCAACGACACCGCCCCGGGCCTCCGACGGGGTTAGTCCGCCACTGCCTCGCCCATTAAAATTTTAAAATATTATAAAACTACGAAAAGTTATGCTTATTTAGAAAATATCACGCCTACCTGCAAGTGTCATGGCGATATACAGTGCTGTGTCCAATGGAACTGCTATAAGTTGGTATTCTATGAAGACTAGCGGACTGGTGCAACGGCGGCCTCAAGAACCCGCTACCACCATATCCGATACCAAGCATAGGCGACTCTACCACAGAACTGTCGAGCACACTCGTTTCATCGGTTTCCTCTTCAATAACTCCGGGCTTGTAGAAAATCTTGCCTGCAGATGGAGTAGGTTTTGGCTTATTTTCCTTCTGTTCCTCATCCTTTCTTACATGCATTTCGTAGGCAGCTTCAGAACTCATATTAAGAGAGAGAGTTATTGTCACGATATGGTAGAGTACCTCAAAATTTTACATGTAGCATTTGTATAGTTGCAGTCGGATATCATTTTGTAAGATCGGTTTATTGACTTAATCATAATCGCTGATGATGTGTACCTGAAATTTAAAATAAACTGGTTGGAAGTTTTGCTTAGGAACATTTTTTTTTAAATATTGCCTAATATTAATGTTTGAAATTTTTGGAAGTAAGCCTATTTAAACATAGATTTTACTTAATTTAGAGTGGATTTGAGTGATCTTTGGCTTTTTTGGGTGTCAATGAGGTATTTCTCTGGAGAGTTCAAGTTCTTGGAGTTTTAGATTCTATTATTAAAACATTTAAGTTAAAGTCATTTACATAATAAAGGAGTCGAGTAATTTAAATACAACTAATATTGCTCAATAGTGCCATCTGTTGTCAAATAGCTGACTAACTAACTGAACTAAGAATATTCATAAAAATATTATTTATACGCAAACGTTAACAATAATATTCGTTTTCTAATTTTATCATTTCACTATGAAAAAGTTATAGCCACTGTAATGTAATCGTTACAAAATATAATTTAACCAATTAAAATGTAGTATACTGCCTGCTACTGCCATCTATATAATAAATGTTGTATTATATGAAAATTGTTAAATTACTTACATAAGGTTTTCAGTAATACTTGATTAAGTCATTTATTGATTTTCATTCACTTATTTTTCATGATGTATCCACCACCCTGCTGGGTGGTAAGGGGAACCTAGTGTTAAGATACTCTGTTGCTCACTTTTCGCCGAATATTCGAGCATTGTGTGTTGAGTAGCGGAACTCAACACCGTGCGTTTTCGCTTTCGTACCAGAGGGAAGTAATGAAAATATTAAGAAATAACAATTAGTTCCTCTGATTCAGAATCGAACTCACAACTGCCGCGTACAGCCACATGCTTGTGCCTCTGCGCCATAAAGGCCTCATAATTATTTTCTACACTATAATACTATTTTAAGATTTATCGAAAAACAAAATTCATAAAATTCTTTGATAGGCGACTACATTTGTATTTAAAGTAAAGTTAAAGTAACGCGTACTTTGTAGTTTCATCTATCGAGGAATGTTTAAATTTATGAATGAATCATCGATATCTAGTAGTACAAATATCTAATCTGTGTATTTAATAAAAATATATTTATCATAAAAAAAGCCGAGGCCTTCGTGGCGCAGGGCACACAGGCGTGTGACTGCGCGGTTATGGGTTCGATCCCCACTCGAGGGAATGAATTATTATTTATTAATAATAATTTCTTCGCTATGGCACCAAGGCAAAAGCCAGGCGTTGGGTTGCGCCACTGAACACGTAATGACCCGAAAGTTGGGACCGGAGTGTCTTAACACTAGGTTCTTTCTGCCTATCCTGCTGGGTGAGAGATACAACGTGAAGCTGATTTTTTTACAAAAAAAAATATGATAATACTTTCTACTGCCAAGTTAACAATAACCACTATTTTTGACAGCTTAAAACAATTCAATTCTTTGCCCTAAATTGTTTTTTTTTCTTATTTAACACCTTCCAGATATTTTTTCCAGGTAATTGTTATCACGCGCAGTACCGCCGTTTTGACACGACATGTCCTTGCACTCATTAGGATGTGCTCGATCTCCATGACAACTGACGGATGCTTTTATTTCCTGCCACTAAGATTATTCAGTCATATTGCGGAAAACCTCGTAAAACGCGCTCCGTTCCCCCCATTTGTGGTAAGATTCCGCACAGTAAAGGGTTCCTTTATATAAAAATAACTGTTCAATTATAGCGTTTTACAAATATTTATATATTCTTTGCAGTTTTTTATGTATTAAAACTACGTAGATCTATGTTGAAATATAGGTGAATAAACAAATATTTAAAAATTATTAAAACTTTACATTTGACATTTAGAAACCAGCATAACCACCATCGCATATCTCCCATCAATTTGTTTATTTTTATGTTAACACAATATTACGCTACAAATTTTCTTTTTTTTAATTTAAATTTAAAAAAAACACCAAAACTATTTATATCTTTTCAAGTTCAATGAATAACTTGGACACTAAAATACAAAGTAAAATTACTGAGGGGAGCTTAAATCAACTATTAAATAAATATTATTTAAACCTATAATTTAGACTAGTGATGGTACTCGAGACAAACCTTCGTGGGTTTTTTGTAGTGCCTTTAACAATGTTAAAATATTTGTATGGATTTTGATACTAATAAATAAAAAAAATAAAAAAAAAGTAATATTGCATTTACATATACATATATATATGTCACGAATAGTACGTAATACAAAATACAAGTAACAATTAGATGGAGAGACCACGTAAGCTGACGCTATGACGTCTCCATATCATATGTAGATCATGCGCTTGCGTCTGTCAATGCATACCTGGTCTGGTCACGAAGGCCAATCTAAATTACCGTGTCTGTCCACTAATTATGATTCTTAAGCCACCAATATGAGACAAATGTCTTTTGCGACATTTACATTTAAGTAGATTGAATGTTATTTATAATTTATATCGTTAAATCTTTTGTAAGACTAACTAACTACTCATAAATAAGATTTTAATTAATATTAATCAATATATACATTTTATCAATTAATATATAAACACGAATATATGAAGAAAACTATTGAATAAAAACACATAAATTCCGATAGACGCCAACTCCTAAAAGTCTGTCCATTTTTATTATTGTAGAATCCCTACTCCTACTTAAACCTGACCTTACTTAGGCTTTTTAGCTTATTTTTAAAGATTAAATTGCGCTTTGCATTACAAAGACCCGCTAAGCACATCTAAATAGTACTATATTATGAAATATTTTCAAGTAATTGTTGTAAAAATGTGTTTATAGTTTACAATAGACAAACGTTAATTATTTTGATTATGGTAATATATTTTCTATATCGAAATAATAGAATTGATTAATTAATAAATGACTGGAAACATAAGTCTATACTTATAGTTAATCTATACTTTGAATGCGCTAATCTCAGAAACTACGAAATATTTATTCGCTATCCTGTACTTCTTGGCTATCATGTTAAGAAAAAAAATAGTATTGTCGTTGAATACGAACATTTAATTTATTCACCTGAGTTGGGTTTCGCCACTCAACACGGAATGCCTCGAAAAATTCGGTGGAATGTGAGGAACGGACTGTCTTAACACTAGGTTTCCTCCCTGCTATATGAGGTATACATTCTATCTATCTATCTATTCAATTCGATTCTATCTATTCTATTCTATAAGGAGCATTCATTATAGTTAAAACAAATCACTAGACCATTACATAAAAGTGAAATTATAATATTTTTTTGTTACGATGAGCACCAGCAATATAATAATTTCCGGAAACGGAAATTATGAAATTACGTGTTATTGTACTTATTTAGGAGCGAATTTTTTTTTATATAATAAATAATTTGTCAACATTGAAGCATTTAGGACGTACCTACGAGTATATGACTGTACCTATACATTTCTTATGAATTTATATTTCATTCAATTTAAAAAGAGACGTTTATAAATAATCTTATATTTCATACATTCGTCGACGGATTTTGGTGAATTAATATTGTTTATGATTTACAGTTCTAAACACCATCAAAAAAGAGTGTAAAGAAACGCAAAAGAAAGATGTTTATAATAAATATAATCACATTTTTTTAATAGAAATACTAAAAGTGCTTAAACTGAACCTTGATTGGCATAAATAGCCTTATGAGACACGAAGAGAGAACTACAACTTTTCGAAGGATACCTTTTCGAAAATTTGGACCGCGATCCTTACTTCTTCTGAGGTACAAACTAGGCTTGGAAAAATTTAGACGTAATCTATACTAATATAATAAAGCGGAAGAGTTTGTTTGTTTGTTTGTTTATTTGTTTGTTTGTTTGTTTGTTTGAACGCTAAGATCTCTGGATCTACTGGATCGATTTNGTTTATAATCACATTTTTTATAGAAATACTAAAAGTGCTTAAACTGAACCTTGATTGGCATAAATAGCCTTATTAGACACGAAGAGAAAACTACAGTTTTCGAAGCGTTTTGTAAAATTTGAACGATCCAAACTTCTTCTGGGGGGTTTACTTTGCTGGGTACGAACTAGGCTTGGAAAAAATTAGGGGTCATATTTTTTGCCTTGGTGACAGAGCGAAGAAATATATTAATAAATAATAATAAATATAATTTAATAAAAGTGCAATGAAATAAATCACTAACGTAATACGAGTATAACTCGTAGTCATCTGTTTTTAGTACTTACCGAGGTATGGACAAAAGCTTATACAATTATTCAAATAAAATGGCAGTACTTTGCTTGGTACGACTTGGGGGCACTGCCGTCTCCCCAGATTATTTGTATATACATTTTTAGTTGAATTTATTTAGAGACCTGTTGTGGCGTCAGGGTTCGATTCCCACTCAAGCAAATGAATTATTTAATATTTTCATTTTCCTCGCTTTGATAATGAGGCGAAGCGCATCGTTGCTTTCCAATTTCCACCACTCAAAACAATGACTACCGAATTCACCGAAAAGTGGGCAACGGAAGTGTCTTAATGGGAAATGAGTGTTTTAACAATATAACTTAGGACGGATGCTATGTTCCCTTCACTTACCCTTTTAAGTAAGAGAAAGAAAAAAATATTTAGAAGATTATAAGAATATTATACTTAGCAATGTCCTAAAATTGCTTTTCGTACGCGGAAATATAAGTTTAAACTGTGACCATCGTAACGGGAAGTCTCTATTTTGGGGGCAATTGATTGCAAGCATGGATTGCGTACAAGACCACGAGTACTTTACGGTTCATCTTTGATTTATTACGTCCTAATTTTTGCATAACATTTATTAATTTATGGTTTAAACATTTATACTCGTATTATAATATACAATATTTTGTACTATTTAAAAATATATTACGATTTACTTTCGAAATCATTTACGAAATATTTTTGTTTGCAGGAATAATTATGCACTCATTTTATATGAAATATCAACAAATGTTTACTTTTCAAATTTTTTCCTTTATTTGCATTGTAAGTTCTCACGTCGTGCCAAATTTCACAAGTAGTAGGTCCACGTGAAAGTACCCTAAAGGATTTGATTTAGTATCGATTTTAATACAAAATGCAGCAAAAATAATCCATAAATGCTCGTATCTTTTAATTGCGTTGACTTATTATTAGAAGCTTATTTTTCCTGAGCTCCTAAGGATTTGTAGGCCGGAATTTTAATTTTAACTTGACCTCCACGAGATTTCGAGAAAGTGATCCTACAAGGGTTCCGATATTACATTTAGTGGTAAGGAACCCTAAAAATTACATGTAATATTTATAAACGCCTTTAAAGTGTTATTCCACACATACGAAAGACTTATATAGAAGGAAAGAAAATACTTATATAGAAGGGTTTTTAAAAAACGTATTTTTATAATTCTGTCAAACTTTCCAAGTATCTACTATTTCCCTACATTTTCTGTTTGGTTTAGACACCGTTTAAAATCTTACATTAAGTAATTGCATCAGTCCAAACCATAAAAAAAAAATACTGTAAAATTTAAGTCATAAACGACTAAGCAAATACTTTATTCTTTAATTTAAATTCCAATCACGTTTCGAATTCCGTTACCTACATATATACAATTGTCGAATTAATATTTTAGGCATTATTGACACAATAATAATGTGCGAATTATTTATGGGCATTCCTTGTACTGTTTTTGAGTGAAAGTGAAAGCACCTATATAAGGTATATCTTTAAAAAAAAATTCAAACTTATATTTGTAATTCATTTCATACAAAATGAGTGCATATACCCCCAAATTTATGTTTATTAGTTGAACTATCCGTTAAGCTACAATACTAAAATTGGTACGAAAGCCCCAGTAGGCGAGTCTGTCTCGCACCTCACCGGATTTTTAATAACTATATAAATATAATATATAGGATGCTCACAAAATAAAAATAAAATAAAAGTATTTGAAATTGCTTTCAAGCACTTACCTGGTTACAGTGAAAGGATATGGGAAATTATATAAATCTATGAATGATAATGGGGCTACTATACATGACACTACGCCTGCTAAATGTATGAATCAACACTCAACGTAAAATTAGATGTCAACAAGACTTATTACCCGACTTTAAAATTACAAAATATTCTAAGGTTATTAACTGAAAATAAGATAAATAAGATATCACTTTTAAATAAGACAGCTTAAATTGAAAAGATATTGCTAAAACGTTTAACATCAGGACCTATTTAAAGCAAAACATAAAATTGGTATACTCACATGGTTACATTTGAAATGGTTCTATGGAAAACTAAAAGATAGAGAGAGTATCTATGACGTAAAGCCTGCATTATTATTATATAAAACAATAAATTTGCAAGTAACAGCGTGCATAATATTTACAATTCAGATGAAGAGGCGTTGGGCTGGAATGTAGTTCAAGCACTAGATGTCACGTCTACTTTTCATTAATTTACTCGTCATGCTTGCTGCAAGGTGATCTAATTTACACAAGGTGCACCCACGTGAGCTTGTATACTACAGCTGGTCTCCCAGATACATTCCATGAGTCCATCAGAATTCATATTTTTTTATTCAACTTACCATATCTATCCTTATTTTCATCAAAACCGTTGAAAACCATCAAACACTTTCAAAATAAACAATAGTCACTTTCATCATATAAAACATAGTTTCATCTATGATATTCTTAGGTAGAGCTCTATAATCTATCACCAAGTCCAATATTTCTTTATTTTTATTAAAAAATACTAGTTGTTCACGTAAATAATGAGGTTTTGTTTCGTTCCAAGACAGTCACCCTCAGCGTGCGGTCAGTCCGTCAGGATGGCGATGACTGGCAAGCGTGCAGACAACTCTTGCCTCGTGGTACCTACGCCAATTGTGAACTGAGTTTATTTGTTAACTAGCCACGCGCTCGGAAACAATTGACGGTGTTTCACTGTTAGCCTCTGCAGATAAGATTTAAATGTCCGTTCTAGGTACATACGTTTACAATAACAGCAAAAACATACATAGTTATTGCCAACGACTCTATATTTTCAATATGAAAAGAAATCAGCAGTTTTGCTATTATCTTTGATGAAATGTTTTTCCTGCCTCATTAATATTAAGATGGCCTTGTATTTTAGAAATAATTGACAAGATTTATTTGATGCGATAAATTATTTATACTATAATACAAATCACTACACCGTACTCGGTAGAAGTGAGACCATTTTTTTAAATGTCAACGTCTTGTTGGCTTGCATAACCAGCTAACTAGACTGCATCTAATCATGCTGGTATTAACTAAGCAATTTTTGTACTGTAGTTGTTGGTTTATATTGTAACTTTTTCTTAAAAATAGCTTTACTTTTTTACCGCTTACTCGGCAGTAAGCAAAGAAAACCTAATCAAGTGGACACTTGGTTCTCCGGTCCGGACCGGAAGGCGTAAAATAGAGTGTTTTGAAAGTGTACTTGTTCTCTCTCCCTACTCTGCAATTTGAGAAAAAGCGGTCAAGTGCGAATCGGACTCGCCCACCGAAGGTTCCGTATCAATTTCAGGTTTATGGATCTACAAAAATTACACCTTACAATAGAAATATAAATTTGTAATTATTATTTTTAATTAAATATCTGTTTGTCAATTTTCGCTTTTCGGATTTTTTTTCTTTATTTGTTTTCTGTTCTTATTTCGAGTCAAATTTCGCAACTGTAGGCCCACGGGAAGTACCCTATGGTTTTGATACAAAATGTAGCAAATGCTCCTATGTTTTGATTGCGTTGACTTAGAAACTTGATTTTTTTCTGTGCTTCAGGAGACCGTAAACTTGATAGACTGATCAAAGATTGACCGACATGACTTGACAATGTGATCCTATATGATTTTCGGTGTTTCGGTGTGAAAAATCTGGTGTAAAGTGAGGAACGAGGTGTCTTAACACTAGGATCCCTCTGCCTACCCTGCTATATGCGGGATATAGCGTGAATCAGATTTTTTTAAATTCAAACTCATACATCGTGGATTGGGTGGCTGAGATCTACACTATTCATTACCTAACTTGTGCATAAGATTAATATAATATAAAAAAATCTCCAGTAGGATTCGATTAAATAAAAAAAATTCTAATAATAAATAAATAAATTTAATTTAAATCTTCATCTGAATTTAAAGTAAATTTAATTTTTAATTGTTAATTAGCAACATATTCACTCCATGTTTCATGTATAAGTGGAAACTTTATTGGCAGGTGGAATATGGATATGTATTATACTAAAAAGTATTCTAAATGCTGTTTGTTTCCCAATTTAAAATAAATAAAAATAAAAATAAAAATAATTATTCATATAATTATACTGTACTTTTCGCATACTAACGCATTGCTTAGCGTGATATTGGTTCGCATATAGTAGTTGAGTCGGGAGGAACTAAAGTGGAATTTGTCTGACAAAGCCAACGGGATGCTGGCGGCCAAGGTAACACTTACGATCTATTGTTTGGCTATCAAGGCGTAGATACTTATTTTCGTATAGTTACATAAGAAAGACTTAACATTGTAAAAATAATTTAAAAATGGTGTTCTATAAATTTATTTACATATATAATAAATTACAATTAACTTACACAGATAATATTAAAAAAACATAATAATATTAAGATGACAGATATTTAAAAAAGGAATAAAAACGAACGACCTAAAATTTGTCAAATCAAATATTTAAGGAGGATTATGTAGAACCTAAATTTTGAAAATTCAATGATAATACTACAAATGTTTTATATAAAAAAAAAACTTAATATATTTTTAAGCACAAACTATTAGTAACATTCCCCCTTACAACAACAATTACGTCCTCCAACGTGTCAGAACAAGACTGATGGCTGTTGCTCGATCAAGAGCGACGCTATTATCGAATTAGGTTCCCTGTTCGTCATTGCCATTGCTCTTTCGACTGTCACGGCCGATGCTCATTTCAGTCGGCCTCAGGTGCATCCCGGGACCCTGCTGGAAATTAAAAAATCTATTTGACACTCCATTAAATTGTTTGTTGAGGCCATTCGTGGCGCAAGGGCACAAAGTGTGAATGTAAACGCGACTGGTTGTGGGTTCGATCCCTGCTCAAGGAAATGAAATATTTATGTAAATTTATATTTCTTTGCTCTGGTGTCGGGGCAAAGCACGGCGTTGAAATCCGCCACTTGACGCGCAATGACTCCAAAATTCGGCAGGAATTGAAGAATGGAGAGTCTTAAACACTAGGCTCCCTCTACCTACCCCGCTATGTGCGGGATACAGCGTGAAGCTGATACATTTTATTTTTATTATATTAAATTGTTAGCTGCAATCACCAATCAAATGTTTTAGATCCATTTGAATGGGTCGCGGTGCTAACTTTGATTCGAGATAAACGGCTCTTGGTATTACTAATTTATAATTTAGAAAGCGTTAAGTCTCGCAATTGCAATTAATTGTCTTAATCATTTTACTTTCAGTATTTAATATTAAAATTATTTGCTTCATAATATCAATGAGTTTCTCTTCTTATTCTCTTGTTTTAGGTACCTACTCCTGAGTGCACGAGATGATAAAAAATAACATAAATTTGATTATAATTTCATGTTTTTTTTGTATTTGAATTTATTTATGTGAAATTGACAATAATTTATGCGTATACATTATTTAACATGTTGTCATTTCAGAGATTATTCTATACTAATACTAGTAGTTAATAAAATTATATCTGGAAAAAAATCACTACTATATTTTTTTCGTTAAGTTTTTATTTTTAATAAAATATAGTTTATTTAAAAACCGAGTTACCAGGTATAACCAGTTATTTTTAATGTTACTTTCAAGATATATAAACGGATAGTTTTGAAATATTACATTATGCAAAAGGCTTACTATTGAGCTATATTGAGAAAAAAATTACGAGCGCAGACACAATAACTTCAACAATAAACTGCCAATTTTCTTCAAGAGTCCGATTTTGTTCAAAAAATCATAAATTCCCAAATATCTACAGAACCATTGATAAGCGGCTAACATACATGGGAATGAACTGGTTAGAGGTACTGAGGTCCTCTACCCATAGACAACCGTTGATGGATCGACCGCGTTACACCTGTATACGAGTATTATCGTCCAGCACGTCGAAAATGTCACTTATGTACTTTTCGATGCAACATTACTTAAAACGAAGGCTAGTAGGCCCGAAAGTATACATATAAAAAAATAATAAACGGACAAAACCAGGCACTGTCCGCTTATCACACATAGCTATGAATAAAATTTAATTCTCATCCTTCGGCCTATTCATTTTAGTATCTATAAACCCTAATATGTTACCTACTATGTATATTTTTCACATTTTTAGAAATAATTATATCAAAAGATAAATGAGCATAAGCATCTATATAACAATAAGTATTTCAGTACAAACGTAATAGCTACATGTTCCTTATCGGTAAAACAAACACAAATGACTCTACGCCTAGATACGGAAGTCAACCAGTGATCTCGTTTTTTAACTTTGAATATGTCGTAATTGAGAGCTGAACACCTTAAAAATAATAAGAGGCCGAAAAGTTAAAATGACCCAGACAGAAGCTCACTCAAGTAATTGTCATCATACACTTTGCCGGTACCGAAGGTAAGAAAGTGTCATTTTAATATTTATATTTCTTTATGCGTAGTCCAAAGTACTCTTCTTAAAAATTATTGTAGTTCTTGTAGATATATTGACGACACTACTAAAACTGTAGACAACGACTAAGTATTGAGATTGAGACTTGCTTTTTCTTCTTAGTCTTTGGCTAGAATTAGGTAGTTTTAATATAAGATTGATTTTTGATTAACTCACTAACTCACTATTCTAAGATTATTCCTATAAATATTTTAATTAATTTGAATTTAGGATGACTCAATTTACGATATTAATATTTATTTTTCTTCATTTCAGACATATCGAAAATCGAAGTTCTATACGGCGTCAAAATCAACGAGTAGTACACAAATCTGGAGAATTCAATATTGTCAAACCAAATAGTACTAAGCATGTATTTTCCTTTATAATTTCCAAATTCATAGATACTCAGTGGAAGTGGTGCATTCTTATTTGTATTGCTATATATATCATAAACTGGTTGATATTTGCAGTGATTTGGTGGTTAATTCTAGAGTTACACGGTGATTTTAAAACTGAAGATTTGCCTCAACCGGGCAATACAACAGAATGGAATCCATGTGTGAAGGAAATTTACAGTTTCACTTCAATATTTCTGTTCAGTATCGAAATACATACAGCAGTTGGATATGGCAAGAGAACTATAACATTAGAGTGCCCGTCAGCAGTGTTCACAATGTGTATAGAAAGTATTGCAGGACATATTACAAAATCCGTAATAATTGGAATAGTCTTCGCTAAACTAACGAAACCCAAATACAGAAGAAATACTTTACTGTTTTCCAAAAATGCTATCATCAATCAAAGAGATGGATATCTTTGCCTTTTATATAGGTTGGGAAATATAAGAAAGTCTAGAATAATATCTCCATCTTTAAAGGCTTTTCTAATACGATATGAACGAAAATCTGATAATAATGTATTAAATCCTGAGCAAATTGAACTTAACGTGAAAGTTGATGGGAGCGATGATATTCTTTTTATATTTCCAATAACGATTGTACATAAAATAGATGAAAGCAGTCCACTTTATAACATATCAGCAAAAAATATGCTAGAACTAGATTTGGAGATACTTGTTGTTTTTGAGGGCATAATTGAATCCACTGGTCAAACTGTGCAAGTCATATCGAGTTACACTACTCAAGAAATTTTATGGGGTCGCCGCTTTTCACAATCCGTATATTTTGATAAAAGGAAACACGGGTTTGTGGAAAATTTTGGTAAATTTAATGAATCATACAGTGTGAATACACCTTTATGTAGACCAAGTGACCTCAAACGTTATAATGAAAAAAGAAAAACATTACTTTTACAAAAATATCTTTTACACTTACGTGATTTTGTTTAAGAATCCCAGCCGATTAAAAACAAAATTATAAAACTGGCTTCAAATGCGGATGTAAAATTAATACTAATTTCCGAAGTTCCATAATATCTTGGTACATTGATTTCATGGCCAACATTTGTATTTCTAAGGCACATATTTTTAACTTCACTTCCGTTAATTGTCTTGTACAAGTTTTTATATCTTGGTCTAATTTAATAATTTTTTTATGATTAATATCTAAATTCTCTTTAAAGAAATTAAGTATAGTCATGGTTGTACTTATATAGATATATTCAATTTATATGTATGAGACTTGAGAACACTAGCTTGGTTATTTCTATTGCAATATAAAAATGTATTAAAAGATAAGCTTTTGTAATCAGACCAATGACCGAGGAATCAAGAGATAAAATTATATTCTATGGTAAGCCTGAACTCCAACAAGAAAGCATTTAATATAGACCTATAAAATATATTTGACCATTAGGATTAAATATTTATAATGGTTACTTAAATAATTTTACAAAAATCATTTTATTTTCATTTTACCTTTATTTTTTTTTATTTAAAATATATAACCATAATTTATTTTAAAATATAATAAACACATTGAAGTAACTGCTTTGAAATTATTGTCAATTTTTAAATTATTATTCACAATTAATATTAATTTAAAAGTTGATATTTTCCTTTTTACGTGAAAATCCTGTTTTAAATTGTACTTAACTAGCACACCTATAAACCATAAGAGATAACGATAACAACAAAGGACAGTCACAGTCAATATCTTTTTACAATGTTACCATATGTAAAATGTAAGAATGTTAAATATTTTTATTAGATATATATTATATTTGGTTGAAATCAATACAAAATAAAATATTAGAACATATATCTTAGTATATTATTGTCATTTATTAATTGTTAAACAATTGATCGATAAACTTTCTTAGTGACGTTCAATTTGACCAACATTTATAAATATCTTAAATTGACAAAGTGAGCTGTCAATTTTCTGTATCCCAAAAAATCATCATATAAGTATACGAATTTCTAAAACAAAAGTTTGTTTGCTGTAAATCTTATTAATAATAAGAATGTTTCGAGCTAATAATTTTGATAAATTACTAGGTAAGTATGTATAAAAGTTACAATATTATGATAAAACAATTACTTTTTGTTATATTATCCTCCTTGTAAAATTATTCGATGATTATTTTATCTAATTTGCATCACTTTCTTTTTGATGATTTGAGACATCAACAGTTTCTTTTTGTAAAAGTAAAATCCATATTTTGTGAGTGTATGTAGCTCGTAAAAACATGACGAAATATTTTCTAATTTGTTCTAGATAAAGCGACAAGTAATCTACGCCTAGATCCCGATTGGCCCTCAATTTTACAAATATGTGATTTAATTAGACAAAATGATTGTTCGTGAGTAACATTTTTCACTTCTCTTCTATTATTTATTATATAGTATTAAGTAAATTCGGAATAGTAATATAGTATTAAGTAAAATGATTTCAATGTCATATCAATATTTTATACTTCTAGACCCAAGTATGCAGTGGCTGCTGTGAAAAAGAAGCTTTACTCACCAAACCCTCACCAGGCTATGTTTGCGCTCCTCACTTTAGAAAGTATAGTTAAAAATTGTGGTATGTAATATTTATTCATATATCCCTATTAAAATATATCATTAAGAGACATTGTGGTACAGCAAAACTACATTGATTAATTGAACCTACAAGCATTGCAATTACAGTGATATGTTGATCCACTGCTGTCATGGTCTTTAAATATCATATAGACCTTCTTAACTTTATGAAATAAACAAACTTTTTATTATTGGATCTTTGTGTATAAAATTGTAGTTAAATCTTATATGTCTTATATAATAAAACAGTAAAAATATGTTGTCTGTACATTTAGTTTTTTGACTGAAATAGATGGACAGACACTTAAAAAGAATAATAGACAGCAAAAATATATTTTTTTAATTTCTTGTCTGTAATATGCAATCATTACAGTTATTTTATAAAGAATTTTATAAATTGTTACCCAAATCAATAACTTAATATTTAAGGCTGTTTCTGAACGAGTAAATTAATTATTCATTGACATCAACACATTTGACAGGCAGCCAATTTTGTTTATTAAATGAATAATCATGTAGTTCAAGCGGGTGAAGCCGCAGCAAGCCGCTAGTCTTCTTCATTGACATCCCTACTTAAAAACCCTTTAAATATATTAGGCTAGTTACAACCGGCTCAAATAATATTTTAGATATTAACAGGAAAAAAGCAGTATCAAACTGTATGTTGCATATAGCAGTATAGAAAGTTACGAGACGAGAGAGAGTTACCTAGTGTTGAGAAAATCCATTCCCCACTTTCCACCCTTTTGAGACATTATTTTGAGTACCAGAACTCAACATCACATTTTGTTTTGTTACCAGATTAAATAATTCATTCCCCTAAGTTGGAATTGAGCCTACAACCATTGCAGATTTTTATTAGACTTTTTTCTACTTTACAACAATGGCCTCTATAGATTTATTAGATTATATAATTAAATTATTAATACAATCCTAATGTTACAGGATCTGGAGTGCATGATGAAGTTGCATCAAAAGCATTCTGTGAGATGCTTCGTGACTTAGTAAAAACAACGCAACACGAAAATTTGAAATCTAAAATATTAGAGTTGATACAAGCCTGGGCATTTGCATTTCGTAACAATCCTAAATATAGAGCAGTTCAGGTAAGATACTACAACTGGAAAATACAGTTGTCAGTCACTAGTGTTTATTCTAGTTAAGGTGAAGATAATTATGTTTTTAGAATTTGGCAGAAAATGGGTAATGGAAGTGTCTTAATGGGAATGGAGTGTCTTTATACTAGGTTCCCAGGTTCTCTCTGCCTACCCCTACTGCCTATGTACGGGATACAGTGTGAAGCTAAAAATATATATATATAGACAGATCATTAGTGGTGTAATATGGGTTTGATATCAAAGGTCTATTATTAAGCTAGATTAAGGAAAAAAATCACGAAAATTACATTAGCCAATTTGTTTTTATAATACAACAAAGTTAGATCACAAATGCTTTATTTATGCTTACTGTGGGTTTGGGTTCAAATCACACCCAAGAAGATATTTTTATTTCAAAAGATAGGCAATTCTGTTAGAAAAGTATAAATGCATTAAGTTTACATATCCTGGTTTGGTTAAGCAAAGTATTACATTGACCATTGTCTGGTAATATTGAACATGTAAAAATAAATTGACACAACCGTCACATTTACAGTCACACAAATGTGCCACTGTATATAATAAAAAGCTTTTTTTATTTTAAACATTCAAAACTAATTTAGTATCTCTAAGGTAAATAAAGGGCAAACTTTACTTGAATGTTTTTGTTGTTATCAAGTGTTTTAAGTTATGTACATAAAATATATAATAATTATATATTAAATCTATGACAGAGCATAGCAAGAGATTTTTCCTAAATGCAAGAAAATATAATATTAACCACCCACTATTGTACACGCGTATTAGTAATTCTATATCATTATTGATTTTTCTTTATCTAATTAAGAACCGATGCCTCGGGAGTCTCATTGTGCTGCATATTACAGTATTGTTACTTTATTTATAGAGTACTCTGTTATTGTATAAATAATAATGTACTAGGTATAGATAAAATTATATTATTTTAATAAATCTTTCATATCAGTGAAGTCAATGACCTGTTGCAATATGTGATGTCTATCTGCTGGGAGTATAGAGTAAAATTGTCTATTTTTTTTTTACAATTAGTGCAAAAATTTTTAATATAAACTATATATAAATTTTGGAAATAATATACTCTTATTTATATATAATATTTGAAAATAATAGACTCTTAGGTCCTTGAACTTAAATTACGATTACAATGGCGAATGTGACGTTTACACCTTTACTCAGTCAATATCAGCCAGTTTATGACTCACATTTCATATCTAATTCATCACACAACAAAAACATTAAGTGTCTAAAAATTGTGTTTGAGTCATATTACTGTAAGAAGTATTTAAGATTCATTTTATTGCTAATTATTATTATTATATTAACTATTCAAAATAATTAAATATTATTGTAACAGTCTTGTTATCCTTTGTAACAGGACACTGTGAACATTTTGAAAGCAGAAGGCCACAAATTTCCCGCATTAAAGGAATCTGATGCAATGTTTTCAGCTGACACAGCGCCCGAATGGGCCGATGGTGAAGTATGTCACAGGTTAGTTTTAGTTTTTAATATAAATAATAATAATAAAGACCTTTATTCCAAGTCTTAGTTTTTAATATATAAGTATTTATTATTCAGTTAGAATTCATTCATTTGTAATATATAGATGCCGCACAGCGTTCACGTTAATGGTGCGCCGTCACCATTGTCGTGCGTGTGGTCAAGTTTTTTGTCAACAATGCAGTGCAAAGACCTCTACTCTACCTAAGTTTGGCATAGAAAAAGAGGTAACAGTTACTTTTTAATATAGCACTACTAAAAATCTTATTATGGATCTTAATAGTAATATACTTACTGAATTATAACTAAAGAAAAATAATATGTTTTGATATATAGGTCAGAGTATGCGATGCTTGCTTCGATAAAGTAAGCCGTCCACCATCTTCTTCAACTAAGTTAGAAATTGTTGATACAGCCAATGACTATGGGCCTGCTCAGCCACAGGTATGTTTTAAGTAGATACTTACATTTCATTAGAAATAATTTTATTGTTATTATTTTGATTTAAGAATTAAACAATTTGAAACATTTGTAGCAAAAATATAAATAGTATTAGTTTGATAATAGTTCTTTTCCTTTATTATACATGTTCAAGATTTCAACAAGGTCAATTTCCCAAAGGCTTTACCTACTTAACTTCATTAAGTAGGTAAACAAAGAGGAAACAATTTATTATTTTATTTGCAATCTTAATTTATACTTAATATTTTCTAAATATTCTACTTCTTTTTAACTAAGTATATATTAGTTTCAGGAAATTCAGTAACTATCGCTATTTTAAGCATATATACTTCTTAAATTAAATAAAATTCAATTTAATATGTACCTTTTTCAGGTATTAAAAGATAAATAGAAACTTAAAATACATTTATTTAACCTAAAACCACGTTATTATCCGTCGTAGGAGTCACCCGGCATTTCACCTCCTGGCACCAACATTGCTATATTATTTCCATTGAGTAATATTTGGTCCAATTTAGTTATTTTTCTTCCTTCTGGCGTTGACTCATATTCTGTCACATCGTCTAATAACATATTTACAAAGTCATCAAAGCCTTGCAGCGTTCCGACCATTTCTTTGTCATTCTTCATTATAATATGAATTCTTGATCCTATACATTTGTCTACCAGTTCAAGTGGTAATAATGTGTTAGGATTAGGTAATGCTTGTGCCATTTTTTATATGGTAAAATGATTTAATACTTTATTATCTTATAATTTTAACTCGTTTGCCTTTTTACATTTCATGTATATTATGGAATTACGGTCGATAAACGTCATTTGAGTTTGACAGTCATGGACTCATAGACAACTTATAACATAACAAGTTAACCCTTTTTTCTCCATGTTGGCTTTATTGTTACTTCGTTCGAACATGGCAACTTTTAAAAAACAGTTATAAGTCATAACTTATGACAAGAGACAGCGGTTTCGAATTTGAAATACATTTAAAATAACGGTGTTGTAAGCGAGCGTGATTTACTTTTAAATACTCAGTATAATTGTGATAAAACATGTCTAAAAAGTTTGTAACTAACTTTCGAGGTGAAATGAATTATGAAAACTTGCATATCAAAGATGAACCAGTTACGCCAACAGAAGAAGATTTTGGATTTCATGAAACAATAGATGATGATTTTCAAAATAATTTCAATTTGCGTAAATCTATGTCAATGAATGATATTGCGAATCTTAGAGAAGACTTAATAAAGATGGAGCTTTCAGATGCTAGGGAAGATGTTTATGAAAGATATAGGAGACCAACAGCAGTACATCAAGACTTATCTAGAACTAAATTTGTGTCAATGGCCGAAGCAATTTATCATTACGAAAGAGATACACCCGACCGTTTTCGTTCTAATAGACCTCAGTCGTCTCGTCCAAAAAATAACTTTGGCCAAACTGGACTTACAGTTCCTCAGTCTCCAATGCTAAGATGTAAAGCACGTTCAAGACCACAACACATTATTTCTCAAAAAGAAAAAGAAGAATTAGAAATTGAGGAGATGAAAAAATTTAAAATCAAAGCCAATCCAATTCCTAAATCAGTTATTGAAGGTCCCAAAAACTTACCTGAAGTGTCAAAAAAATCATTTACAATTCCTGAACCATTTAAGTTGACAGAAATTTCGAAAAAGATTGTTCAAGCTCCAGGACAGGTTACTAAATTCAAAGCTCGACCAGCCCCAAAGCACATTCTTGAAAAACCACAAATAGTACCAAAACCTGTTGTGCATACTACTAAACCAGTGAATCTTAAATTTCTCTACAACAGAAACACCTCTACCGATCATCTTAGCCATAATATTAAGGCATACAAACCACTTGCTAATCATAAATCTTGTGATAAACATATACAACGACATGGCCCTGTCAAACCAGAGCCATTCTCATTTCAAAAGAGAGATGAAGACCTAAAACAAAAAAGAGAAGAATGTATAAGGAGGCAACTAGAGGAAGAACGAAAACTTGCATCTCAGTTCAAAGCTCAACCTTTACCTATAGCAGTAAAAAAGAGGATGCAAAACATTACCATACCAAGCAATTCATCTAATACATCTTCAGAGAATAAAGAGAATTGTGTGAAATTTGAGGCAAAGCCAGCTATTGTTCTTTACAAGGAACCCTTCAAGCCAGTGCTGCAACAATTGCAAGTCAAATCTGCTCCCTTTAAACTAACATGCGAAAAACGAGCTGCGGAAAGAGAAAGATTTGAAAAACAACTAAAAGAAAAGGAAGAAGAGAATGAGAGGTTGAGACAACAGAATGAAAGGGAGCTACAAGAAGCTGAGGAAAGAGCGATTGCAAAGCTAAGAGCAAGATTGGTTCATCATGCAAAACCAGTTCCACCATTGAATTCCTTTGTGCCAGAAAAATCTATTGCACCTCTCACAGTACCTGAAACACCCAAATTTGTTAGGAGATTAAAAGAAAATTGAATAAGTAACATTAATGAATTTTGTTTTCAAAGTATAGAAAAATATAATAATGATGATAGAGCATGATTGATGATGTATCCTATTATTTACTGATTTTAATGACATTTTAATGTTAGTGGTTATTTCATTCCAGTTGATTCTTAATTTGTGAATATATTATTGGAATAATTTAAGTTTGTTTTATTTGTATACCCTTATTTATACAGCCTTATCAAATATAGAATATATATTTTTTTAATTTATATATGTTTTTTATGTGAATGGAAAGTCGAGAGATCTAAAAAGAGAAATCTATACCATGTCAACAATAATTGGCATTACAAATATTTGTTTATTTTTTTTTTTTAGGTTGTTTTTGTTGCTAGAACAATAGCCACAACTGGTATACACTATTTATATCTATTATTGTTTAGGGTTACTATTGCAGGGGCACAAAGACTGTAAATGCGACAGGTTGTGGGTTCGATTCCCACTCAAGGAAAAGAAATATTTAATATTTTAATTTCTTTGCCCTGGTGTCACACAATGCCTTCAGAAAATCGGGAACAGTGTCTTAACACTAGGTTCCCTCTGCCTACTCTACTGTTTGCAAAATACAGCTTCTTCCTGGCATTAATCCCGGCTATCACCAGGGTCTGCCTTCCTACTCAACCTACTCCACTTTGCACGATTATTTCGCGGGCGTGTGTTTGCAAAATACAGCATGACACTATAAAAAAGTTATAAATAATAAAACTAATTGAATCCCAGAAACGACCTGGGAAGTCAGCTGATGAACTTCAAGAAGAAGAGGAACTGCAGCTGGCTCTCGCTTTAAGCCAATCTGAAGCCGAACACAAGGAAAAGGAGCGCAGGTCCAGATCTTACATTGCACCAGAAAGCACATTGCATCCCACAAGTATTGTATTATTTATAATTAGACTCTCATGTAACTATGTATGCTTGTAGGTTCTATCTTTAATCGAGATTTTCCTCAAAAGGCTGTTGTAGCGCAGTGACATAGCGTCTGACTAAATGCGACGGTTGTGTGTTCAATACCCACACAGGGCAGTGAATTAATATATTTTTTTATTTCCTCACTCTAGTAAAAAAACAAAAAGGAGCGTTGAGTTCTGCCACTCCATAACGCGACAATTTGGCGGAAAGTGAGAAATGGAGTGAATTAACACTAGGTTCCCCCTGCCTACCCTGCTATATGCAGGATGAAGGGTATTGGGGATAAGGATAAGGAGATAAGGGGATGGTGTTGCCACTTAACAAACAATATCTGAAAATAAAACAAAAGATATAGAATATAACATCAGTAGGCTCTCTCTGACACTTTCTAATATGAGACATATTTGCAAACTCTTTCAGTGAAAGTGAAAAAAAAAAATCTGCTATACTTTTTTTGTTTTTGATATTCTTTGAAGTTAATATGAAAGGCCTATATTTTTAGTTTCTCCAACCCCGTCCTCAGTGAGTGCATCACCAGAGCACAGTACAACCAATTCTGAGCTATCACGCTACTTAGACAGAAACTACTGGGAGCAAAGGTTGTCACGTGACGCCGCTAACGCACCCACTGCGCCTTCACACACTTCTAATGATACCAATGAGGTAAAGTATATTTCTTTTTAGGGCTCCGACCCTTTTAACGAATAAAACCGGGCACGCCCACCTAGGGTACAAAAGTTGGAGGTATCGACCTTTTTCTGAAATTCAAACTTAGCTAGAGCCCTTTCATTTGACACCTCACTTGAACTAGCGGCTTTAATACCAAATTTTACCCCGTATTTTGACACTACGAAGGGAATCAAAATTAATAAGGTACTTTTAGCATCTACAGCTATTACTAGTTCAGAGAAAAATCTGAAAACTATACATTTGTGGTCAAATCTTAAAAAATAATAGCCATAAAAGGGGGCCAAAATGTGGTATTAAAGCCGATAGTTCAAGTGAGATATCAGATGTAAGGGCTTTGGCTAAGTTAAGTTAGAATATCCGATAAGGTGACTGTCAATTTTTGTACGGAACCCTCAGTAGACGAGTCCGATTCGCGCTTGTCCAGTTTTTTAGTGCTACTCCACACATTGGAAATAAAAGTACTTTTTAAGAAAATATTTAATAAAAATTTATAGCGGGATTTGAACACCGTCACCGCCCGTTCTGAGCGCTTGGACGGTTTCCTGGTGCGGGCTTTAATAAAAAAACACATAGTGAGCTATGTGGTTTTTTTTGTTTTCATAAAAAGTAAACTAATATTTTGTCACTTTTTTATGATTCAATTTAAGTATTTAAGTTTTGTAGTGCTGTTTACTTTTTCAGTTATTATAGATATTATATTATAGTATCTTTCATTTTATTTTAAAATTGTGTATTCAAAGAATCCATAATTTTTTTTATTATACACATTCAAAATGATGGGATTTTTATTCAACATCTTGAGCTTATTTTAATTCATTAAATAAAAATTTAAAGTTAAATTTAATAAAATAATTTCAGCAAGAGTATCTAAAGCCCAATGCTAACAAGAATCAAGATGACGAGGCCGAAGATAAGGAAATTGATGAATTTGTTGAATCTCTTAAATCTCAAGTTGAGATTTTTGTTAATAGAATGAAAAGTAATTCATCTCGGTAAGTGGGAGCTGACTGTTTTTATTTTATTTAAGTACTATCCTAACAAAAGATACATAAAGTATAACATGATAGGGAAATGATATCTTCCCATCAATGTGAGAAATGTACTAAAAATAATAAATTAAACCTAATATCATTTTTGAACAAAAAATATTTAAGAAACTTATGTCATAATGAGGGTACATACTGGATAGATGGTAAATGACAGTAATAACAGAAAACGGAAGAATAACGATAAATAATTAAAATAAATAAATCAGGTAGAAGGAATCTAATGTTCCCAACTTTCCGCCAAATTCTGAAGGAACTCTATAAATAGTATATAGGACTAAATAAATGGAATAAAAATTATTATCTCTCTATAAAAAAAAAGTAGACTAGACCAAGATACAAAACTTAATATATTTTTTATCACTAAATTTATTATTTTATATATGCCATTCAATGCACAAACCGATTAATTGTGCAAAACAGAATATTTCGTATATATTCTCTCTTATAAAATAAAAAATTAAAAAGACATATTTTAATATTCCCAGCGGTCGTTCAATCGCCAACGACACCTCGGTGCAGACGCTGTTCATGAACATCACCGCGATGCATTCGAAGTTGTTGCGCTACATACAGCAGCAAGACGACAAACGTGTTTATTTAGAAAGCTTGCAGGTATGTATAGCTATGTATATTACGTTTTTAAGTGAAACAATTTGGCCATTATTTTATAGTAGTATACTCTTCCACCTAGCAGTGTAGGCAGGGGGAACCTGGGAATCTAGTGTTAAGACACTCCATTTCCATTAAGACACTTCCACTCCCCGCTTTCAGCCGTATTTTGGAGACATTAGATGTTGAGCGACGGAATTCAACGCCGCACTTTGCCACGTAACCACAGGGAAGAAATAGAAATGTTAAATATTTAATTTCCCCGAATGGGAATCGAATACAACCGTCGCGTATATAAAACAGACGCAGGCTCACTGCGCTACAGCGGCCTTTACGATAACTATTATTTCTTTATATAAAATTATTATTATTATTATTTCTTATATTATAAAATTAGGAGTGTTTGATGGTAAATAAAAGCAATGGTTTGATTTAAAGAATAAAAATATTACGTCCAAATATTTGAGAGTTTACATAAATGGCGTCAACTCTTTTTATAGTAAAAATCTAAATTAACTTCTATATATGATTATTAACTTTTGAATTAATAGGCAATAGATAATTTATAATATAATAATTTAACAAATGTTATAACTATTTCTAGCTGTCGTGACGCAGTGGCGTGTAACTGCAAAGACCGTGGTTGTAGGTTCGATTCCTACTAGGGGAAATTAATTATGTAATATTTTCTTTTCTTTACCGCTGGTTTCGCCACTCAACACGCATGAGCTTTCGGCGGAAAGAGGAGTATCAACTGTCTTAATATTAGGTTCAGTCTACTTACCTTGCTATATGCGGGGTACAGCGTGAAGCTTAAAATTATATTTAAAAAAATCTAATTTGAATTGATATTCCAACAAGGACAAAATAAACCAAGTGCGTGACAGCCGCGCGGCCCTCGACACCCTCCGCGCGGAGCACGCGGCGCGCCTTGCGGCGCAAGCCGAGGCAGCTGAACGACAGCGGCAAATGCAAATGGCGGTCAAATTGCAGGCCATGAGGAAGAAGAAACACGAATATTTGCAGTATCAACGACAGCTGGCGTTGCAGCGTGTACAGGTATTGATTGATGTTGCTGTTTATTATTGTATTAAACTTAGAGGTTTATGTATATATGTATATATATATATATATAGATATATATATATATTATGTATATATTGTTTTGTTTTAATAATATGTTTTTGAATTGTTTAGTTTGTTAATACTTGGATGAATGAAATGAATACAGTGGATGAGCCCGACTCACGCTTGATTTTTTAATAATTTATTTGTAATTTTACAGGAACAAGAAAGAGAAATGCAAATGAGGCAAGAGCAACAAAAGCACCAATATATGATGTCGGCAAACAGCGGTTTCTACATGCCAGGTGTCTCAATGCACCAATTTCAACCAGGATATCCCAATCAGGCATTATACTCTAATCCTCAATTCCAGCCACAAATTATGCCACAAGCTACTACTGATGGCACACTTCCATTGCCTGGTCAGCCACAGATGTCACAAGCTGGCAACCCTATGAATGTAAATCAAATGTCTCAATCTATGCCACAAATGCCACAGAGTAACAACTTTGTTATGATGGCATCTGGAATGGGTCTGAGTCAACCAACCAGTCTCCCACCCCCAATGAATCAACCTAATATGAGGCCAGGCTTGAATCAGCAACTTGCTCTCCAACAACAGGTGATGATGCAGCAGATGCAACAGATGCGAATGCCCAACCAGCCAGGTGTTCATCAAATGATGCCACCGAGTGTGCCAAACGGCTTACAGACTGTCCCACAAAACCCACAGACTACCCAGCAGCTACCCAAGCAAAATGTACCAAACCCAGCCCAAGCCTCTAACCCCATGATGCCACCAATGACTATCAGCCAACAAGTCAATCCCGCCAATCCTATGTATGCAATGCAAATGCCTAATATGAGAATGCCACTCATGCAGGGCAGCCAACCAAATAATAACCAACAAGTACCTGTCTCATACTCAATGAGTGTACAAAATCCACCAAACAGTCAACAACCTGGTGCAAACATACCTCATATGCCTCAAATGCAAATGCCCGGCCAACCAATGCCTTTGCAGAGCCAACCTATGATGCAGAACCAGTCACTACCTGGACCAAATCATCAATTGCCTCAATCATCACAAGTCCCACAAAGCCAAGGCCAACAGATATCTCACCCCCAAATGACGCAGGTGCAATCTGTACCAATACAAGGACATCCCCCACAGGCTCACAATCCGCAAATGCAGCCCAACCTGCAAGGTCAGATGCCTTCCGTCCAACAAATGCCCCAAATGATGCCTGGTGCTATGCAGCAAGTGCCACAAATGCAAGGTCAAGTGCCCAATCAGGGCCCACAGCCAATTCAGGGAATCCCACAAAACGTTCAAGGTCAACCCATCAAGGTGCAGCAGAACTACGGTAATGGCCCGCCCAACCAACAACAAATACCTAACCAGCAGGTGCAGCAAGTTCAGACGCCAGTGAAATCTGAACATAATAATAACACTGCAGAACTTATTAGTTTTGATTGAATTTAACTTACAAATGAAGAAATATATTTATTAGACTGTTTATTTATAACTACATATTATATGGGAATTCGATAACGTCACAATGATTCATTATAGAAATGTAAAGTGGTTTTAATTTTTTTTATTAAATAACTTGCATATACTCATACAGCTTGTAAACCTTGATGTTGAAATATTGTTTATATTAGAATGCTGTCCAAATCTTTTGTGGTTGATGGAATGTCACCTTCTTACGTAACACACATTGATTAACAGGCAGTAGGCAATTTAGGTTTTAGAGAAGATGGCCTTGTAATCTATGTAAATGTGCTAAAATGTAAAAATGTCTGTTATAATATAATTAGATGTTAGAATATTAATATAAAATTCAAATTTATTATTTTATTTTTATTTGCACATAATATTTTGTTTTATATTATTTACATCTAAGTTACGACTATTATGTATAATAATAAAAATTTATAAAAGTGCATGTGTGTTTTATTTTGTTAAGTGTATATTATAATATTGTACTTTAAAGTCTCAACCACAGGAAAAAGCTGGTGAATTTAAAAACACTTAATAGGTAACAGTTGTCAATTTTTTTATTTAATACAATAAATTTACTGAATCTTTAGTTTTCAATTTCTTTATTAATATTTCTATTTCGGGCGTAGCCCCGCACGGGCCCACTAGTATTTAATATTTTTATTATTTCGCTCTGTTGTCGAGACCACAGAATACATATACCCATATAGCCCAAGGGTCCCCAGACCTACGTAATTTTAGCAAAGCTGATATTTTGAGGACTATTAGTTTAATATATGTAGTTAAGATAGTATGCGTACGCACTAACTTGGAAGTGGGGCTCTTTCAGAGGTAGCTTTATTATATTAGTATAGATTGTTACAAGACAAACTTGTCCGTTTATGTTAGAAACAATAACAATTTGGATTTTTATAAGTTAAATTCCGACATAGCTTAATGAGAACGTATGGCTTAGTGATCATAGCGCTTGGACAGTTTCTAAGAGCTTTTCAATCAAATCCCACTTCGTTAAAATTTTTACAGGTTTTCTAAATAAGTAATTTATAATAATTTTTGGTCTAGTAAAAATAATATTTTATATAATTTCTTATATAAAATTAATAATTTTGGGATAACTTTTACCATGTTTAAGTTTGTTTGTGCTTTAAAGTTGCCATAAATGTATTTAATCTTCAAAAAAAACTTGTTTATAATTTAATCTACGCGCGGGAATAATTGACATTGACAATAGAATTTGAAAATGTTAATGTGATTGTGATGTAAATGTAGGTCTAGGTAGTAGTCAGTATTGGATATCTGACTAAATATTACTAAGTATATTTTTAATAACAAGATTTCTAATGGAGAATGATGATAATAACGATGGCCCTTTTTCTGTGTGGCAAATGTTTAACGCGCCAATCTTGATGCTATTTGAGAATAATATAGAACTAGCTGCTGATGGCTTAGATAGACTTTTAACATCTATATTAAAATTATCAGGGTAAGTAGTTATAAGGGTATTTAAAATAAGAATCCGTTATTCTTAAATGTAAATAAAGTCAAGTCTAGTTTATGTCAGCCCATTTACAATACCAGTGCTTCAGTCCTATCCAATTGCAAAAAGATGTATAACAGGGAGATGTTACCTCTCCGTAAGTGTTTACTGCGGTGTTGTTGTTACAGTTTGTGCGGTGGACTATATAATGCGATGACAACATCAATGGCGAGTAAGATCTCAGTAGTGCTCCTTAAAAATCAGATCTTCAAATAAATATATATAAAACAATAATCATTTTATCCATGTGTTGCATCTGCTCTAATTAATATCAGGTCCCCTAGTAAGCAGACTGATAATCTGGTTAAGTTTGTTGGAATCTGCTCAATGCTGGGAGAGCAAGACTGATTGTCATTGATAGGGTGATCTGATGATGGAAATTTGAAAATAAAATCATTATATGAATAGATAGCTTGTGTCAATTGTGTTTATAGTTCCTTCAAATCATTTAAAATAAAATGTTTTGAAAATTTATCCACAGGGATTTTTCAGAAGTGTTAGTACCAAGATCTAGTGCTTCCAAATGTCCAGATTCATACTATTCTGCTTTTAACACATGGCTGCTTGGCAGATTATTTTATGTTTGCTCTGTCAAAGAACTCACAAGGTAATCTTATATGTACATTACAATGAAAGTGTAATTTAAGATTAGTAACACTAAACTTATCTTCAAAATAAAATTACTGATTTCAGAATCCACACAATGAGCAAAGATGCACAGTTAAAAATCATTAATATGTTAAGTGTAAATGCTGCATCATTTCATAGAAATCTCCACTCACAATATTTTTTAATATTAATAAAACTTCTTGAATATTATAGAGAATTTCCAGATAATGAGAAAAAAATATTAATACTTGAAAACTTTACACCTGAAATAGTACAAATACCTAACATTGACATAAATTTGAATCCAATTTATGTAGGAGTTAAGGATATTGCAACATGTAAATCATTAATAAATTTAATTTTACAATTGCTTTCTGAAAGCATACCATTAAGCTTGTTGCAAACTCATGAGAATGATTTAGAAATAAGAACTTTTACATGCTTATTGGACGCCATACAATATTTTAGCATAGATATTAAATATATGTGCTTAAATTTCTTTCTTAGCCTAATAGCAAATATGAACAAAATTTCCATAACAAAATTTTGCTATACTTTTCATGTATGTTACAAAACTTTATTATATTCACTTGAAGCTATTGCTCGAAACATGAATGTGTTTTATGATAAATGTGAAATTGATGATTTACTACTTAATAATTTTAATGTAATGTTATTGGAATATATAAAAATAATTGAATGTGACATTGATATTGAAAAAAAGCAGATTCTAGTGAGACTTTGTTGCATAATATTGAGTAAAACCTCAAATAGAATTTTTAATAAAGAATTGAAGTTACATTGTTTATTATTGAGTAACAAAATAGATGTGCCTAGAGACTTTTTGAATATATCAGATATGGATTTTTGTGAAATTGAACAACTAGCAGAATGCTATAGCAACAAAATCTTAGAACATATACAAATGAGTAAAAAAAACAGTGAAATAAGTAATTTACAAGAAAATTGGTATTATAATCGAGTTATATCTGTAATTAATTCAATTAAATCTTGTGAACAATCTAACACAGATATTTATCTCATTAGCTATTACTTACAAAGATGTCACAGAGCTTTAGCAATATTAGAAATTGTTGAATGTAAAATTAAAAGGATACATCATGACAACATTAAAAGTCAAGAAATAATATCCATGCTGAATATAAAGGAACTGTGGGCATCTTTAATTCAAATTCAAGGGCAGCATAAGTCACTTTTTGTTAAGAATCAGAACTGTTATGAGTTAATAACGAATATAGTACTCAGTACAGTAAACTTAGGTACAAATTTTACTATAGATGATAACTCAGTTATTCTGAGCTTACTTTGTTTCTATCAAATACAGTCTCCTGATAAGGATTTTCTATTTAGTGATAGCGTAAAGTTAAGGATATTATCATCATTATTGATTGGAAAACTTCATTTGAAACCAAAGACAGATGATTGGAATAATATAATTTCATCATTGTATAATTTCTTACTGAAACGTAAAGAGGCCTTAAATATAAGAGAGGTAACAATTTTTTTTATCATAAGTTTTTTCCCTGAATGGGAATCGAATCCATAACTATCGCATTTACAGTCAGATTCTGTCCTAGTGCATTTATTTAGCTTTAATATTTTGTTTTTATAAAATTCAATAAATAAAATTAAATGATTAAATAATAATTTTCTATAAAATATTATTTTTAAATGTTTATTTTTATCTTTTTTGTCCAATTGTTATCTTACTTTGTTTATATTCTAAGACCTATCCTCTCTCTTTACAGATTACACAACTATGTCCACTTATAGTATTGAATAAAGTTGTTTCAACCAGCAAAATTATAAGTGATATTTTGATTCCTATATTTAAGAGAAAAGAGGTTTCAGTACAAGAAGAAATTATGATAGCATTAGTGCCTACAGCTTGCATGTCTTTAGGGACTTATAATGTTATTATAAGTAATGAAGAAAACATTGGCCATATTATTTACGCAAATAATAGTATAAATTATGGCCTAGTTTGTGCCAAATGTCATAAGTTGTCCGAACATGTTAGCTCGGAAGCTATTGGTTTGCAAATAAAAAAAGACTTTAAAGTTATACAAAGTGAGAGCAATTCAATAACACCGACAAAAATATCAACATACGATGGTGTAAGAAAACTCTTTGGTAATTTTCTAAATGTGAAGCTTTGTGGAGATAATAAAACATTTTGGAACTTAGTTCAATGTCTGTCTAACCATTATTGTATATTTAATTTTAATGTTTCAACTGAAATGATTAGTGAAAAATATTTTAAAGAAGTGTTAGTGACATTTAAACCTTTCATGGATGATACTCAGGTATGTATTTTCTTTTATTGTTTCTATTTTATACATTATTTCAGTTCTAAGTTTGTTTCTTATTGGTATGTCTAGGTGGGTATTGTAAATAACTAATACTATAATATATATATTTTTTTTCAAAAATTTTAGTGCATAATAAGAACAGTTTAAGACGATAATAACTATAAAAAATTATAAAATCTTTGTTAAAATATTTTTTATTTATTTGTTTGTTATTTGAAGTTTCCTTTTTATTGTAGTATTTAATATTATTATTTTAGGTTATTAAGCACCCAGAGTGGATATCTCATAGAGATATAATATCGGATTTATGTATCAATATACTAGCAATTTTAACAAGAAAATCTTTACAGAATAATGATTACAACTTACAATATCAAACATTAGAGTATATTAAAGACTTGGGTCTGTGTCATAATTCCAAATTAATTTTGCCTATTACGAAACTATTCATTTTTTTCATAATGTATCCGCAATGCTCTTTAGCGCCGAAAGCTATTGTTTATTTGAGAGAAGTAAGTGAGTTCAACGGTTTTACCCCAAACCAAATTTATCACAGATACAAAAAAGACATCTGCAAACTATTTGTGGAATGTAGTCTTTATAATGGGAAGGACTTCATTATTTATCTCATAAAAGTAGTAAAGGCTTTTGGGTTCGTGGGCTACAGAGATTTTATATCCAAAGATATTCATCATTTTTTACCATATCTCATTCCTTACGCTACGACGGTAAAAGAAGTGCCGTCTATGATTGAAGAGATTGCAGCTCTCGTACAATGCACCATATCGGGTTTACTCGTTGAAAAGTTCCCACATGTATATGTTCACGTGTATTTACACGAATCCGATGATGTAGCTAAGAAATGCTATGATATTATAGAAAAATTGACAAAAACAAGAACTTTGAGTCTCATAAAGAGACATTTTCGTGTAATTTTAACTGAATTTTTATTGCAATTTTGCATAAACCCAGAAAAAGTATTAAATGCATGCCGACATTTGGCGAGTCATGATCCTGATGTATCTACTACCCAATTTAACATGAGTATAGGAGCGGCACAAATAGCTGACTTTCTAAATCCAAAATTTTTAGGTGTTTTGGCATATTTTGATAATAAATTGGTGAACGCTAAAGTAGCATTATCGGTTAAACGTAAAGCATTGAAGAGCTTTCCAGATATCATGCAACTAATGGGACCAAAATATATAACGCCACTAAGATTCAAAGTGCTCGCTACTTTGAGATCGGCTTTACCCTTAGCGAAGGAATTCTCGAAGATTTTAGCTGATGCATGGGGAGCTTTTATATATAATATAGATAGTATATGCTTAGGACCCTTATTATCAAATTTGGCGGTCTCGCTGCTTCAGCAGTTTGGATACGTGCCACAGGAAATAAATAAGATTTTCCATTACTTAGTATTGAACAATGAAAATTTGTTAAGTTCTAATATACCCGATTTATACTTTGTTATCGATTCTGAAATTTCTGAAAGAGTTAAGACTGTGATAAAGAAACACGTAAGAAGAACACAACCTGACGGCTTCCTTGAGAAGATAAAATGGTACTTGAAACAATTAAATCACGATATTCCGGATATAAAAGCTCATGCGTTCTCACACTTGGACAAATTGTTAAAAAGTAACAGATCGGAAATTAATAAGGCTTTATTGGATAGTAAAAATACAGATAGCCCTATTCTGGAACTAATAGATTATTTACTTGTTGGTAAGTTTCTTTTATTGAAATATTGACATAGTAATAGAAAAGTTAAGTGTCAGTAGGACTGGCACATCGAGGCTTCCGTACCAATTTCAGGATTGTAGGTGAAATGGGCAAAAAAAGTACAACTTACTTAAATTGAAGTTGAATTATGTATGCGGGCAAATGCACTCATTTTGTGTGCATTAAATTACAAAAATAAGTTTGTAAAGTTTTTTTTCCTTTATCTGTGCTAAAAGACGTCGCTTCGTACAAAATATCAAGATTCTGAATTCATGAGGAGCATCCACTAGTCCTCTAGCTGCCTCTAGAATTCGGCGGAAAGTAGGCAACGAAGTCTCTTAAGTTCCCTCTGCCTAACCTGCAGAGTGCGGGATAGCTGATTTATTTATTTTATTTATATAAAATAATTTCAGGATGTAAGGATCCAAACATCCAAGTATCACTATCGAGCGGCGCCTGCCTTGGTCAGCTCGGCGCCATAGAGGCGGGGCACCTTCCGCGACAGTATGTACAAGACAGTTCGCCGTTTGCCTTCTCAATTAATGACGATTGTTTCGCCGCGACTGCTCTTGTTGAGTTGACCAGGGCGTTTCAATACGAAAAGGATACTATTGTGAGTTTTTGTAGCTTACAATATAATCTATCTGCTGCCGCAAACTACTACTACGTCGAGTTACAAAATTCATATAACAAAAATGTAGACGGTTTATTTTATACGAATTTGGTGTATATTATATTATTTCAGAACATGGACAGCTACGCTTTGACAATTCAAGAAATACTGAAAGTCTACGACATATCTCCGACGGGTACAAAAAAGGACTTATGGGACAGCTTTCCAGAGAATATGCATCAGATTATGTTTCCTTTGTTAAATTCTAGGTACGGTCAATATATTTTTAAATAATCATATAGTTGAGGCCGGTCGTGGCACAAACAAGGGCACAAAGCGTGACTGTAAACACGACTGGTTTTGGATTCGATCCCCACTCGAGGAAATGAAATATTTATTTAAATTTATATTTCCATTTCTTCGCTCTGGTGATTGGTGGTGGAGACAAAGTGTGGTATTGAGTTCGCTACTCAACACGCCATGCATCCACGCATGCATATTTTCCGACTCCTGGTAAACCGTAAATAGCTTTTATTAGTCGCCATTATTGTCGGAATTTCTTCGACGGAAAGTGGGGAACGAAGTTAAAACTAAGTTCCCTCTGCCTACTCTGCTGTGTGTACACACCGTGAAGCTGAAAAAAAATGAGCTAGGAAAACATTAAAGAAAAATAATTATCTTTACTTTCAGACAAAAAATATCTTGACTAAGAAGGTGCTTTGTTTATAATAAAATTTAATCGCCTCATGACTATTATTTTCTTTAATTTCAGATATACTTTGGCATATCCCTCTCAACCAAAAAATGCGCACCCATTATTTGGATCTGTATATGCCACAACATTTCTGGAATGGGCTCATAAGTAAGTATACCTAAGCCCAACGTAATTTGACATGACTGGCCCTCTGCGCTCAATAACAACAACCGTATTCCCCCAGCTGGGCCGGCCAGCTCATATCCGTAATCGAGTGCGAGGAGATGCGTGCGCTGCTGCGCGCCGTGCAGCCGAGCATGCGCCGCGATGCCCGCACGCTGTTCCTGTTCCTGCCGTACGCGCTGCTGCACGCCGTGGCGGCCGCGTCCCAGCCGCCCGATGCGCCCGCGCGGTGCATTCGCGAGGAGATACTGGCGGTTATTGGTAACATGATCTTTCATTAACTATACAGAATAAATTACATACATATTTGAGGCCGTCGTGGCGCAGGGACGAGTATGCGACTGTAAACGCAATGGTTATGGGTTCTTTTCACACTCGGGGGAACGAAATATTTTTATTTCTTTGCTCTGCTAACGAGGCAAGGCGCGGCGTTGAGTGCGACCACCATTTAACACGCTATGCCTCAAGAATTCGTCGGAAAGTGGGGGTCCCACGCTCCCAATGCTTACCATGGTATGTGCAGCGTGAAGCTAATAAATAAAATTAATTGTGTTTTAGTATTGTATAAAGAACTGTATGCACCTACAACAACACAGTTATATTGATATTACAGACATACCCTTTAATTTATTTATATGTATAGGTCTATAGATATAGGTAAACTGTATTTTTTTCAGCTTTATGCTAATAATAATGAGCGAAACCGCAACCACTTCCTACATAAGATAAATGGTATCAGCCGCTGTCAACGCCTAGGTTGCACATCCTCTAACAAGCCCAGAGCTATGTTAGTTAAATTTAGTGATCTTGTTTTTAGACGACACTGCTAAAAAATTTTGGAATTACGTTGTCCTAACTGAGGAACATCCGTGACGGTTCGACAATGATTAGGTGTTTCCAAGTGCTGGTCCAAGATTGGTTACGTGGTGGTCGTGGGCGTTGACGGAACCCTACAAAGCAACCTTAAAATAATTATTATGTAATTTTTTTAAGGATTAGAAAATTTTCAAACAGAAAAGATTGTAGCAGTTGAACGATCAAAGTATAAAATCTTGAGGCACATCACAATGACACCAAATATAAATTCCGTTCAAGCTGAAGAGGGAAATCAGGTACTACATAATTAATTTTTCGAACATATATTTAATGGTTTTTAATATTTTTAAAGTGTTGTTGCACACTTAAGAAAGAAAAATACTTCATAAGAAAACGTATAAAAGTTTTAGGCGCGGGTTTGAATCCCGCCCGGTTTAAAATTTTATACGTTTTCTAAACATAATTTTAATGAACAAATGTAACGCATATTAAATGCCGATGTGGCGTAGCAACACAGCGTCTGACTTTACAGTCAGACGGTTTTGTGTTCGATCCCAAGTCTGAAAATAAAATCAACTTCACGCTGTATCCCGCACACAGCAGGGTAGGCAGAGAGAACCTAGTGTTAAGACACTCCGTTCCCCACTTTCTGCCGAATTCTGGAGGCATTGCGTGTTGAGTGGCATGGCGTGGCACTTTATATTTATAATGCAATCAAGAAAAAATCATAATTCTCATCCAATATTCTAGTGTCTAATTTTTCCCACGTTTTTTTTATTTCCATTAATTTCATTGTATGAAATTTGAATTAATAAATGGTATATATAATACTTGCTTTTACATTTTGTAGGGTAAATGCAGTAAAACCGTCTACACTTTATTAGATTTTCTCAACAGATGGCTTCTGGAATGGACTCACGTCAAGCCAAAACCATTGGAAAATGGAACTTATAAGTAAATATTTTTGTACTTTAATTTTTACATTTAATAAAATTCTAACTGATCGCTGTTTGTTCATAGGATCTTTGTTTTATTATATTTATATAGTTTGTTCAAATATGAGAACATCTATCAATGTAATAGAACCCAAACCAATGTTATTATTAATTTTTGTCTGTTTGTCTGCGCATCCTAATCTCAGAAACGGCCTCGGGCTTCCCGCTTTTCATCAGTTCATAAATACAAAAAATGTTTGACAAAATTGCTATATAACAACTGTTTTATTTAATTGACTGAAACATATTGGAGCTGCGAGCGAATAAACTTAAAAATCTTTTTTTCAGATCAATAAAAATGTTTGTCGATTCATTTGACAAACTATTAATAGCTCGTGGTAATTTCGCGTGTGGGGAACTAGAACGCGCCTTACAATACTTAGAGCTATATATGGATGAAAATAAAGACAAAATGCAGGAACATTTGCCGTTGCTAGCGGAAATATACGCTTTGTTGGATGAACCGGATTCAGTGGCTGGTATATTCATTCATTAATTTATTCATTTATTTATATTGGAGTTATCAACAGAAGGAACAACATTACACAATAAGTATATTTTTTTTAGTTTCACACTGTATTCCATATAATATCTAATAGTGTTCAATCAATACACTTCCATTCCTCTCTGACCACCAATGTCTTGATGCACTGGGTATTGAGTGGAGGAAATTAACGCCGCACTTACCTCGTTACGCTTCGTCTTGTTACCGGAACAAGGAAATCGAAATATTAAATATTTCATTCTCCATGGTGGGAATAGTACGTCGATTGAGATTAAGTATTACACATATAGTACGGCCGACGAGTTGTAGCCGCCCTGAAGTTAGCTGATACTGATTATTTATTTCCTGATTGAACAATGTACAAAAATTCAAGAAACCAAACTAAGGCAGCCATGGCTTAGAGGCCGTGCTATATATATTTATATATATATATATATATATATATATGTATGTATATATACTTTAAGCCTATTATTCTAATCCCTCATGAAATATAAATTGATGTGAACCTCAAGTGGTTTGTTACTTGGATAAATTGCACAAATAGCTTGGGATTCTGTTTTATTAAAAACTTTTTTTTTTATAATATTATCTTATTTTTTTTATTTTGATTGCAGGCATCCTATCCATCAAAAGGTCAGAGCCGTCACTCAAGGAACTAATTCTAACTCAAGTAGTAACCGGCCGTTTGCAAGACGCTGCATTGTGCTATGAGCGTTTAGCGCAAGAGGGGCAACTTGATAGACATAGTTTACAGGTAAAAATATATTTTTTTTGCTTCTTTTCTTTTTACTTTATGCTCTATCCTGCATTTAGCAGAATAGATAAGGTGAACCTAGTGTTATTATAACACGTTCGCTACTTCCCACTTGACTTTTGAGACATTTGGTGCTAAGTTTACTGCGGAACTCAACGCCGAGATATGTTCAGAAGAGAACTTGAAAGATAATCATTATTACTTTGAGTGGATATTTAAATAACCATCGTGTTACTGTTAGACACTGTTCCATTGCTCCACGACGGCCTAATAAGATTTAGGTATTTTTAATATTGAAAAAACAGGATTAACCAAAAATCTACATTTTTACAGGGAATGGTGGACTGTTATTTAGGCTTAGATCAACCGTTCACAGCTTACAGACTGCTTAGTGAACCTGGATCTGATGACATGAAGGAGTTAACTGCTGAACCACTATGGAGATTAGGAAGGTTCGATCAGCTTGAAAAACTTACAAGTGATCCTGTGGTAAGCTATATATAATATATTTAGGTTATTTTTTTAAATTTGCGTTGCAGTTGATAATGCTTTTTCTCTTTATCGTTTCGCTCCTGCCAAACCGATCGTGGTCGTCCTTTTTATGGTCAGTAGTGCGCCACACAGTTCGACGCCATGCTACGCGGTTGTTAAAAAAATATATTAATTTGTGTCTTTCAGCCGCCGTCACGAGAAAATTGGGGTCTTTTAATGGGTCGAATACTACTTGCATATCGCAAACAAGACCATGAAACTTTTAAACTCTCCTGTAATGATGCCAAAATGAAGTTACTAATGCAAATGGATGGCCAAAATGGAGGAGAGAGCGCGTTGAAAAGTGGTTATCAAAGTGTTCTAGGTCTTCATATTATTACTGAAGCTGTACATGCTGAGGAGCTTCTGAGAAGGTATTTTATTTAGGTGCCTAGTGCGAAGAGACTTAGTTCGCATTTACATATTCAAGGTCGTACCGCAAACGCCGCGCTTTGCGTCATTACGAGAACCAAGAAATGAAAATATTAAATATTTTATCCCACCGAGTGGGGACCGAACCCACAACCGTAGCGTTTAAAGTCACACGCTTGTGCTCCTGCGCCACGACGGCCTTCTTTATTATTTATTTGTATTTAAAAATATTCCTTAACCTTTAAGATGGAATAACTTAAAACTGTTTAAATAATAAATTATACACTTAGGGAGAAAAGTAAAGTAAAGAAAAGAATAAAGACATTCTCATCCTCGGATTATTTTCCGCATACGTTTCCCTTGGTGCTTATACGATTTTTTGTCTATCAAGGTGGGACAAAAAATCTATTGAATTTAATTTTCCGGGAGAGACAAAGAATCAATTATGTTCCACGTACATGTAGCAATCAGTTACAATTTTATTATATGTATAAATTAAGATTTAATTGATCATATTTTTACAGGTTAAAAGAATTAAATGATAATAACGATGAGGGAACACAAATTATAAACCAATTGTTGAGTGAATGGCGGCTAAGACTATCTGTGGTACAATCTGACGTGCGGACTGTTGAACCATTGTTGAGATTGCGGAGAATTCTCCTGCAACAAGCACAGGTATATATATCTAGGTTATCATATTTTTTTCTCTTCATCAAGTAAGTCACTCTTTAAAAAATTGTTTACTAAATTTCATGATATAAAAAAAACATATATATATTCATAATTTACATAATTACACATATACATAATTTACTGCATATCTATTGGTATAATCTATGAAATTCATAATTATAATTAGCTGTGAGGTACAGGAATGCAAAGAGCTGTGATAAAATTAGTGATTTAAAAGAGAAATACCAATTTTAGAAACTACCTAGAACATTTTGTTTTGTATTTTAATTTGAATGTCCAATAGGCCTACAGGGTACCATGAATGCTGGTAATGATGACCAACATACTCTACTTTAAAAATATTTTTGAAATTGTAGAATATCCGTTGGTTATTTAAGAAATGAATCATGTGTTTATTCAGTTAATAATGGTAACTTATAAATAAAATCAGGCTTCACGCTGTATCCCGCACACAGCAGGGTAGGCAGAGGGAACCTCGTGTTAAGGACACTCCGTTCCCCACTTATAAATTTAAATATATATATATATATATAAAATTATCCTTTACTAATTTCGTTTTAGGAGTTATTAGAGCCATCTCATCCTATTACTGCTGGTAATTTGAAGATGCGTATAGGTGAATTGTGGCTGCAGAGCGCTAAGCAAGCGAGAAAAGCTGGTATATTCCAACAGGTATAATATTTACGTCTCAACTTATTAAAGGGAGAATAATAATTGACATGATTTGGAAGTAAAAATATAATTCATCCAAATTAAATTAATACATAGATAATAGATATCCGGGACTGCTCTACCTACATTTTTTTGGAGATTACAAATTTTTCACAATTTTAGTCCGATTTTAACTAATAATAATATGAAATACCAGATGACCACATCAAATAACTCAAACAAATTATGAAATAGTAGTTGAGAATTTTAACTATAATGCTTTCTTTTGATGAGTCCTTAATCGTATCATATCGTCGTTCGTATGCACAAATAGATATTTAGTATGTAATGACAAAACTAATTTATTAGTGAAATATAGAGCACTAGTAATAGAAAGTATTGGCCACGTCTTCGTAGATGGCACTATCAATAGTACCACTATAATTTAGGCAAAATATAAAAAAACATAATATTTCCAGTCCTATATGTACATATTAAACGCCGAAGAGTACAATCCCGAAGAGCTTTTCATAGAAAAATCAAAGATGTACTGGGCGCGGGGACAGCACGAGCACGCCTTCACTACACTACGTCGCGGGCTGCACGATGCGTACCCCGAAATGGACGCGCTCACGTCGGAACAGAGGTTAGTTTCATATTCGTTTAGTAACATGCAGGACGTCACGTGACGTAACGTGGCGTGAGGTGACGTGATGGGACGTGGCGTGACATAAGAACTCTCAATTAACACCAAATATACAATAACAGTACTAGATAGACAATAATTCAGTTCATTTTGACCATTATGGTGCAGTGTGTCTTCTTTGTGGCAAAAGTTCCACATCTAGAACCTATGGTAATATTGTAAATGATTTATTTAACTTTTTAATAACCAGAAAAATATGTGCAAAAGCAAAACTATTAATTGCCAAATACAATGATGAAACGACCAAGGTAGATGTGGACGTCAACATAGGATATTACAAGGAATCTGTTGAAGCATTCAAACATTGGGAAAAAAGTTTGGTGAGTGTTCATTTATTTAGCTTCACTCCTGTATCTCGCATATTGCACCAGGCGGAGGAAACCTAGTGTTAAGACACTCCGTTCTCCGCGTTCCGTGTTCTGCGGAAATTCGAAATAACACAAGGTAGTGTGTTCAAATTTGAACGTTGCACTTTGCAAAGGGAGAACCTACTACAGCTATAGTTTTTACAGTCATCACAGTGTCTCTAAACAAAATGAAAATGTAAAATTATGTGAATTTAAAAATATTAATTTGGGTATTACTTGTTGATTCAATACTTAAAATATAAAGCACATTTTTTTAAATAGATATAATAAATTGAAAATTCTAGTTCAGTCCGTTAACTCAATAACACGATTATTCAAGAAAACATTATTATTAAATTTTAAACTTATATAAAAAATACAAAACCTCCAAAATAAGTCAATATTCAAACTAAGAAGTTATTTTCCTTTAAAATGTACAATACAGTTGGAAGTAGGAAGAAAATAATCAAAAGTAAGAAAAAACAAAGTCAGCGCAACTTTGTAGAAATAACTCCAGGGCGTCCACAATTCTTTGACCGTATTGTACATTTACAGGTATGTCTCGGCTCGTATTATGAAAAGGCGAGTAACAACGACTCCACGGCCACTACGAGCACAGTATGGACGAGGCGACTCCACGCCCTCAACTGCTATGGCAAGGCTCTACAGTACGGCCACAAGTATTTGTATCAGAGCATGCCCAGAATGCTGTCGATATGGTGAATATTGTTTTACGCTGGTATACTGCACGTAGCAGGGTAGGCAGAGGAAACTTTGTGTTAGGACACTCCGTTTCGAACTTTCCGCCGAATTCTGGAGGCATTACGTGTTGAGTGGCCTAACTTAACGCCGCTCTTTGCCTCGAAGAGAGCGCGAAGAGGATAGTACAGAGTGAAGCTAATTTAATTTAATTTTATTGTTAATTTAATGTGTTGCTTGTAATTTTATTCCAGGTTAGACGTAGAAGTGACGTCATCAGACACTAATATACATTCAGTGTTAGCAAAAATGACGGATATCATCAAAACTTACTCTGAGAAACTTCCTATTTACTTGTACTTGACAGCTTTTTCCCAGATTGTATCCAGAATATGTCATCCTGTTAGAGAGGTGAGGATTTGTGTGAGAATTACATATATCATCAATATTATTTCGCTACTAGCGACATAAACATATTGTTATATTATGGTCAAATTACTGGTCAAAAGTGTGTTACGTTGTAATGCTAATCTTCTTAGACTGTTAAACCTACAGCTCTGAATTTTTGCACACACATTATGGACGACACGGTGAACACAGTGAAGTAGTTTAGTGATAATTGTTTTTGTAGGTTTTGAGTGAAAGGTCAAATGTATCCCATAGAGTTAAGCTGTGGAATGTGTTGAAATTCACGCGCACAGATTGAACGTTGACTAGCACCCAGCGCGTGCGGACACAACAGAAAATTTCGCAAAATTTTGCGCAACATAGTTTCGGTCAGCTCCACCTGCCATGCACAGCATGTGGCGGAACCTAGTACAAAATACTAGCATAAATTGTAACCTATGTGTAAATTGGAACAAACATCTATCTTCACATTTATAATATTTTATTAAGTAGGACAGTTGTGTTGTGAGGCCGTCGTCGAAGGGGAATCCTACGTCTGACTGGAAAATATGACGGTTGCGGTGGTATCAGAGGAACAGAGGAACACCTCCAATTTTTGTAGGGAACCTTCGGTTTGTGAGCTGAACTTGCGTTTGTGGGATTTTTCCCGGGGAAAAACCCCGGTGTGTAGTATTAGTATTAGTACTAATACCGCACAAGTGTCCGCGCGTACCTACGATAATTCATAAAGTTCTAGCCGGTTTACTAACTACTAACTTAAACATTTCAGGTATACCAACAACTAAAAGCAATAATAGTGAAGCTAATCATCGCGTACCCGCAACACACGCTGTGGATGATGATGTGCGTCATCAAGTCCGGGTACCCGCAGCGCATAAAGCGCTGCAGCGATGTGTTCTCTGAGCCCTGTCTAAAGCAAGCGCACATAATGAAGCTGCTGAACGACTTCCAGCAACTTGCGGAGAAGTTGATCGAGTTGTGTAATAAACCTATTGCTACTACCGGACCGGTGAGTTTAATTTGTTTTTTTTTAATGTAAAATTGCAAATGTATATTTAGCTACTTTTGAGATATTGAAGCTTGTCAAAACAATATTTTATATAGATAACTGCTTATTTTATACTTGAAATCGGTCACTATAATTTGAATTTTTATATAGTAGGTCCTTGGAGGAATCTATAAACTTTTACTACTTTGGTTTGAAAAATTAGCCTTTGTATCCTCGATTCATTACTTATTATTACATAATTCATCACAACTTATTAATTTGGTACCACTGCCGATCAGACAACGACAGTATCATCACTAGTGCGGTCTCTTCCACGCCTGCTGTCTTCTGAAGGGTTCAGCCGTGTGATGATGCCGTTCCAGCAGTTCTGCAAGGTTGTGGTCCCCCGGCACTGTGAACCTACACCGACGGCGACTACCCCCGAGGTGTACATAGCGGGCATAGAGGACACGGTGACTATACTGCCCTCGTTACAGAAACCAAGGAAGGTTACGCTTAGAGGTCAGTTTGTAAAACTGTATACTTTTATTTAGTTTTATGCATGCTCGCATGCTTCCATGGCTACTCAGCTAGAGATAAAACGTGAAGATAAAAAAATAAAAACACATGTATAACTATTTTTAGGATCGGACGGCAAAGCCTACATAATAATGCTGAAACCACGAGACGACCTTCGAAAAGATTTCCGCCTTATGGAGTTCAATACAGTTGTTAATAGATTTCTGCAAGATGCACCTGAGACTAGAAGGAGAAGGCTTCATATTAGAACATATAGTGTGTTGCCGTTGAATGAAGAATGCGGTATTATAGAATGGGTACCGAATTTAGTTGGGCTGAGGCCGGTGCTATTGCATATTTACAAACAAAAAGGTATTTTTTATGATTTATTTCAATAAAATTTGTAGATTTATGTATTATAGAAATATTTAACTGTTAAATAAATGAAAATATTGATAAATGCCCTATAGTTTTTAGAGTTGCATCCCTGAAAGGAACTTATCCCTCATAGAATTACTTTGTAGTCCGTCTGTACGTCGTCGTCGTCGTCGTAAAATTTAAGGATCATAGATACATAAACGCTATCAAAAGAAGCGTTTATACATCGCTTTTGCTGCACATAGAATGAAATTTGCCTAGTTTAAAACCTATAGAGTAATTTCCGCAATTCTATAATTATTAAATATGGCAAGACATGAAAACTTACAATACAAAGAAAGAAATGCCAAAAATGGATGCAATGGCATTATAGAAAAAATCATTACACACTACTATTTCTATTTTATTTTATTCTCAAGTTTGACAACTTTTATAAGTCATTTTCCTGTTGACCTACAATCATACAATCAGTACGAAACTCACCATGTACGAATCTAAGAATCTCAGATCCGAAGTTTTCCTTGTTGTTGCTTACGAACAAAAATCTTAAAATACTAACGATTATTAATATTAAATAAACAGGGCTCCTTACAAGCAACCGAGAGCTGAAAGAGCTGATGTGTTTGAAAAAAGATCCATATGAAAAGAAACGACGTATTTTCGAAGAACAATTGTTACCTCGACATCCGCCGGTCTTCCAGGAATGGTTTCGGAGGGTTTTCTCTGATCCCTACGGATGGTAATATTCTCCGACTTGTGACGCATCTTTACATTACTTGTAATTAATCTGCATTAAATTACTGACTGAAAAAACTGCACTAAACTTAAGTAAAAAAATAATAATTTTAACTTAGCTTATTATTTACCTCGTATTTTTAATTCCATCAATAATTTTCGGATTTTGCACTGTAATTAGTTATTTTTGTTTAAAGGTATCAGGCTCGATCAGCTTACATTAAAACTACTGCTGTAATGTCGATGGTTGGATATATTTTGGGTGAGATATTTTCTTCTTTATTGTTATATCACACACATTTATTAAACATATGCATATGCATTTATACCTATTTAATAAAATAAAATAATAAATATAAATACACATATTATATATTCTAACTTAATTTACCTAACATTACATAGCCAACTTAAATTAACATTAATAAAAATAAATAAAAATTATTAATAAAATAATACTTATCGATCGCTGCAACTGTCCTGCGGCACCTATAGAGTATTTTGAAAAGATATTTTTCCTATCGTTTATAAAAACCAAGATACTGAAACACAAACATATTTCCCTAGGTCTAGGCGATAGGCACGGTGAAAACATATCCTTCGACTCCACCAATGGGGACACGGTGCACGTGGACTTCAATTGTCTCTTCAACAAAGGCGAGTCCTTTGAATGGCCTGAACGAGTTCCTTTCCGCCTCACACATAACATGGAAGCGGCTATGGGACCGTTAAAACACGAGGGCATGTACAGGTAGGTTCTACTTGCTATAAGTAATGTATTAATAACTATACTATATAATGTATTAATATTTTCTCCCGCATATAGTAGAGTTTTCAGCTAACCTAGCGTTAAGAAACTTCCTACCACACGTGAAATTAATGAAAATATTAAATATAATTCATTCTCTGGAGTGGGGATCGTACCCACAACCGCTGTGTTTACAGTCATACGCTTTGTCATATATTATTTGTTGCATCATTTAATTGCTGTTTTCTTCTTTTTACGGTTCTGTACCTAACAAATCGAGACCTCCAATTTTTGTACGAAACCCTCAGTAGGCGAGCCTGACTCGCACTTATCCGGTTTTTCATAATTTCTATGACGTTCCTCCAGGAAGAGCTGCTCGGCGGTGATGCGAGTGCTGCGCGCGCAGACGGAGGCGCTTATGTCGGTGGTGGGCCCCTTCGTGTACGACCCGCTCGTGTCGTGGGACGCGGCCGAGCGCGGCGAGCGCACAAACCCGCACGCGCTGCAACACCTCGCGCACATCCGCCACAGGCTGCACGGCATGGTACACGCACACACGCATATGTACACTGCTTTTGTACCCCACGCACCACTCAGTTTTTAAGTGGCAGAGCTCACCACTGCGCTTTATCTTTTTAATTCCTCCTTGTGGAAGATTATAGTAAGACGCTGACGGTCTCTCCTGTTTTATTACATTTACGATATTTTTGCAGGTAAAAACTAAGAACAAACAACTATCATTATCACTATCACCGGAAGGGCAAGTGGAACACTTAATCGTAGAAGCGACAAGTATTCATAATTTGTGTCAAATGTACATTGGATGGGGACCATTTTTGTAATAAATACGTAATAATTTTTGTAATAAATAGATGTCGTTATAATATTTTTTTTATATATAAGAGAAAATAATTATTTTTATTAAAAATAAAATTTGTTTTTTTTTAAATTTATTCTTTTGAAATTTACGTGTCATTTGAATGTTGTTTAATAATTGAAGAAGATATTAACCGACCTTGCAACAATGATGCGTTGAATGAGATGATCAGACTGATAAACCTAGCCAGCGGTAACTAAAATGTAAAAAATCAACGCCCTAAAAAGGTATATATTTTTTTCTTTTAATATAATTAATATATTTTTTTCTTTTAATTTTCAACTATCAACTCATTAAAATTACACACAATTTATATGACATTAAAAGTTGTCGCGCGATTTACTTGTGTAAATAAACTAGTACTAATTTTAATTATGTAAAATCTGCTAAGATAAAACTTTTTAAAGTTTCAACTTAATTAAATATTTATAAACACGAATCGTTGAATTCGTCAATCGATGTCAAGTATTACCTCTACACCTTAGTTTATTTTATTTACAGTGTCAATAAATCAACGAGTTCTCCGAAAAGTAAACAGTGGTGACGTTTCAGACAAGGTCGCGTTTTTTATCCCATATTAGTTGTTTAACTTTTTTATATAGGTAAGTATATTTTTGGAGAATTGACTTAACGAATGATCGTTTACCTAGGTTTTTCAAACCAATGTTTTATGATCGAATTTTAAATATTTATATCTGTATAAGGTAAAATTAGTAAGTTTTTTCCTATTTTGCTTAGCAAGAAAATAACATAATAAATATATAGTTATTATTTAACATTATTATTTATCTTAACGTTACGAATATGGCATACCTCTTTCGTTTTATCAGCTGTAATCAACTTTTCCGTACATATTTCGTCCGTCATGCTTTGCTTTTTTTAATTTCAGGGAAATTTAACTAAATAATAATAAAAATATAACAAATATTATGTTTTCAGTTATAAAACAAAAATGTTTAAACGTTGAATTCTAAAAAGTTTTAAGTGATCATTTAAATAGTGTAACTTGAACGTTATACGTGCCTTAGAAGATGGAAATCTGATTAAACTACAATTACAAGTCTCTTTCAACATAAATTGTAAAGTATAGAATGCGTTAAAGAATGAAACTATTTTCTAACTGGAAAGTACTAACCAACAATTTAAATAAATCAAACTTAATAAATCAGCTTCACGCTGTATCCCGCACACACCAGAGTAAGCAGAGGGAACCTAGCGTTAAGACACTTTCCCCACTTTCTGCCGCTTTCTGGAGGCATTGCGTGTTGAGTGGCAGAACTACGCGCTTTGCCTCGACACTAGAGCGAAGAAATGGAAATAGAAACGTAAATAAATATTTCACTACCTCCTTTTTTTATTAAATATTTCTTTTATAATCTGTTACTTGAAAAAGTATAAAATTTGTGGAAAATAAAAAAAAAACAACAATAGTCACGAATTTGATTAATTATAGTGCAATGAATTATATTGATTGCCGTTAAATCAGTTAAATGACTTCCCGTTATATATTTTATTTAGAACATACTTACCTAATAAATGTTATTTTCAGTAACACCTCAGGCTGTTTGTACTGTCTTATTCATTTAATGTAACTTATTCATCAAATCCTTGTCTATTAAACGTAAATAAATATTCCACTTCCTCGAGTGGGGATCGAACCCTCTACCGTCGCGTTGCAGTCACACTCTTGTGCTGCTGCGCCACGTCGGCCTCATTTCGGATCGGATTTATATACAACTGTCTTTGTATGTATACTAGCGCACGCGCGCAGCTTCGTCTGCTTATTTGTACCCTTGGGGGTGAATTATAATAACCCATGAAACATATTTCAGTCTAAATTTCAAATTTTATAAAAATCGGTGGCCATTTAAAGATTTTTCCATACCATTCAACCCTTTATTTGCACCCTTAGTGTATTCTAAAACACCACTACAACAACAACAACAGTCTGAATTTCAAATTTTATAAAAATCGGTGGCGATTTAAAAAAAATACCATACCAACCATACCAACTTTCAACCCCTATTTCACCCCTTTAGGGTTAAAATTTTTAGTGGATGTCCAGATTACGAAAGTAAACATCTGTCCAAATTTCACGTTTCTACGCACAGCGGTTACGGCTAAGGACAAGTCCTTTTATATATATAGATAATTTGTATAAAGGCTTTCGACCTCAAGCCATCTGCTATTATACGCTATCATTATGTTATGTGAAACTTCCCATAAGTGAACGGCAAACAGACTGCGTTTTACAATGTGTGAAATCGGTGTCATTCCAAAATACGTGTTAAATCAGTAACATCTTACAACAGAGGATTTCTTAATCTTTGTTCTCGTTATGTAAGAGTTAAAATAATGTTAAAGTACGGACTTTAAAATAAAAATGCAAAAAATACCTGAGAAACATACTATAGTTATAAATCTCAGCCGTGAATAAATGAGATACATTTTTGTAATTATCCACCTTTTGCACTATTAGTTCAAGAAAAAATCTGAATAAAATATATTTGTGGTTAAATATTAAAAAATAATAAAATAGGGTAATATTTGGTATTAAAGCCGCCAGTTCAAGTTAGGTATCAGATGAAAGGATATCTGGCTAAATTAAGTCTGAATTTCAGAAAAAGCTCGAGACGTCCAATTTTTGTAAGGAACCATCGGTGGGTGAGCCCAACTCGCTCTTGTCCGGTTTTTTTATTGTGAATGCTAAGGCAAAGTTATTTTTAGAGATCTGCTATCTCTATCACTATATAAAATGCAAAAAATATTAAAAATGAAAAGTGAGTGGCTCACTCCACTAGCTTTAATGATTCAATAATTTCAATTGCACCAATATACTTACTAATAAATGATCATACCTAAAAATATTTAGACACAGTAAACAATAAACAAATAGTTTGTTTTGAAATATTTACATTATATTGAAATTTCTACTGTGTTTGGAAAGTGTTTATTATGGTAAATATTTATTTATCTTTGTAGACATTACAATCTTGTAAGAGGAACACAATGAGACGCTATATAAAAATACTTCTTATCCTACAATAAATATGACGTTGCGAAATACACGACACATTGACTGGCTAAATATAAATATTATTTAGCAACTAGCGGCCCGCCCTCGGCTTCGCCCGCTTGAACTATGATGAATCTATGATAAAAAAGATTATATATAAGATAAAAAAGTGAATAATATATTTACTAGGCTTTAATTTAAATAAACGTTTACATGAAACATATTGGAATAAATTATAACGTAATTTCATCGTACTATCTTCATTTCGGCTTGTAGCAGCTCAGCAGATTCCCTGTAACGTAGGCGTGAGAACAAATTGTTGGCCTTATGAAAGTTAAATATTGAGGATTTACAATACAAATAAATCCAAAAAGTGACAACTCTCAATATAAATGGTTTTGACAGACAGATAGACGGTCCAAAAAATTATCATATAAAGGTTCCGTTTTTACTTTTTTGAGGCACGGAACCCTAAAAAACGCTTATCTGTTAGAAGGAGGTCAGAGGAAAGGAGGGCAGGGTGCGACTCATCGTCACCTGCATGATTTATCCTGCGTATATCAGAGTAGGCAGACTGGCAGAGCAAACCTTATGTTGAGACACTAACTGGAATAATACTACAATAACTTAAATACAATAACTGGAATTCTTAGGTTGGTCTGCAATAAATAACCCTACATGGGTATACATTTAGGTTGAAATAATATCATGTATAATCATCTATAATCTTATATCTTTGTTTTTTAGAAAATTATTATGCTTATGCCATAAATTTAAACATCATTTCTTTTTTGAAGCCAGTCGTGGCGCAGGGGCACAAAGTGTGACTTTAAAAGCAATTGGTTGTGGATTCGATCCCCCCAGGAAATAAATTATTTATTTAAATCTATATTTCCATTTCTTCGCTATGGTGTCGAGGCAAAGCGCGGCCTTGAGCTCCGCCACTCAGCAGCCTCCGGAATTCGGCGGAAAGTGGGGAACAGAGTGTCTTAACATGAGGTTCCTTCTGCGTACCCTGCTGCGAGCGGGATACAGCGTGAAGCTGGCATTAATCACAATTAGTCATCACGTATCAACTTTGCCAAGGTTAGGTCAAATGAATAACATTTTGATATAACAGCATAGTGACCGATAGCGATAATATCGCACATTTTCCTTTCTATTGAGAAGGTTAGGCATTGTCAAGTAAAATATACGTTTATACCTCTACATATAAAAATGACAAGACATTTACATAGGGTTGCCAAACGGTACCTAGACGGAACCTAGTGTTACTCTGTTCCCCACTTTCTGCCGAATTCTGGAGGACTGGCGTGTTGAGTGGCAGAACTTAACGCCGCAATTAATTCTGATTAAGGAGGGTTCAAAAGCGATGCGGGGGGATATTTATATTATTAATAGAGATGATGCATTGCGCCATCGAAGATTTTGATCTAGGTCTCCTCTTATTTCAAAATTACAAATAACTCAAAATGCATTTGAATTAATAATAGTCGCGTAAGTATGTAGATTTAGGTATACGAGGATACTCGTATAATTATATATATTTAAAAGTATGTCTTTTAATTATATATCTTTAAATTTAGTGTATGTTGTATGGGTTCACCTAGTCGAGTTCATTGTTTGGCAGAGACATTCCAAATGTGCTCTGACAGCAGTATTTGGGATACTTCACAAATGCAAATCAAATATTATATTTATATTTTTTAAGTCAAGATTTCTTTATTTTATTTATTTTATTTACGTTATGCTTGGCCGCATAAAGCGAAACCAAGGTCTTGGCCAATCTCTTGCGTCAGTGTCAATAGTTAGCACCTTATTATATAATAATGCTTTTTAAGTAGGTATATTTATACAGATACAATTTACATTTTTATGCTTTTCACATATAATTTGCTAAGTTCATATAATTGGCGTAAATAAATAAAATAGTTTTTATATCATATTAAAGTACCTAACCATATTTTATAGATCATGTTTAATTTTTTATTTTTTTTTATATCGTAACGAATTTTATATTCAACTGTAGATATAATCTATAGTAATATAATAAAGTCTATCTAAATATATATATACTAATATAATAAAGCGGAAGAGTTTGTTTGTTTATTTGGTTGTTTGGACGCTAAGATCTCTGGATCTTCTGGTCCGATTTACTTTGTTTTGTATGAAAGATGCATTCTTCAGAGGTGCTATAGGCTACATAACATTACGGTGCAAGTCTTAGTTAGCCTTAAACAACGAATCGATCGAATTGCTTTAAAATTGCTTTAAGCGCGTGCGCCGCACATTTAGTTAATTATACATATATCAGTACGTTGTATAATAAACATATTTGATAAATTAATAACTTATATGATATGCCTTAAACAGTTTACGTTTAGCGATGATGACTCGATGATTCACTTACTCGGGGTATACTTACTCGTACTTTTATAAACTATACGAATATTTATTAAATATGATTATGAAATTATTTTCATTTTAGGTGGTGAATTCTAAAAAAACAGGTGTTCAATGAATTATTTTAGGAGTCTAAATTTCAAATTATATAAAAATCGGTGCCAATGTGAAAAAAAATCCATACAAACTTTCAACCCCTATTTCATCCCTTTAGGGTAAAATTTTTTCAAAATCTCTTCTTACTTAATATACCCAATATTAGGAAAATAAACATATTCACCAAATTTCACGGTTCTACCATCAGCGGTTACGGCTGTGCGTGCGTCTTACCTCAGTCAGTGAGGACATCTCCTTTTATGTATATTGTATATAGATTAATTAATCACCTCGATATCTCCACATCTCTCTCGATCTCGGGAAAAATTATCTTGACCAACGGTCATACGGTACCTATAACAAGGATTCCGCTTTGTCGTTTTGAGGCACGGAACCCTAAAAAAATAAATATTCCATCAAATTCTATTTTCGAGGCCGGTCGTGGCGCATGGGCACAAAGTGTGACTGTAAACGTGACTGGTTATGGGTTCGATCCCCGCTCGAGGAAATGAAATATTCATTTACATTTATATTTCTATTTCTTCGCTCTGGTGACGAGCGGAAATTCGGCGCCACCAGAATTCGGCGGAAAGTAGGGAACGGAGTGTCTTAACATTAGGTTCCCTTTGCCTACCCTGCTGTGTGCGGGATAAAACGTGAAGCTGATTTTTTATTCTCATTTTTCAATTCTAAACTATTCAATCGTGTAGTAAATAAATTGTAAAACTTAACTTAATCTAATAGTAAGTTCCTAATTAAAATGTCCTATATCTCATTTTCTTTTTACATTTGTGTATTTTTCTAAATATTCATGTATTTAGATACATAGATAGATATATGTAAGTCTTAGGTACAACCTAAACTTTGACAATGACAGATAGTACATATTAATAACTGTTATATTACAATTAAAATACTACTTTACATTTCATTTGTTCGTTTCTTTTAAATAATATTGAAGATACTATTATAATTGTAAGGAATTGTATTATTATGAGAAATAAATAATAATTGGTGTTCCGACTTAATAATTAATAATTGTTGATAAAATAATTTAGTTTCCACGAGGAACATGTCATATTGTGTAGGGATTCCCCCTTCACTAAGACTTATTTACGTTAACTTTTATTTACGTGTAAATGGCTAGGCTAAATAACGTTTTTGTATAAATTTTAAATTAAAACAACTTCACAGTTGGAGACGCTAGAGTCTGATGTACGGAAGGTTTTTTCCTTAAGGAAAAAAAAATACTTGAGAGGTTTTAAGACTGACGTCTACATAGTTTTAATAATTAATTCACTCAATCACTAATATCAAATATTTCTATGATGAGATAAAAATATATTTTTTTATAATTAAAATGAGAAATAATTGAAAAATTACATTTAATACACACCCTGTTTTAATGAAATAAAGAATAATATATTCGTTCAAATAATTCTAATAAGCATGCTTAGATAGTTTTTCATTATAGATAAAAATTCTCATTAAAATAGTACTTAAATTTATGATGGAAAAATAAATAATTGAAAAGTTGATTGTATCATTTGTACCAAGCGGATACCAGGCACTGTAGGCAGTTATCATCGAGTCTTCGTCCAATGCGCAGGCGGAGTTTTCGCGCGCATGCGTTTTGACAAGCGCGGGAAAATATTCTGTTACAATTGTGCGCTAAAATGTCTTTAATTGTTGAAAGTTGAATTAAATTAGTATGTAGTGAATAAAATTATAATTACAATGTTATTTTAAATTTGTCTGTTGCAATTTTTATCGTTTTCATCTTTATGGTTTAAGTGTATGTATGTAAGTATAAAATATAAATAGTGATATCGACTTTGTATATAAAAGTCATTTAAATTTATACTCAGAATATGTTAACGTTTGTCAGCTTTATCAGCTGTTGAGACCATAAATTAATTCATTCGAAAATTTAATTGCCTCTTTTTGACTTCGTAACAAGGCTTTTATAATTAAATTTCAGTGTTCTCATTTTAAATGTATGTAAAAAAAACCCCTGGTTTTGAACTGCAAGAAAAAAAATATATAGATAAATAAATCAACATTTAATTTAAAAAACATTTACTGCTGTATCATTTAAAATGATTCTGTAAGCTTAATTTTTGTACCAAAATGTAACTGTACCAATCTTTATTTGACCTTTCCCAAAACTTGATATTTTTAAAAGATCACTTTAATTCTAAAGATGCAATCTATATATATAAAATCGAAAGGTCACTCACTCATCACGAAATCTCAGAAACTACATGTGCTAGGAACCTCAAATTTTGCATAGGAGTTACTTTTAGGACGTAGGTGCTCGCTAAGACGGGAATTTGCAATATTCGATTTTTAAGGGGTTGTTTTTGGGGTTGAAAGTATGTATGAAACTTCGTTACTACAAATTCTAGGAGTATTAAATTTTGCATGGTCGTCACTTATAGGACGTAGGTACCCCTGGAGACATAAATTAATAATAACGTAGCTCACGCAGGCGAAGCCGCAGTGGCGGGCGGGCCGCTAGTGTGTACATAAAAATATATTTTTATTAAAAAGGAATTGGAATATATGTTTTCCTTTTCACACAAACATGTTAAGGTAAAATAAATGGATTAAATTGCAAAATTCATACGTGATTAATATATTTTTAACCGACTTCTGTAAAAGGAGTTCTCATTTCGCATTTGCTTTACTAGGTGTTCTAGTAAATTTGATGATTGTTTTTTATTTGAAAGCTGGTGCTTCCAGCGTGGTCGCGTTTTAATTTAAGTATTTCAGTTTTAACAATGCCATCCATGAGAAAATTATATAAGTCTGCAATTTACATAGTTTACTGTTCGAAGTCGATTTTTTTGTCAAAATATATTATAAACGAGAAGACTTTTCATTTTTCGATCTAGCACCAAGGCAAAACTCAACTTGCTCAACACGCAGTGCTTCGAAAAAATCGTCGGAAATGGAACGGGGTCTCTTAACACTAGGTTCTCTCTGCCTACCCTGCTGATTTTTAATAAAAATAATACCGTAAAACAAAATAATACATAATTTATCTCAATTCATAACTTTTTTTCCTAATCGATGTATTTACGGAAATTAGGTATTACATGCAACATAATATTCTTGTGCACTTATTCCACTTAACTTAATTTTATAAATAACATATTATATTTAAATATGATTTTTATAAATAATAAAATATTATTTAAAAACATTTTTAGAAACATGTTGAAAGTGGATCCATTGCGGTTGATAGGGCGCGTCTTCCCTATTGTCCACTGGGCGAGGACTTATGACGCGCAGAAAGGGATCGGCGATCTGATCGCGGGAATTACAGTAGCACTTACATTGGTACCACAATCTATTGCCTACGCTTCTCTTGCTGGATTTGAACCACAGGTACGTTAGAGCTGGTCACGTAATTTGTTCTATAAGAATATTTTTAGGGTTCCGTACTTTTTAAAGAAAGAAGGAAGCTATATAAGATCACTTTGTTGTCTGTCTATCTGTCAAGAGCATTTATCTCAAGAACGCTTGGAGATATCGAGTTGAAATTTAAACCATATATTCAGATCTACGGCCCCATGATTTCCTGAAAAAATATTTTATTCTACATTTACTTAAAAAAAGATATGGCTGTTTATAACGTAAAAATGCGTATTTCGAAATTATCAAGGGAATCAAAATTCATAGGGCATACTTCTTATTATTATTTAGCAGCTAGCATCTATAGCTAGTATTAGTCAGGAAAAAATCAGGAATCTATACATTCGTGGTTAAATCCTAAAAAATAATAGCCTTAAAAGGGGGGCAAAATTTGGTATTAAAACTGCTAGTTCAAGTGAGGTATAAGATGAAAGGGCTCTGGCTAAGCTAAGCTTGAATATCAGAAAAAACGTAGACCACCAATTTTTGTACGGAAGCCTCGGTGGGCGTGGCCCGAATCGCGCTTGTCCGGTTTTTTTTAATCATAACCTTTAGCGTAGGACTGTAAACGTGATGGTCAGCTCGTTCACACAATAACATCTCGAATTGACACTAGATCTCCTCTGTCTACCACCGCTTCACCTTCGCGTTGATTCTCGCATATAGTAGAAATGCGGAGTAAGTGCATGATGAAAAATATTCTTTTACAGATATTTTCATACATTATATTTTTACAAAAAAATAATGCAGCAAAGTACGTTTACTAAGGATATAGGTATATGTATGTATATATATATATATATATTTTAAAATACATTTTTTGATATCTATACAAGTGATTAATGTCTTTGTAGCGTAGGTCAGTGAAGGAAGATTGCAAGCGACAGGGATTACATCCGGCGTGATAAATGTGATAGACAAGTTAAATTTAGATACAGTTTTTTTTTGGCAAAGATAAAACAGAGTGAATCATGTTTTGATGGGTAAAAGAAAGATGAAGTTATATAATTAAATAAAAGATTCATACGTCTACCTGCATTTTTCACGGGATACAAATAGTGAAAATAAAGTTCTTTTAACTAACCGTTTTGAGTAAATAATAATTATTTTTATAATTTTTAATATAAATAAATAAAAAAAAATAGAGGTCATTATAGTTCATTAAATGAATTTAATGAACTATAATGATTCTTCAGAATCATGTAGTTTAAGCGAGCGAAGCCGCGGGCGGGCCGCTAGTATGTTATATTTAAAATTGTAGGTAATTATTGTAATTTTTTTCCAGTATGGTCTCTACGCGTCTTTCGCGGGCAGTTTTGTCTACGCTGTAATGGGTACTTGCCCGCAAATTAATATCGGACCTACTGCACTGTTATCTCTCCTTACTTTTACATATACTAATGGAGAAAATCCTGACTTTGCAGTTTTATTATGCTTCATTGGTGGAATATTCCAATTGTGTGCAGGTGTCGCCCAACTCGGTAAGTTTATATTCTTTTATAGAATTGATATTATAAAGGAGCTTAGAATAAAAGTATAATTCAGTACAAAGGTTTATTCGTTTGTCCACTGCTACGTCTCAGACTGGACTGACATACAAATTAGAAACACTTGATAAGAAATCTTAGAAAAATATTGAACTGTGTGGATAAATAATAATATTACAGACTGAATCTACAAGTATACGAAAACAATGGCTAAACAATTATATGTAATTTATATAAATAAAAAAAATAATAATCAGCTTCACGCTGTATACTGCATACAGTAGGGTAGGCAGAGGGCTAACTTATTGTTAAGACACTCCGTTCCCTACTTCCCTACAGGACGAAGTGTTTCAACACTTTCCACTTGCTTCACTCACTTGCAATATGTAGGAGATATATTAAGCTAAAACAATTACGATATCGATTTTGAAAACGATAAATTGAAACAAAGAAGAATATTTAAAAACAATTGAAATAAATTTAATTCATATTAAGTATATTCACAATTTTCTTTGTATTATTAACCATGGATAATTGAAGATAAACTTACATTCCAGATATGTATATTATTTAAATATTTCAAATAATGGTAAAATTTTACGCTTAAAATTTTAAAATATTATAATAAATTCTGTTATAATAAGTGTGGCGCTATTGTGATGCAATTGGGATCCGCCTGTCAACATAGACGCAATATTTAATTTAATTATTATTTTATTTAGGAATTGATTAACGTATGTACCTATTTATTGCAGGTTTCCTCGTAGATTACGTTTCCTTACCGGTGGTATCTGGGTTCACATCAGCTGCTGCAATTACAATTGCCTCTTCACAAATCAAAGGTCTATTAGGCTTAAGATTTAATGCAGAAACGTTTACATCGACTTGGAAGGGAGTATTTGATAACATTGGGAGCGCGAAACTGGAAGATACGTTACTTGGATTGAGTTGTTGCATCGTGCTTATGGGGATGAAGGTATGTACTTAAGAAATAGAGTTTTTAAGCTTTTAAATTAACACAATCGTATGATAAAGTAATTATTATAATATAGTAGGTATATTATTGAAACTAATAAAAAAAATCTGCTTCACGCTATATCCCGCCCAGCAGGGTAGGCAGAGGGAACCTAGTGTTAAGACACTCCGTTCCCCACTTTCTGCCGAATTCCGGAGGCATTGCGTGTTGAGTGGCAGAACTCAACGCCGCGCTTTGCCTCGACACCAGAGCGAAGAAATTGAAATATAAATGTAAATAAATATGTCACTTCGTCGAGTGGGGATCGAATCCACGACCATCGCGTTACAGTCACACCCTTGTGCCGCTAAGCCACGACGAACTAATGTTCATAATTAATCAGATGATGAAATAACGAGCATAGAGAGAGTGAAGAACCAAATTCTTCATCTTAATCTAAAAATCATATGTTAATGAACGTTTTCGAATACAGCTAAAACGTCGTTTAATTCGCATCTAAAAATATAGATAATGCAAAAAATACTTAAAATATTGTATAGAGGATTTTCATTCTTAAGCCTTAAAACTAATCATAATTTAAAACAAATTTTGGTCGGTCGTTCTAGTACTTGATGATATTTCATCCAATCTTAATCGTCGTCGCTTTAATTGACGTAAGTGCTCACTACCGGTACATTGTTAAGTAGAATTTTTCTCACTGACGTCCTTGTCTCAATTTTAACTGAGGCATGTTATTCCTATTATACGCTATTTTAAAAACCTGAGTAGAGTTTTTCCCACGATTTCGTCTTCTTATATTTTGATTCTCAATTGTGTATAAGTTTATATAAATTTGTTTGTTTACTATAAAATGTAGATATATTTTTAGTGTCTTTGAAACAGATTTGATAGCTTTTATGTTTCGAAACCATACTCGTATGCCGCGCGCGAGCCTTATGTTTCGAAACCATACTCGTATAAAATAATTTTAAAAGTAATTAATCTTATTTTAACACTAGCGACCCGTTCGCGTCTTAGCCTGCTTGAATTGTATACTTATTAATTTAGTCATTTGTATTACTTTCGTTTTCTAATATAACTATAATTTTAAAAACAGTATCAGCTATACGTATATTGAAAAGAAAAGTTTTAGCCAATTCAATAAAACAGTAAAATGCTAATTTTTCTATTAATAGTGATACTTTTCTAGAATGTTGAACACCAGTACCTACTATTAACACAGAACTAAAACACAAATGAACAATTTTAATAATTTTGTCTGTATGTCTGTTTGTCCGGGCAAAATTCAAAAGCTAACTTGAATTTTATGGACTTTCACAGTCGGTTAGAGGAGGTTATGGGGCCAACATATATACTACTTTTTATCTCGTGTTTGCAGTGTGCAATTTTATATTTTACTGTAAAATACGACAAT
>JAKRZM010000752.1:0-269747 GCA_036379175.1 Heliconius cydno galanthus
AGTACTAGACTCCAGTCATGTAACGCGCTGATCAATAAACTGTGTAGTGTGTATCACAATTTTCCACTCCAGTAGCGCCAGAGGAACTTGTTTAAGCGACTGGCATAACATGTGATATTTACACTTTTAAATATGAAAAACAATTATGAACCCCCTTGCCTCTAGGAAGGTTTCCACGTGAGGCGGGTTCAAATCCATCTACGTTAATTTTTTAACGTCTCTAAAAATTTATTAATTACGACACTGATTGTAAAAGAGTTGATCATTCGTTTGATAAGTAAAATACATAAATTTTATAATAAAATAAAATGACCAAAGTGATTTAATTCTACGTCATTAAAATAGTAACTTAAATGTTAATAAATATTGGACTGTTATAAAGGAACAAATAAAATTGAAAACTTTAAAATATTCACAAAGTAAAGTGTTTTACCATCCAGCCACTTGATTGCGTTCTATTTCAACTGTGACTAACAACAACTTGGTAAACAGCCGTAAGTAAGCCCGTAACAATTAAATCGCATTAGCGTCGTCGCGTCCCAGGTTTAAAGCGAAATGGTGATGCGAATGCATTATGTCGTTACAAAGCAGATTACACGATACACATACATATAGTATTCATTTTATAAGTATACTAGTCTTCTCCCGCATTTTTACTTGCATTGGCATTACTTTAAGACGTAAATTAGGCGGCGGCTCATTTCTCTTTCGCATTGGAAATCAGGCTTAAGGGTTTTATATATAAAGATTTATTGTACTATATATATTCGTGATATATGGAAGGATCATATGTCTCCCATCTCAATTGGTCCCAACAGACCGACAGCTCAATCATATTTACTAATTACGGATATTGAAATCCTGAAATTTGATGAACATAGACATACAACCAGCGTAAACTAAATTTGCAGCCAATGCAGCAGACGGTAGATCAATAACGTAATTTCCTACATCACCATAGATGGTACGAGCTATGATAATAAGACAAAATAGGCCCAACGTATAAAAGATGGACTTCCTGGAACTTTAATATTTTATACTTGCAATACTTTAACGAGATCTTTTATGATTTTTTAATTTTATTTAAACGTATGGTAAATATAATAAAATAAATAATATGAATGGTATATAATTAATATCAGGAAAAGTACATTTACACACACGTTGCATTCAATTAATCTTTTTTAATTAAAATCTGAAGCTTTTTATGAACCATGTTTATTTTTATACTTTAATCAAAATAAAATAAAAACAAAAAAAATGTAAAATCAGAAATCATTGTTACAATTATAACAATACAATATAGAAGGAAACAAAGCAATGAATTTCTGCATCATTTGGTATGAACAGTGTACGAAGGAATCGTTATGGGAGTGGAGTGCCTCCAAAACTTAATGGTGGAGTAAATGACGCACGAAATTGTTGAATATTTACGACATCATAGATATGGAAAAATAGCAGATTTTTTTTATGTTTGCAGGGTAACCAGAGAAAACCTTTCAAAACAACAAAGATATTAAACAAAATAATTAAAACTTAACTAGCTCATTATAAAGTTTAAACGGTCATATTGTGCCTTAAAAGGAGCAAAATTTACACTGCAAATAGACCGTTGGCGTGGGCTCGGAAGATGTGCGTGAGTCACCAACGGACCACTTCGCGGTCAACGGTCGTTTTCAACGGAACGCTCACAATACATTTAAAATAAACGCATCTACGGTAGTGCTGACTAAACTTCTTCATTTCTTTATTTTTCTAGCTTCTGTAGGTAACCAGACATACCTTGTAGGAAATAATGTTATGTATGTATCATATCAATATAGATCCAATTTAAAAAAAATATGCATGTCAAGGTCAGTCAGATAGAATGTAGGGTCAAGAAAATCCGTTTCCGCCTTGATTCGAGTCATTGCCTGTCGAGTGGAGGAACTCAACGCCGCGCATGGCCTAGGCAAAGTGGTGAACAAATTTACAATCAGATATTTTTCCGCGACATGANAATCAGATATTGTACCGCGACATGATGGTTTTTTATATACAATGTACATCCCCCTGAATTTACAATTTACCTACTGTATTTGAGCCCATAAACAACATAACATTCAGGCAACGTCTGCAGGGCCGATTGCTATAAATCTGAAGTAGAAAACATTTCTTAATAAAAAGATAAAATCGATCTACTCTGTACAAATTAGGCGATTTACCTAGAAAAATATTTTATTCTTAAATAACAATCTATTGAATTGAATTGACGAAGGAGTTGTTGAATAGTTGTTTTTATTGTTTAGCTTTTATATTCTTATAATTCTAAAAATAATATTAATTAACGTTCCGCTATCATATAATTATTATAGGATAATAGTAAATTTATTATAAGGTATGACACACAGTTATCGCCAAGACAAACATTCGACAACACAAAAGATAAGTAAGAACTTGTTTAACGGTCGAAATTACTGATATATTACTCATCTCCTTTGAATTAACGAATTACACTTGATTTTTTTTCATCTCTCTCAACCTACACGCATCATTTTAACGTTGATGAATGATAAGAAATTCACGTTGTCAGCTTCCCGTTTTATCCCGCATATAACAGGAGGTAGAGAGAACTTAGTATCAACCTACATCCTGTTCCTTGATTACCATCTAAATGCGTGATTTTGCGTGTTGTATGGCGGAACTAAACGACGCTTCTAATCAAAGCGGGAACGGAATTTGTTCTCCTAAGTGGAGATCAAACTTACAACTATCACGTTCAAAGTGAAAAGCTTACTACGCCGTGATAATATCTAAATAAAAAGATCTAACGACAAAAGTTTGAACAGCTCCCGCTAAAAAAATACAAATGCTAAATTTCCATTTTGCGCCTTCGGCATAGTAAACGGGACGGGCAAATTCTTATAAGAGAAAAAACAATTATAAATTTCCAAAATTTTTTTTTTCATAGAATATATAGGCTAGTTTTCCTTAAACACAGAAATTTTGAGGAATGAAATAACACAGCGCGAAGTAAATAGTAAGTACGATAAGAAACAGATGCGACTACGCCGCCTGCCTTCACATGGCCGGTTTCGTGTATTCTCAACTTATCAAAACACTTGAAATGAACTTGTGCATATAAATAAATGTGAATTATATTATACGAAGTTTACTCATTTGTATAATATAATATATATAATTTAAAAACAAAAAAGGTATAAATTTAAAATATTTCTGCGATGAAAAAAAATTAATTTAATTTCAAATCGCGTACATGTCATTAATAAAATATTTCTATATGTACAATGTTTATTTTATATAAAAATATGATGGAATATCAGGTAAATATTTAAAAAGGACGAAAAATATTAGTTAATCAAAACCCAAATAAAAAGACAACTAAAATTAAATCAAAGAAATAATAATATATAAGAAGAAATAAAATAATAAAACAAATAACTTACATTTATTTTCAACTTCCATTGCTATGTAGAAAATAACTGGACCAAACAAAGAAAAACAAAATGCAGGGATGCTGGATGCAATGCGTCCGCCGAATACAAATGCTTCGCGAAATATATCGTGTTTCGGAGCAGCGCTTACTTTTTAACTTTCGCAGGCACACCGTTGAAACAGTTACAAATTAAATTTAAACTGAAATGAGGCAGGATGTGAGCTACTGAAGGACCTAGATCGTTGGAATCGGAAACAATGTTTTTGTACTTTTTGTAAATATGATTGAACTTCGTTGACACGAATTGGAATAGACATAACGGCTCTAGCGCGCCCGCTATTGGTGGAAGTTGAATCTCCCGCACTTTTTTTTCAATAGTTATCGACCTAGGATCTAAAAAAGTGCGTTCAAGATATGCAATATTGTTTAAAAATGTTATTATGATTATTTGTTAAACGGGATATATACATTTATTTATTATTAATATTTTGTTGCTAAAAATCAAGATATAATTAATGTTTTAATAATAAAAACGATAAAACCATTCCGACGTTCGTCTGTTGTATTCGTTAGAATCTAGCGTTTTACGTCTATTTATTTGATTAAAAACTCTGAGCGCTTGCCTAATTAAGATACGGGGGTTGCATGGTATTATATTCACTTCTCTGTATAAATAAAGACTTGAAACTATTACGGTTAATGGATAAATTATTTGTAACGTTATTTGTAATACGGCGTGGGACGCGATGGCCGCGATTGTCACATATTATTCTTATAACTGTATGGTTTATGTTGGAACATATTAAATATAAAACAAAGAATTTAAGTAAAATTATTCATTAGTACCTACTTAAAAAAGGAAATATTTTTAAATTCATTCTTTCGAGATGGAATCGAACTTATTATTCTCATATATAAATAAACAATTACTAACTGGTAACTACAACAAAACGGCGACAATTTTTATTGGGAATTTTTAAATAAATTTTCTTTAAGGATATCAATGTTTAATAAATTATTAACAATTATGTTTATAAGTTGTTACAATGTGTGATGTTAGGTACAGTATATAGTTTGGAACAAACAATGTTAAAAATTAGCGAAATAACGAGCAATTAAAGTATTAATATTATTATTTAGGCCAGAAATTCATAATAAAATAATAAATATATCTGAGAGAAATAATAACATTTCTTTAAAGGATAATTACATTAATCCTGTACCATGAGAGGACTATATTATTGAAGCTTAATGGAATATTGTAAAATGAAAACATTTTAAAATGTTTGTTACAAGGGAGACCTCACTCCATTTCACTTCAACCCATATTGTGATGGAATCTTATTTTATTTTACTACTAAAAAAGTGCATTACACCTGTTTAATTATCACACTATGTTATTCATTACTCACATTACTAGTTGTCTAAATTGTATATGTCAATTCATACTAAATTGTACTAGTTATTGATTCTAATTATTTAGAAGCATATACAATATAAATTTGTTTATTATTAAAACAAAAAAGTTAAGTGTTTCAAAAATATCAGAATATTACTATTAAGTAATGTAATTTAAGTGGCAGGTATCGAAAATTTTAAACAGTTATTCAAAAACTTATCTTACAAAGTTTGTAGATAAATTATATATTTCATGATTATAAATTCATATATAGCAAAGCTAAGTCAACTCATAAGTTAATTAATAATATACATAAAACTACAAATATATAACATACTGTTAAGTTTAAAAATATTACATCTATATGTTGGCCACATTGTAGGTATTCATTGATTTCATATTGACTAAAATAATAAAAATAAAATGACACCTGAACTGGGCATTTTACATACATATATTTTTGTATTACTGTATAGTGCATACTATTTTATAGATAACAATCAGTTTTATCAAAATATGTTATATAAATTAAAAAAGCAAAATTGCATTTCACATTATTAAAATCCTTTGAGTAAAGGTCCAAAAAATACATATTGTAATCATAATATTAATAAAACAAGATCTAGGTACTAGGTGCACTCACATTGGTGTCCTTAAATCAATTAATTATTTAAAGTACCACTTAATGTCTTGATAAAACTAATTTTATCTTGTAAACAGTGGAGGTGAGCAATGTATATAAATAACTGTATGAAGAAAATAGATATGCCCAGGCAATCAATTATAATTCTAATTAAATTATCAGTTACATCACTAATCACATTGAGATTAAAAAAGTATGGCTTCTAATATTATATTTGTATTATATAAAATATTCAATATAAAGCTCACCTCCAGCTATAGATAAGAGTTTATAAATAACAATTCTGGTTTACCAAAAAAACTTATAAGTTAAAATAAATACATAGAGAATGCTTTGAGTATTATTAAAATTAAATAAATTAATGACATACAACCAAACTATCTTGAGAATATTAAGTCACTGTGATCGTTTATCATAAAATGGTATACAAACTGGGCTTTCTTTTTGTCAATTACTTGTTTGTTTATTCGGGATTGTAATTCTTGTACAACATTGGGATTATCTCTTAAAAATATTGCACCAAAAAGAGTAGACAATGTTTTTGCATCTAAGCCATTTTCAGCACAATGTTGTAAAGCTTCTTGTAGAAATTCACATAAATAGAGGAAAACATTTTTTCTGAACTCTGGCAGTTCCATTATTATTTGTTTGCATTGTAAATAGTTGGCAGATGCTCGGAGGCATACAGACTGAAGGTTATAAGGTATTATGGGGTCTGATGTGCTTTCTAATAACAGTAAAAGTGCTTCAGCTACTGAATGTATACTACCAGGTACAGGATCTATAGATCCACTATCAAGCCAATCTCTTATTTGTAACACCTCAGAATGTAGACCTGGCTGTTCGAACAAATTAGGCTCTTTGAGGCCGTGGAGGTAAATATGGTCGACTAAAAACCATATTTCCTTTGGTATAGAGTATGTTGATTGGTTAGATACACACTGGTCTCTCTTACTTTCTAGTTCTATTAATTTCCCAACATTCACTTCTTTAATTGGCATGTTTAAGTTAACTAGAACTTCTATAGAGCATCCAAAACAGCTTCTTTGATAAGTCCCATTGACAGTTATAAAGATATCTTTACCACCATATAAATGCAGAACTAAAATGTCATATAGTTTATCAGTGCCAGCATTCATTTTGCAGGCGGAAGTTTTATTTATGAGCACTTTTAGTTGAACTTCACATGCCTCATCAGCACAAATACATTTTTTATATGGCTCCACTATAAGCCACTCTTTGCAAAAGTTTGCTTCATCTAGTTTCTTTATAAATTCAAACTCCACTGGCAATTTACCTATATTCTTAATAGTAATGGTTCTCACTTGTAATTCTAAGTACCTAACTGTTCCAAAATCTATTTCTGTAACATCAACTTTTACTTGCGGTATCAATTCATTCTCAAGTTTATCTAACTGCTTAATAACTTCTTCATATACTTTTCTGTACTTCTCTTCATCAATAATTTTGATCTCAGAAACAAATAGGGCAGAAACAGGCTTATGGTCACTTATATTTAATGATGGATGACTTCTATATGCCAATTGCATAATGTTGTCTCCTTTCCAGAAAATTCTATCACACCAGGCTGGTGCTCGATGCTTTTCACTAGAATCCCAATTGTCAGTGCCGGGGTCATATTTGTAAGTGGGTTTGAAGTTAATTACACCTTCAATATAGCCTGCAAACACATTGTTATTCTTATGTTGTTGTTTTAATTGATCCCATTCAAGGACTGGTGAAAAATTACTTTCACTTACTAACTTCTTGACACTTTGCGGATCTAATTCTGTTATCCGATAGTTAAGATCCCCAAGCCAGTATACATGGTCATGATCTTTAATGGCTTTAGGTGGTTGATTTAGTTGTACAAACCTTGTTCTACTACAAATGTCTCTAAAATCCTGGTTGCGTCTTTCAAATTCTTCAACATGTGCTGCCAAGTGGGAATTAACAAAGCAAATAGAGGTATTGTGTAAATCAAACCTTATGGATACTCCACCTTTATTGCCCATTTTACCCATGATTCCCGTACCAACTGTGTCACACACTATATTGCTAATATGTGAGTAATGTTTCTCTTTAATAAGTACTATAAGTAACATACCAACCAGTCTCACTTTCTCTAACTTTACATATTTTGCCCGTTTATCTACATAGCTTACTATAGCATTATACCATTCATCTTCTCTAAATGTTTGGTCAAACAAAAAAGTTTCTTTGGATAAATCAAGCTCCTGAAAACCAACAGCATATATATCAGGAGGCTCCTTGTCAATACATAACCAGTCTTTGAGAGGCATTACTGGAGATTTATCGTTGACATTCCAAGTGCCACAGAATATAGTAAACTTCTTTGTAAATGTGTAATCAAACTCTTTGTCACTCATTCTATGCTTTATCAGGCTTTCTCTTATAGCTACTGGTGCAGAAGGTGTGTTTATAAGACCTCGTGGCAAAACCATACCTTGAGTGATAATATCATCAACTTTATTGCTATTGTATTTCTGTAGCCATAGAAATTCTGGTTGTTCTTGAAGGTTATTAACAGCTTCTATCCCCCGAAATAAGTCGTCCACAAAATTATCAACTCGTGGAGTCATTTGAATCTCAAACTTATATTTATTATTACGTGATTGTAAATTCAGGTACAAAATTGCTTCAGGATCAGATGGTTTGTTGTCAATTTCACATTTAAAAGTATTATCGATAGGAAGCACTATTTCTATAGATAAATCGGTAAAGGATTTCGGTGGGTAACATGATGTAAATAAACAAAACACTGCTTTCTCGTCTCCGTATTCTACAATCGCTAGGAGTCTATCTTTTTTAACCCATTCTGGGTGGAGTACTTTGGCGTCACACAGGAACGCCGTAACCTTTTCACTAGACAAAAATTTTTCTTGAACCACGGATTTTATTTCCTCGTGATTCATTTTTAAATAAAACTAATTTTAGTGAAAATCTAATACGATTTTTTCAATTTTTGACATAACTTTAGCAACTTAAATTAGGGATGCCCGATGATCATCGATTTTCGATGAACATGCTAACATCGTAGCAGTTAAAATATCGATGTTTTAACATCGATGTTGCATTACATGAAATATCGTAACATTGATATCAGCAGGGACACATAATCGATATTTGAGGGCGGAGGGTCGTCGACTCGCGCGTTTCGTACTTTTTTGGTTAAAAAATATCGTTGTTTACTGACATCGATGTTAGCCATATTTTTCTTTAGATGTCAACATCGATGATTTTCTAACATTGGGCATCTCTAATTCAAATTCGTATACTAATATTGACAGGTTTGACGTTTTATATCGATTTAGTTTAGAAACGAACGAGCTTATTTAATATTGTTTGGGATCGCCATAATTAAAGAACAACAACAACAATATTGTTTGCCATTATAATAACCAACAGTATTTTAATGTTTAATATTTGTTTTCTAAAATAATATTGTTACAAAGCGTTCTTCATATGTAGGCAAAAATAAAAAAAACTTTATTAATTATAATAAAGTTCAACTACACACCGTACCGTACTGTATTTAACTGCCGGTACCGTATTCGAAAAGAAATTGTGATTTGTATAGAAAATCACATTGAAAAATCGTATGGAATCTAGCTTTTCTAAATTTACATTCTATTATTATTCGGTTCGGTTCGGTTTAACAGAAACAACAGAATATTTGAAATTGGCAGTCATATAAATTGTTTATATGTTCGAAAATCTTTTTCTGGAGTATTTGCCCAATTTTTAAAAGATAATATTACAACAAATTAATTTAAATAGAACTTGAATTTATATAACATATGTCAATTAATATAACGTTAATTTTCCGTATTTTTCTTGATGTTTGTATTGTGGGCTGGTCATTTATTTCTCGTGCTACATCTCTTTTTGAGTTATGGTAACACGCGGCAGTGTCAATGTCAAGTGTCAAGTCTATAAAAATATAAATATCTAGAAGGCCCTATCGCTTTTGCAATTTTAAAGTTTCCTCTTAATATAACTTAGAAGAATTCTTATATTACACAATTATGGGGGCGGCACCAACTGATTGGCAGCTAGAATGTACAGAGTTGAAGCAGCGAGGAGCCTATTTATTGCAAACTGGGCAATGGTCTGACTGTACTTTTCTTGTAGGCACTGAGCCTAACCAAGTTGTTTTAGTTGGTCATAAACTAATTCTAGCTATGGCTTCTCCAGTATTTGAAGCTATGTTTTATGGTGGTATGGCAGAACGTAATGAACCGATTCCAATAGTTGATGTTCAGATAGATGCCTTTAAAGCATTATTAGAGTAAGTTGCAGCGAAAAATCTAACTATTGATGAGAAATTAATTCATAAAAAAATAACGATATTGTAATTTTAGATACATCTACACAGGCAATATAAATATTAGTTCTTTTGACAAAGCATGTGAATTGTGCTATGGTGCAAAGAAATATATGCTGCCACATTTAGTTAAGGAATGCACAAGATATCTCTGGTCCGATCTTTATCCTAAGAATGCTTGTAGGGCTTATGAATTTGCTAGATTATTTGAAGAAAGTGTTCTTATGGAGAAATGTATACAGGTATATTTTATATTACAAGTAGATTTTTTAGCTTAACACTTTAGCTTATAAAATATTGGTAAACAGAGGGAACTTAGTTTTATAACATGTGGTTCTCTGATTTCCAATCAAATTGAAGACATTACATGCTAAATTATTGAATGAAAAAATATAATATTATTATTTTTATTAAAATTATTAAGCATTTTCCATTGGAAGTCTAATATGCTAAATATATTATATAAACAATTTCCTCATCAATACATTGAAATGTAAAAAAACAATAAAAGTCAGTTTCACACAGTATGTCCCACGCAGCAGGCAGAGTGAGCCTAGTGTTAAGACTTTCCACCAAATTCTGGAGGCATTGTGTGTTGAGTGGCGGAACTCAACACCACAAATTTTGAAACCAGAGCGAAGAAATGAAAGTATAAATGTAAATAAATATTTCATTGCCTCGAGTGGGTATCAAACCCACAACCATCAACTTACAGTCACATCCTTATGCCACTGCACCACAACGGCCTCAGTAAAAGTACTTCAAGAAAATGTCAATTTATTTTAATCTAGTTAGATTGATTTTATCCCATAAATTAAAAATAATACAGTTTTTTATATCTTTTCCATGAAAGTTTTTAAATATCTTGATATTCGTATGTTTGCAGATAATAAGCACTAACACTAAGGAGGTATTAAATGATAGCAGTTTTGAAGAAGTTGAATTGAACACTGTTATTACTGTATTCTCTTTAGATCATCTTAATGTTGACAGCGAATTAGATTTATTTGAAGCAGCTGTAAGGTAAGAACCAGTTTTTTTATATTGGGGATTTAGTTATTTTTATTTCCTTGCTCAGGCATACGGTGGCATTAGCTTCTGCCACTCAATAACTAATGTGATAAAAATTGGGTGGAAGTGGAGTATCTTAACACTATGTTAACAATGTGTAAAGTGAGTACAAAATTTAGCATTCTATTACAATACCTTAATCTTTAATTATTATAAGTTATATTTGTATATGTAACTGTAACAACTTAACTATTTTGTTAAAAATATTGTTCTCAAGGAAGTGACTAAGATTTTATTGAGAATAAATTTCTATAAATTGAACTGAACTGATGTTCCCTCTGCCTAACCTGTTATATGATCTTATCATTATTGAATAAAATTCATATGTATCAAAATGATTTTTTATTATTAGATATGCAAAAGCTTTAGAAAAAAGATTAGAAAGGAGTGTAAGTCCCCCAACTGAAGCACCTTTCAATGAAAACAGACAGAAAAGCCCCATGCCTTCTACTTCACAAGAAAAAGAGCAGGTATAATATAAAAATATCATATTAGTATATTATAAATATTTTTTGTAATTTTCTATAGATTGTTTATAAATTTTATGATAAAAGTATTGATGCTAACTACACACTTTTCAGCCTAATGGTTTATCCCACCGTGGAAATATCTTAATGGTATCTTAACACTAGGTTCCCAGGATTCCTCTGTCTACCCAGCGATGTGTCTAATACAGTGTAAAGTTAAAAAAACACCTTTTTCTGCTGGAATTATAGATATAGCGTCTTAAGCGGTAAAAATCCACTCCACATATCTACAGTCTTCTGCTCGCTAAAACATATAATAGACAATTTTATGTTTAATGTCTACTTGTCATTATTAGGAGCCAAGCTTATCGCAGGAGGTGACTGGAACAGAATAAAAAGATATATATTTTACTTTAGTAAATTAATTTCTCAATTACCGTAGGTAGTAAACGTAGAGAGTAGTGCGGAGAGCAGTCCCGAAGCTGTGATGGACACTTGCCGCACCAATGACCCCGACACCACTGTACCTCCCGTGGAACACAATAAGAAACCTAAGACAGGTAAGGTAATTTGTTTTCTATAATTTGGTCATGGTTGTTATATAATGTTAATAGGTTGTTAAAAATATATTCTTGTTTCAGAGGGAGTTCTTATTTCCTCGATTAGGAATCGAACTCACAACCTGTCGTACTTACAGTCGCACGCTTGTGCCCCAGCGCAGCGACTAACTTTAAGTAAATAACTTATTTCCTTTTGTTCCAGAACATAAAGAGAAAGTATCAATAAGGAGTGCGGTAGAAAAAATCAGGTTCTTAACCCTCTCTCCTCAGCAATTTGCAGCAGGTCCCGCCAGGTCGTCCCTGTTAAGTGAATCCGAGGCTTTCGCAGTACTAATGAATATATTGTCAGCTTCCACCGACGTTCCCATGCCCAGTGGGTTCTCTACTTCGAGGGTCCCGAGGAAACAGTTGATTGGTGGTGGGCCTTCTTGTAATGTAAGTTTTGGTATTTGGTATTTTCATAGAATTCAATTCTAACAGTCATATGTGTTGATGTCAATGAATAATTTAATTTACTCGTTCTGAAACAGCCTTAAATGATAAATTATTGATTTGGGTAAGGATTTATAATATTCTTTGTAAAATAACTTAGCATATTACAAAAAATACCCAAATTGAATCAAATAATCCACTTTCAGAGATAAGCTTGACTATACATACAGACAGACAAACAAGAAATTTAAAAAATATATTTTTGTATTCTATTATTTTTTTTAAATGTCCGTCTATCCATTTCAGTCAAAAATACTAAATGTACAGACAAAATATTCTTACTGTTTTACTATGATATAGTATAGGTTAGATATATGGAGACATTATACATGTATCTATGACATTTCACCATTTCCTAATACCTCCATTACCCTCATCTAGACTGACCAAAGATATCTGCCTGACATTTGATATAGTAATTATAAACATTATTTTTGTGTACTCTTTCAGATGCCAACATTCACAGTAGACACACCAAGTCCGGTGACAGTGGAGCAATCGTGGTGCGCTCCAGAGCTGTCTCGTTTACCTCAGCCTTGTATATCTTATCCAAGACCTACACGCCAAGAAGGTATTAATTTAGCTTTTATTTGACTTGAATTTCCTACATAATTTATAGTACTTATATAATATCTAAAAGCATTTTATATTGAGCACCATCAATATTGTAACTGTTGTTACAATCCATCGCGCAACGCTATAATATATTTTTTATTAAATATGTATTGTTTAAGATAAAGCACATTGTTTCCCGCCACCGCTTAGCAACTAATGCGTCGAAAAGGGACCCAGAACCTGTTGTTGTCTTAAATATTGTAATATAACATGCAAAAATAATAACACAAAGTACATAAACAGTCATGGTGTAGTAGAACAGCATCTTACCCGATCTCTATTCGAGGGAGTGATTTTTAATATGCCTCGCTCTGGTAATGAGTCAAAGGCCGATGTTATGTGCCGCCACTTCATACGTAATGTCTCGAAAATAGAATGGTGCGTGGGTAACAAGATTCGCTCTGCCTATCGTTCTGTATGCAGGATACAGCGTGAAGCTAACTGATAAAAAAATTATGTAACTAAAAATCTGATTTCCGGCATGGCAGGTCTAGCAAATATGACAGGCATGGCGTCAATGGCTGGTATGGCGGGCATGGGGGTCAGCGTGATGGACCACATGGAGTTGCACAACAACGTGCACACGCACAAGATATACTGCCAGCGGGCCATGGTGCAGCACACTGACTGTCTGAATACTAGTGCTTTGGACTGTTCCGTCACTTTTATGGTGGATAAGAATATATATGTGTTGGGAGTGCAAGTGAGTTTAATGTTTAAAACTATTTAATTTAAAAAAAATAGTAAATTTATTTATTTTAAAAATATATTTATTATTAAAAATAAAATTTGAACCAGCTGACAATGGAACCAAATGACTGAATATGGCGTTGACTTCCGCCGACCGCCACCCAAAACACAATGTTTCTATTTTGAGTAAAAAATAAAAGAAAATCATTAATTCCTCAGGTGCCAACCCAAGCCCCTAGTGAAGAGAGCGGCGCCTGTTCCGGCTCATCAACCGGTTCCGGAGGTTACTCGGAACTACTGTACGCTCACTTGCTGGACGCGGACGGCGCGCGCCTTTCCTACACGCACTACACGAGCCGCGTGCCGTACCGACACCTGCTGGACATTATGTTCAATAGACGCGTTTATATACAGAGGAATAAGGTTGGTAGTCACTATTACTATACAACAACGTCACGCTGTATCCCGCACACAGCAGGGGGTAGGCAGAGAGAACCTAATGTTAAAACGCTCCGTTTCTAACTTTCCGCCGAAATGGAAAAATGGATTATTTAATATTTTAATTTCCTCGCTCTGGTGACAAGGCAAAGCGTACCGTGGAGATCCGCCACTCACGTAATATCTCTAAGTTTCGGCAGAAATTAGAAAACAAAGTACTTTAACACTAGGATCAATTTGCCTACCTGCTATATGACTATATGACTATTGAATATACAGCATGAAAATTGGAACAAAAATGTTTTATATTTACAATATTGAATTATTAACAGTAATACCTATTTTTGTCTAGGTGTACAAAGTAGGTATAGTGTTCAACAAAATGGGTTGGTACCCAATGGGGACCTGCGCCCAGCAGGTTGCGGCGGAGTCGGTCTTCTTCAACTTTGGCATCGGCCACAGCAGTGACTCAGTACGAGATGGACTTATTAGATCTATTATATTTACTTATTGAATCTAACATATACTGTATAATGTGGTAATGAAATTTTATAATACATGGTGTTTTTAAGAAAAGGATGGTAATTTTTTTTGTTTAGAAAATGTTAAACATAAGCCATATTTGTTGTAAAGGTCTTATTATAATGATTATACCTCCGATTTGCTGTACGTTCACAACTTTCAATATCTTTATACATCTCTGAGTACCCTTATGTTGAGTTTATTTAAATCAGCTTACTGGCTTTACAACAGATACAAATACATAAATACATACAAGCTAAAAACAGAACTCTCCTTTTGGACTTCATCATAGTCCTAACTTTTCTTAAATTAACTCAAACAAAATTGTTCCTTAAAAGTATAGCAACATTTTATTACCACATTACACAAAAATAAATGTGACATACTAATTTTCTAATACACAACAGACTGATGGACATTTTCTTTTATTACTTAATAAACATTTATACTGAAATATTGTATAACTATAAAGCCATCTTCAAAATAAATCCTCAGAATGAGTTTGTTATTATAATCTATTATAAATTAAGTGGAATGATACTTAAAAAACAAAACTAACAAAAAACAAAACCAACATATTACAGCCTAAAAATGAGAGTGACTATAATAATTTGTAGGAAATCACTTGACCATAGAGAAAGCTTTTATTTTCAATTTTTCTGTAAAACTATTTTGCCCCGGGCGCGAGCTAACCTCGCTACGCGCAGTGCGCGTGAAATACTGTGTTATTAAATATTCAATACATTATTTTCGACTGTATCAATTTTAACTAACGATAGGCCTAAATTAAATGAGAAAATACAGGTTTCCTCCATTCAATATAAAGGTTGACGCTAAAAGTGGAGAATGGAGCGTCTTTACACTAGGTATCTCCCTTCACTATTATGTGTAAAGTTATCTTGCTGCTAAATGTTGTTTTACTGTAAGTAAAATTTATGATAAAATAATGACAATAAAATTGCATCAATTTTTTTAAAAAATACCTAAGTATTACCTATATCAGGTATTTCTTCATTTTTATGCTTTAAATTTAAATAAATGTTTAATGTATGAAGCTATGGTTAATATATTAAGTTTTCTAACTAATAGTCGCCGTTGTGTTGCAGTGGGACCGAGTTTGACTATAAAATTTAAGGACGTAGGTTCGAACCTCATTCAAGGGAATGATCGTATATATATATATATATAAAATTATTTATTTTCTCGTTCTGTTAGACAAGGCGGTTGGTCGGTCGGTTTGTGCAACTTAACATTTAACGCATCGACAATTGACCAGAAAGTGGAGAAAACTTTGTTCTGCGTACTTATAATTTACTTGGCGTTATGCTTAGTATTATTTAAGTTTGTGTCAGTGTTTACTATATCAATGTACCAAATAGTTTTAATTTGTTTTTATTTTTGCTATGTTATTTAATATTTAGTTAATTATTTTAGGTAATGTATGGTTTAGAAGTACAATAATAAAACAATAAAGAATGGCTAAAAATGAGTTCTTATTTTTAACTAAAAACTCATACAAATAACCTAAGCACACAAGTAAAATATTCTGATTTGGAATTTAAATTTTTCAATTTATTAAATTTGAGTTTTTGTTAGGCCAGTCGTGGCGCAGGGGCACAAAGTGTGACTGTAAATATAAATGGTTGTGGGTTCGATTTCTGCTCGAGGAAATAAAATATTTGAAATCCCCTACCTAAGACGCAATGCTTCCAGAATTCGGCGAAAAGTGAGGAACTGAGTATTTTAACATCAGGTTCCCTCTACCTACCCTCCTGCGTGCAGGATACAGCGGGAAGCGGTGTTTTTGTTATGTTTATAATAAATATAAGTAAAGTTCATAGATTAAGGGCGTCGTGACGATTTTGGATCGTATGCGACGGTTGTGGGTTCGATTCGTTCTCGAGATAGCATATACAAATACATATATATTTTATATTTAGATAACTTTTTGTTTGCAACGACACGTGTTTAAACGGGGAGTAAAGTTGACCCCAAGTTCTTTTTTACTTACGTTGCGATATATATAAATAAATGGGGTTAGTACACATTTAAATATACCTATTAATCATATTCAAATAAACCTTGTTTCTTAAACCTTGATATAATTTTAATTGTTTAAATAAACCGCCAATGTTTCACATGATAAGAATACAATGTTCAATGTTGTCATGTGAATACTAGAGCTGTCATTTAAAATAGAGAGAATTTTAATTATTTAAAGTGATTACTGTTGCGCTAGTGTATTTATACATTATACAGTATTGAATGTCACTTATTTTTCTTCGTTTATTTTGTTATATCATATGATGATATATTTATAATAGTACGTGACCGTACGGCAAGTTACCATAATTATTGTACTTACCGATGCATTAAATTAGTTTAAGTTAATGATTAATCACAGTATAATAATATTAATATTTTGATACAGAACACAACGTTAACGATAACAAACTTACAAATTTTCCGTACCACAAAATTTATTTTACTAATTTATATAACTTTTATTATGTCTTTTTTTTTATATGGTAGGGGAAATCTTCAAAAAGATACCCAGTTCTTGGGGTAAAAACTAAGTTATGTGGGATTCGTACCCACTAAAACCCCTCCGTTTGTCGATCCTCAATACGACAGAAAGGCAACGGGAAATCGGATGAACCGCATCCGCTACCCTCATGTATTTTCATAATATTCTGACACTTCATAATCTACTAACCTGCTGAAATTACTCAGTCCTAAGACTAAGTAAGCCCCATTCAGCGTTCACCTAATGTTATATTAAGCCCCTGTGCTTGAGGCAGAATTGACGGGATGATTAACGGCGTTCTCAAAACGACGTTAATTTCTGCGTATGGAATCGACTCTCTGTCGATTCCGTTCCGCAGCCTCCTTTTGCAACATTACTGTTTCGTAAAAAGAAACTACAGCTTCCCACGACTCCTCATCACGTAGCATCTTGGTCACTACTATTAGCAAAAAGAGGTCCTAACCCAATTTCAAAATCATCGGTCTTCGATATTCCTCCCAGGCCAAACACTCTTGAAGAGTGTGCTGAGCGAAGTCCTGCTCAGCTTCACAATGATGGCACTTCGGAGTTGACTCACGTCCAATTTTGTAAAGGAAATCACCGAAGCAACCATGGCCAGTGACTACTTGTGTAAGTCGATAGGTCATTCGTTTTTTCCTTCTCATCCAGGCTTCAAAAGATGGTAAGATTGCCCTAAGATATCAATCCAGACGACTGACGAAGGATGCGAATCTTCTCGAAACTTTTATTTTACCTCTCCCAACTTTATGTCGTCGTAGTTTCCATTATATAATAATTTTGTTCTTTAAATAATAAAAAAATGGTAGTAGATTTACTAACGAAAATCATTGGATATTATATAAAAAAACTTCTTTGGTTTCGTGTCTATTCGCTCCGCGATTTCTAACGCTTTATCAGAGAAAAGAATCTTTTAAGTTTTAACATTGACAACTGTCAAATTGACTTTTGTCATGTTGGAAGTAGTAAAATTCCAATTCGAGTCAGTTGTTTAGGTCCTGGTTTTAAACATATTATTTTAAGTATTTATAATATAGAAGTATATTAAAGACTGATGTGGTTATATCTAGTAATTAAGTAGTGATAATTGATCTAGGCTTGTAATAAAATAAAGATTAACACATGTTCTAAGTGAAGATGTCTCGAAATAGGTGTGATGGTTTACTTGCGAAGGTCGATTTTCCTCTTTACACACTCCAAACGCTGACGAGTCGTCATGTACTCGTGGCGGGCGGTGGAGGAGCATCTAATACAGGCGTCGCGAATGGATTCGTAAGTATTACTTAATGCTTATCAAGGAAAACAACTTCTGCACTTTGCTTTTTGTTACTTGCAAACCGATACGCGTCAGCAATTTTACTATATTTCTAGGTTCTTGTTTACATTGTGTGTTAATGCAATAACCTGTTACTTCGTATATATCTTTATTTATTTTTAGGAAATATTTGAATTATCACACAATGGAACACGCTTTGTTGCGGAAGAGGTGATGAGGTACGAAACAGGACCTAATGTCGTGATGACATGTTCAGTACAAAACGCGCAGAATCGTATATTTTTAGCAGCCGGTCAGGAAAGTCACTGCCAGTTGTATAAAGTAAATGTTAAAATGGTAGATGCAGCAGAGATGCGCCGTGGTAGTTTCAGGGCTGAAAATGGGCTAGTACGTCGTCGTCGAACTATATCTGAAAATGACAACATATCAAAGATGGAAAGCCATAACCACAGTACAGATAAGAGGATGTCATTTGAAATACGGCCATTTGAGAGTGTACAAACAGATTTCGCGTTAGTACTAATCACATTTAATAATGCTATAAATAAAACCTCTCTGCTGTATCATAATAATTTATCTTGCTATACAATTATTTCAGTGAAGATCCACTGCAAAGGGTGGTAACAATCAGCCATAATGGAAAACTAATGGCAACAGGTGGAGTGGATGGCAAAGTTAGAATATGGTCATTTCCTAAAATGCAACTCTTGTTTGAATTACAAGGACATACTAAAGAGGTATGCAGCCATAATAGTAGCATTACTTTTTTTTAAATTCATGAACCTCCCATAGATGGTAAAAAAATCAGAGAAAACTAAATTTTCAGTGTTGGGCGATGGAAACTGACATACTTAGCATCTCAAAAATAATTCAAATATAATTATTCCATAAGCTGGACTCTCTGACATTGTCCCTCTGCACCACTAGGGCCTCATGATATTTATTTAATAGTATAGATAATAAAACTCAATGCTAACATCCAATACTACAATATGATTCTTTTGAATTAGCTTAATCCCATAGTAAACTAAAATGTTTAACATTATATGAGACCACACTGTGTTCATTGTAATTAAGATTCCCCTTATTTAATATATTACACTATAATTAATAACACTGTGACCTAGTGGACTATTACATGTGTATACTCCTTAGAATCTTACATCTGTGGTACATTAAGACAACTGATTGTAAATTGAATTTGGTTGTGCATTTATCTTCTCACAGGGGAATGGATTATTTATTTGACTTATAAGTTGTTTCTTTAATTTCTTTTTACAGTTGGATGATCTAGATTTTAGTCCATTTGATGATAAATTGGTGAGTATAGCTAAAGACGGGCAAGCGCTGCTGTGGGGGACGAATGCCAAAGCCGCACCACTGCTCAGTCTCACTTGTCAACCACCTAATGGCACTAAATATTTATTCAGAAGATGCAAGTAAGATTTTTCTCATTATGAAAAATTTCACTTTTGATGAAAATTTATAATGTTTATTCTGTTTTACAAAATAAACCCTCAGTCAATGCATTCAAAAATTGTGAATTCTAATCCCTTACTTACTTATTTAGTGAAAATATAATAATTGCTGCTAAGCTTTAGCTTTAGCTAAGCTGCTAAATGCTTTAATACTGCTGCTATCTTTATATGTTAAAAAAATCTTGCAGCCCTAATTCAACTCACTGCTTGGTGCTGTGACTGGTTTGCAAAGCAGACATACTGATATGATCATAATACAATTTTCATTCCAGATTTGGTGCAATAGAAGATAGACAGAATGAATACAGGATGTTCACAATTGCGAATCCTTTATCTAGATCAGGAAAAGCCCAGGGTTTGATTCAACTTTGGGACCCTAAAAGTGGTGCTTTAAAGAAAACGGTGATGATAACAGAGTCCTTATCAGCGTTAGCTGTGAGAGACGACGGTAGATTTGTTGGAGTCGGCACCATGTTCAGTGGTTCTGTAGAGATTTATATTGCGTTTAGTTTGCAGGTGAGGTTTCTTTTGTTACTTATGTGTTATCTACATTTTATGTGTTGAAATTATATTTTACATTTTGTAAATTGGCCTTGTGATTTTTAAATTGGCATTAAGGCCGTCGTAGCGCCGGGGCAGAAGGGTGTGACGCGAGGGTAAGGGTAATGATAATGTATTCCCCTGAAAACATTATTATTTATAAGGTAATAATAACATTAAAAATTGGGTAATAATAATATTAAAAATTTCATTGTTATCAATTAAATATTTAATATTATTATTACCTCGCTCTGGTGACGGCGTTGAGTTCCGCCACTCAAAACGCAATGCGTCAAGACTTCGTCGGAAAGTGGGGCACCTAAATCTTACAGTGTTTTTAACTACTAGGATCGTGCGGGATACAGCGTGAAACACATAAATTACAAAACATATTTATTGTGTATAAAAATAGATAATATTTTTCTTTCTTTTCCAGCGTGTGTTACATGTAGCTGGCGCTCACGGCATGTTCGTCACCGGCCTGCAGTGGGTGGGTGCGGGTTCGGATTCGCCTCATGCGCGTTGTGAAGCGGCGCTGCTGTCCATTTCAGTGGACAACCGTCTTGTCGTCCATACTGTACCTTATGCGAGTGAGTATTTTTTATATATACTAGAGGACCCGTAGACGCATTGCCGTATGTCACTTGCTATAAGTACAAAAGCGTATACTTATTTTATTTGTTTACAGTATCTTTTATGCATTTTAAAAATATAGCATTCTGCACAGTGCGGTGTTGAGTTTCGCCACTCAACACGCAATATGTCCAGAATTCGGCGGAATGTAAGGAACACAGTGTCTTACACACTAGATTCCCTCTGCCTACCCTGCTATGTGCGAGATACAGCGTGAAGCTTATTATTAATTTTGATGAATAAATAATTCTATATTACTATTTACATGTTTTTTGTCCACAGACACGATGCCAGCATGGGTCGCCATCATACTCATCGTGTTTATATTATTTTGCACTTTTTGTCTATGTTCATATCTAGGTATATAAAAAGGAAATTATTTAATTATTTAATATTATATAATATGTATAGAATTATAAATAAATATAGATATTATGTAAAGTGTCGGGAGTGCTCGGTAATGGCGGACGGCATACACAGGGCATTGTCTTGTATGTTTGTATAAATAGAATCAATTAAATGAATTATGGATTTGAATGTGTTTTTGTTTTGTTGTTTTGTATTAATTTGTATTTTGATTTTAAAGTCGTATCTTCTATTTCAATACCGAACATGAAGTAACAAAAAGCGTATGACTTCTAAAACAAGAGATTTTCACCAAAGGGTACCACAAGTACTATAATTTTACAAATGAGGTATTGTTAGAAGCGTCTAGATCGTCCGCTGGTTACACTCTATGTGAAGTTACATTAAATTGGATGTGACATAATCTCATGAAAAAAAATATTTTTTAATGGTATCGTGTGGGGTATCGAATGAAAGAGCTTTTCATACTTTTTAGAACGCGATATTTCAGTAGTCTGCTTTAGTTTTTGAACTTTTTACTTTTTTATACTTTCTAAATTCCGATTGTTTTTTCAAATCATTCCTGTCCGATCGTAAATTAAACGTAATATTCACATATATGTTAATAGAATTTATTATCCAAAACCTTTCAAATATTTAATTAATTAATACAATTAATAATTACTTTGACTCGATTTCTACAATTCTATTCCTGAAGGCATTGCGTGTTGAGAGGCTGAACTCAATGCCAGTTTGCCTCATTACCAGAGCACAGAAATCAATATATTAAATATTTAATTTCCTCCTGATCATGAAAATGGTCAGTCAATACTAAACGTCATAAGAAACCGCCACTCGATTAATATCTCTAAATGGGCAAAAAATTATTAACCACATTGAATTATTCGTATATAATATAAACAAAATGAAACTCATAAAATTTTTTAATAACATTTAATTACATCAAAACAAATAACATATAGATGATCATCGTAACCCTCGGCAAGTTGCATTGAATTAGACCGACTAGAGATCTATGCTACACTCCACACGCTTTCGAAGCTTGCTTCACATTACATAATATAATAGCTTTATTATATAACCATATATTGTACAGACAGACATTTTAGGTTGCCTTAATCATGTCTAAATTAATGTTAAATTTAAAACACTTTATTTTGCAATATACTGAAATTTTATACACTCAAGTTTATTATACAATTGAAATTTTGTGCAACAATTTGAATTGTTAGACGAAATTTCAAAATAATTAAAAAAGTGTTTTAACAAACAATGAGCTCCACATGATTCGTTGTGAAATGCATTCGTTTTTTTATCTTAATAATAAAATAAAAATGGAAGACTGATTTATATAAAAAAAAGTTCACAAAAATGTGATGTTAGTTGCGCTACACTCTGGCACCGGATACGTGTAAATTTAATAATAATAATAAAATTTACAATTATTTTATTGTAAAAATACAAAAGACCAACTGTTTGTGACCATTCATATAATTTGGTAAAATCCATCAATAAGGAGTTATATATAAGTTAGATCTTTTTTTTTAATAGTCACTTCTCTTTGGAAAACACACTTCATTTATAGGCCACATCTTCATAATAATGTTGTAAAATATGTAAATAACAACACTATTATCAAAATGCTACAGTATAAATAAAAATAACATTTCGTTTAGTCATTATTTTCTATAACAATTTTTCTATTTAGGGACATTATATTTCATAGAGATTCAATATTACTAAAAGGTTATCATTTTTTTGCTTTTCTACATTTAATTTATATTTTTCGATCTGGTCCCTAAGTACTGTACTATGTAGCAAGAAAATGTGCCAAGAGCACAAATATTCCTCTAAAGATTTTATAAAATTGGTCTAAATACCAGTACAAAATACACGTGAAATACTTATATTTTTCTAATAAATATTTTATTATATTAAAATTTGTATAGACTTTAATAATTCTGATAAACATTTAATAAATATTTATATATAATCAATCAATAGTTATACTTGGCTAGAACATTTGAACTTTTGTAAGGAATTGTTTAATTCATTCAATAGAGTGAATTCAAGAAATTTGAATTATCCATAATGGGTTGGCAATGGCAAATGGTTGGCGTAATGTTGTTTCCTTCAGTCTTTTATAAAACAAAAATCCAAACACTACGTTTCAGTTCTATTTAAAATTTAAGTGAAGCGTTATTGAAACGACAGTTACGTTAAAAATTTGGCGCCAAATTGTTTGACAAGTAACGTCAAAGTGACTTTTTCACGGATTTTTAAAATTTGAATAGTGTGTGTGTGTTTTTTTAAATAAATACAATGAATAAAAGCTTCTAATTCTGTTACGTAGCGGCCGCCGTTGGCCGGCAATGAGATGACATCAATACTAGGCTACCTAACGCTAAGGTTACATGTAAATGGCACATTAATATGTAGCATTCGACTCGACCTATAAATGAACATTACATTACACTACGTTACATAATCTTTGCTCTATCACATCAGTACTGTTGTCCTTAGGCTGAGGCTGTATTGCATTGCGGCTTATTTATGAGATTGAAAAAAAAAATTAAAATATTTTATACTAAAAGTATAATTTCAACTCTTATTAATATCATTAAAAGTTATTTTTTTTTATTCTAAAATCATACCGCCATGCAATACCGCCTTCGTCTTACGAATAAACAATTATCTAATGAAAAACATTTTTCTAGACCCGCGAACACTATAGCAGATGTATTTGCAATACAATAAAAGTTTTATGGTGTTTTAGTGTACACTAGGTCTAACATTCATACAACGCCCGTGTGTTCACTCCTTTATTTGTTTTGATTTAAATTGTAAAGTTTTATAAAATATATTATATAAAATTGCAGTATCATATAACTTTTATATTTTTGTAAATAATCAGAAAGTGTACACAGCGGGCAAAATACAAGCGGTAATGGCGGCTATCGAGAATCAAATACCACTAAATAGCAAATATTCAATTATATTTTTTATAAAATTTTTCACTTTGTCATTTTGTGCGTTTCAACATAATGTGGATTGTTAGAAAAAAGTACGCATTTCCAAGATTGCCGCCACACGTCAACAACAACGACATAAATACAAAGCTATTCACTATTTACATAATAAAATTCGAAAATATAACCTAACACAATCGTTCGCGTACATTCACCTGGATACATACAATTATTTTTAGGACGCGTTAATAGTTCAACGAAACATTTATTTTAAATTGCAGAAAAAGAAATCATGAAAAAAAGAAACCTCAAAATCTTAATCGAGACTTCAATCAGCAGTCTTAAAAATTTGATTGAAAATTATGAATACGATAGTTATTTAACATCTTTTGAGTAAATATATATTTTTTAATAACAAAATAGATAAGTTTCGTCAAACTTCACAATACATTAATCATTAGCCCTGTAATACTGACTCACGTATTAATTGACCAAGCATACTTTCATCCATGGAGATTATAATAGCTTATACTACGCTAATAATTCACATAAAAACTGCGTTTGAGCCCGAACTCGATACAAATGCATCAGTGTCACCCCTCACACTGGAAAAGAGGCAAATTAATTAGTTTGTAAGTCATATTTGTATGAAAAAAAAACAGCATAATGGGTGAAGTAAAAAGTTTTGAGCGCTTTTTTAATGATTTTGCAATTTTAAACTACTATTCAATATTTAAAAAAGTGCCTTGATGTGCAGGCGTGTAAGATTAGGCACTATCCTCTTCGACTAAATGACACTAAGCTTTCCGGACTGGTAACGCATTAGTCCATATATCTAAAACCGTCGAGGATAAGACAGATTTGGGTGGCACGCTATGTTGTAGTTAAATGTCGTGGGACAAGCCAAAGCAATTCGAAAAGTAGGCCGGATTACAGAATTATCATGTAAGAGTAACAGTTTCAAATCCATCACGGGTTTAATTAAGAAGCCTTGACATAGATCTGCTCCAATCCAGACATTTACTAAATTTGAGCTAATTAGTTTAGGACGAACGAAGAACGTCCAATATTGGGCAACAGGAAAAGATATAAACATCTTTCAAAAGTTTAAAAGTTTTATTAAGGCCAAAAGCCAGTTTCCACTAGAGTATTTCTTTTATCCTCGGAGTGCGGAATTATAAACAAAACAGTATAGATTCGACAGTATTACCCCGAAAATACTAATTATGAAAATACTAAATTATGTTAATTTTATTTTATAAATAAATATTGAAAACTTTCGAAACTTTTTACTTTACCGATAATAATTCAATAAACTAATATATACATATTTACACATGGAATGTCTGTCAGTTTTTTTACAATTTGAACTGGACAGGTAAAGATGGTTATTTGTTATTATATTGATATAATACGTGATGTAGGTATATACAATCTATGTTAATGACTATAATAATATTTGACTAGAATATTGTACTGAAAATCTGGTCACTGGACCTAAAATTAATTAAGTGAAGTCATCTGCTTTAATAAGTTAGTTCGTAGTGTATTTTGGCAAATCGGCAGTTATTATAAGAACAATTAACAAACATACGTAAAAGTATAAAAATAAACTAAAAATAAAATGAAGTATAGTATAAGCGTATAAAAATTAAGAGAAAATGCACCCGACAAAATTCTTATTATAAAACACAAAAACAAAACAGAAATATCAGATCTATTATATCCTAATTATTGTTCAATACTTTTTAAATACTAAATAATTATTTTAAACTTAATAAAATTAACGCTATTAAGTTAGAAAATAGGAAAAACCTGTATGACGACAAACTTTCAATAATATAACCTAATAGGATAGTTCAAAGGGAGCAACTCGGGAGGAGGACTACTGGACTAGGGGTAGGCGTGGTCGTAGGAGCGGTCTGCGCAGAAGCATATGTCCATGTACTCACCCTGGTCGAAGGTGCTCGGGTTGATGTAGGAGAGTAAGTCCTGGTCGCTCATGTCCGTGAGGCCCTGCACGGGCGCCGTCATCTCCTGCGACACGGCCTGCGACACGGCCTGCGACACCGCCTGCGAAACGGCCTGCGTCACGGCCTGCGACACCGCCTGCGACATGGCGGCCAGCGGCGCCTCGCCCGCCGGGGCCTCCCCCGCGGCCGGTGGCACCTCGCCCCCGCCCGCCGGCTCCGTGCTCAGGATGTTGGCCGTGTTAATGGCCGACGTTACCAGCGCGTTCATAGTGCTGTCCGACGTCAGGATCTCCGCCGCCGCGTTCAGGATCATGGACTTCACGGCCGACGGCGGCGTCTTCACGGACGTGGGGATGTCGGGCATCATCATGAGCTCATCCTGGCCCGCGCCCGCCGGCAGCAGCGTGGACGGCGGTAGGGGCAGCCCGGCCGCGCTGGGGCTCAGCAGCACGTCGGAGGCGTGTGAAGCGGATGAGGGAGACGTGGTGGAGCCCGACAGGTGGTCGTCCACGCGTGAGTTGACGAGCTCGTCCAGCTTGGCGGCGTCGTCGGGCAAGATGGCGGCCGTGGCCTTCATGGCGTCCTCCACCAGTGCCTCCATGTGCGCGCTCTGCCGCGCCAGCCGCTGTTCTATCTGCGTCGCCTCCATCTTGGTAATCGCGCTGAAGGGATTGAAACTCTCCTCCCTGTTCTGTTGTACTTGGTTGTACACCATCAGTCTTTGCTCGCTGGCCGTTTGCATTGACGAGTCTGTCATCATTAGTTCAGGGTTCATGACCTTCATCTCCGTCTCAAGTGAGTTCATGGATGTTTTCGCAGAGATGAGCTGCTGCATCGTGTCTATGGTATTCATGGGGAGAATGGGCGGATCGACATATATGTTGTTGGCATTGTCCGAATTAAAGATGGCGGCCGTCACTGATTCTACCATTTTATCGGTTTGAGCCTGGTTCTGTATAGCTTGGAGCTGTTGAGTAAACGAAACCAATCGCGATTCATTTTGAGAAGGCGTATTTGGAGATAATTTAATTGAATCGTATGCACCAACAAAGCCAACCTTTAAATAAAAAATATTTTTTATTATTAGTTATTATATTTTTAATAAAGTACACCTTATATGCCTGTAAGAAAAGAACTACAATTGAGTAAACTTCAAATGTTCGTCATACCTGTGTGGTGGGGTCTCTCGTGATGGTCTCGGACTTAAGACGCAGGTCCATCACACTAAGGTCTTCGGATAGCGGCTTGTCGCCATCCGAACAGCCCTCAGCGCCTTCGATCAATGAGTGTTGACTGGATTCATCTTGTAACTATAGTAACAAAAATATGATAAAGAATGTATGAAATGAACGTCTTTGCAAAGGTCAATGAGAATCTTTTCAACTGCAAATCATCACAATATTGAAAGTTGAAATTTGAGATGGACTGACTTTGGATGGAGGATATTTTAAAGTTATTGTAAATTTAACAAAAAATTACAATCTTAAATTATACAGAGAGGCGTTGTATACCGAATTTATGAAGTAAAGAAAAATCAAGTATACACACCTCGCTCTTCAAACCAATGGGCGAGTGTGGATCGTGCACGATGATGGAGGGACGGCGCGGGGGCTGCGGCGGCGGCATCAGGGCGGCGCCCCACGAGCGCTCCTCACCTGAACACGGGGCACGTTACACGGGCTCTACCAGGATACGCCTAGCTGCGTGCCGGGTAAACCCATTTCAGTTCATGTACCACACCATACCGCACGTTGTCCGATAGTCATAGTCAGTAGTCTGTCACTTTTCATAGTCATTTACAGTCATAATAGAGAGTATAATAGTAATAGTAGTGAGATTACAATAGTTTTTAGTAGTCAGTATAATATTTTACCTTTAAGTCAGTATGTTCAGTAAACAGTGTGGTAATAATCATTTTTCACATATTAAGCTAAATGATCTGATGATTTTTTTTCATGTGAATTTAGAAAATGTATGGTAGATGTAATAGGTTATAACTGAAATGGATTTAGGAGTTTCAAATATGAAGACAAATAATCACGTTTGGCACAAAATGCAACTAGCAACGTGGGAAGAGTGTCACTGCGTAATGTCTTATGTTCAATAGCGTAGAGTTCAAAATGCAAGTATATATATGTATAGTATAATTGTGTGTGTCTTTCATTATGTGTGTCCATATTCAAATAGCGAAACATTTATTATGATTAAAGTGCAAAGAAGACTATAATGTTTTACTTCGTCTTTATACTTTAATGTTGCAAAGCTAAGGAGCTCTTAAAATTAACACAAGTACAAGCAAGTGATTTAATCTAAATCTCCTCTTCTCTCTTGTTTAAAGTTGAAACTTCTTTTTGCTATGACTAAATGGACAAAGTGGAAAAAGTACACAGATTATAAACAGTATATATAAAAAATTAAGATAAAAACAACAAAACTCTTCTTTCTGAAAAAAATTGAACAACTCTAGCTAACTTAATTTTATTAAGAATGGAAAAACTGAATATGTCTTAAATTTTGTCCGTCGGTCAGTAAATACTAATGGGGAAAACTCATGGTATTTAAGAAATCATAAAATAATGACCTTCGTTTTTAAAATTAATCTATCTACATGTAAGTGTTTATGTAAGATGTCTCAAACATGGCTGTAGTCAATTTGTAGGTGAGTAGTACATATTTTGAAATGGTTTCATAAAATGTAAACTTACTGTAATTTGTTGTATTTTTGTTGTACAACTTAAAAGCGATACAATTAAAATAATTTTTAAACGTTATGTCGAAAATAAGAAATGTAAAGTTGCAACTTAAATTTTGATTTATAAAGACGTAAAAATAGCGTGTATACAGTGTATAAACGTATGCAATTGCACAGTAATAAATAAAATGTTTATTTGTGTGACATGACTGTGTGTTCGTTTGTGTGTTTGTGTTTGCGTGTAAGTGTCAGTACCATAGTTAGGGGCGGCGCGGCGGCGGGCGGCAGCTCGCTCGCTACCTAGACAGACCTAGCTTGAACAGACGGGAAACAAACACGCAAATACGCATCAGTCATTTCTTCCCAACTTCACTTATCTATATATGTACTATATACTATGTTATTATATAAAAACTATATATCTAACAATGCGTGGAGCATGCAAGCTGTAGTTAGTACAGGCTGTAGGCTTTGTATAGATTGTTATTTTTGTTTGAATACACACAATATTGTTATGACGCAATTGATATTACAGTGATTTGCTAAATTAGTTTGGTTAAATACAACATAACCTATAAGTACTGTATATACAAGGTGATATAATTTGTTTTTTATATATGTGTAAAATTTAAATTCCTAATATTTTTTTTCATTTAAATAAGGTATTAATAGTATTTATTGTAAGATTGCAATTTATTTATAATTACTGTAATAGTAAACCATTATTAAGGTTAACAGAAAATAGACGGCAGGTTAAAGACAAATTGTAATCAGGCCAGGCTAAGTGCAGCAGGGTGGGCAGAGGGAACCCAGTGTTAAGACACTCCGTTTCCCATCTTCCGCCAAATTCTGGAGGCTTTGCATGTTGAGTGGCGGAAATGAACGCCGCGCTTTGTCTCGAAACCAGAGCGAAGAAATGAATCGAGTGGGATAGAATCCGCAACCAGTCGCGTTTACAGTCATACACCTGTGCCCTTGCGCTACGACTGGCCTCGATTCATAAATGATAAATGTAAATTTGTAAACACCATGTATATACACCGTTTTTTTACCAAATATGTATATTTCGTGAATTTGTGTGTACTCAACTGGACCATTCACGCTAAACCAGTTCAAGTTAGCTAATGTTTATTTAAGTATAAATTTTACTTTACATAACATGTTAGTATGATTAATTAATCGTATACCTACTTATTATGTTTAAATATAGATTTTTATCAAAGGTTGTTAGTTTGTCTTTTAATTTATAATAAAAAATGTTATGCAACATTAATAGTAAAATAGGTTAAAAAATATATTTTTAATATAGGTATTTATTTATGGAAACCAAAAGTTTAAGAAAAATGTTAGCAAAATAGATAAATGATTTAGCGTGAGAGGTGCAAATTTTAATAGCAAACATATTTAAAGCTCCATTTATTAAATTTGACAAGAGGCAATAAACATATTAAAAAATCGATTCAGCAATTAAGATAAGATTATCTTAACGGTATTTTAATTTTAAGCAACGTTTCATTTCAATACAAACTTACATTAAGCAATTTGGAACATTTAAAAAAATATGGTACATAAGCATTTTGTTCTACATCATGTTAGTCATGCAACATTCTAGTATATTTCTTTTATAATATAATGCAATTAATTGATCCATGGATTTGTATATAATATAGGTAATAAAATCTTTTAACACATACAGGACATTTTGATTTGGCAATATAAAATTAACGGTTGAATTCAATTCAAAGTAAACTGTTAATGAGGATATCTTTAAAAAAAATAAACTATAAAAAAACAACTTCCGCCTATACAATCGATCAACACTGTCATCAAATATATAGCCATAATTGAACGTCACTATAATATAATACAGTGAGGTGTCACACATTGTCCGTATGACACGTCACGTCTAGCTTGCCACGTCGTGACATGACACAGCACGATTGACGTGCCACAACAAGTCGTGTCATACCTGAGTATTTGACAGCATGAGGATGAACAGTGCAGTGGGGGGGTGGCGCGTGCGCGCGGGGCGCGGGGGTGTAGTAGAAGGCGTGGGGTTCGGACGCCTTGCCACCCGCTCTCACGAACAACTGTACGCAGACCGGCTCTGCTATGTCAGTGCGGCGGTACGGTGGTACACAGCATACTAGGTGCGTCTGTGGAAGGTTATATCGTTAATAGGTATAGGTCTCTTTCTCTCTCTTATGGTTGTGAATTCTAGTGCAATTTGGGTTGCCATTATTTATTTTTAAAAACTGGCTCACACCCGGCTTTTCTCGGCAGATTTAGTTTTCTAGTTTAAATGCTTACAAATGTGTATTTCATTTAAGAATTTGAGGTTTGATTATCTGTCAGGTAATATAGTGTTAAATACAATATATTATAGGTATATATGAAAATGACACATCACTCTAATCCCCACTATCTTGGTAAAGACAAATTACATATAATATACGTAATCCTAAAATTTATATTATTATAATAATGATTAAGCTAAGCTTGCCTGTTGAAGAAATTCCTTATCCGGCACCACCTCCTCCTCCCAGGGTGAACCATCATGTGACACTCTAAACACCACACGCGTCTCCTTCAGGAAGTTCTTTCCTAAAAGATAAAGCTCTAGGCCTCCATTTGATGGACAGGAAACCAGAGATTTGCGACATACTTCCGGTACGCCGGGGGGTTGCGCTGTAGAATAGAATGTGGGTCTAATTATAGGTTTGAATATATCATCAATACATTTTAATTCTACATATAGTTAGATATCTGAGAATGCAAATTGCTTCAATTTCAAAGTACTGCTGTATATAATTAAAAATAATAAGTGGCACTATAAAGACAATATGTACTGTTCTTCGTGACCCAGCACACAGTTTCTAGGTAGGCGAATATGACGAACGAATTGGTGAATCATTATATTTTTGTTTTTAATCTTTTTTACGTCTCTGATAATATGCAAAAAACATTAGATGTTAGATGCAAGATACCAATACTCTCACTCTATCTCACTGGGGTTTGTAAATGCGATACGGTCTTTGTTTACCAAATATATACCTATTATAAAAGTATAAGAAAAATTAACAATCAAAAATTAAAAAAATCAACTCACTGCATATAATCTGAGTGGAGCACACTTGCAGTGTCTCCGGCTGACCGGCTGCATTCATGATCTCAGTTCGGAACACCATCCTGCATCTCGTGGACTTCTTCTTGCCGCGCGCCGCGTGGGCCCCTGCCGCGCTACCTAGCGCTTCGCCGAAACGATGCTCAACATCCACATTACGTTCCTAGAACAATTTGATTGTGTTTTTTTATCATTGATAGTTTAATATCATTAAAGGATGGTGCAGTTTGAAGTCCCGTCATTGTAGGACATTGTATTTAAGAAGATACAGGATTTAAGCCTGAAAAGCTTACAAAATTGCTTCGTGATATTTTGTTGCGAATACTTGTAGCATTTCATGCCTAATTAAGTATCGGCCTTAAAATAAAGATTTTGCATTACTAAACGAATAAAAACATAGTAATGTGACAGTTGCTCAATTCGACTATTTGTTTCGATATGTTCTGATCCAAAGAGAAGTCCAAAATGCATACTCAGGTACCCATTACTTGTGTAAAAACATCGTCAGTTAAATAAATAACATAATTATAATTACAAAAGTAATAAGGAAAGCTAAAGTTGTCCATCCTATGCACATTTCCGACTAGCGAGTGAGATAGCACGGCACGTTGACCGCGCAGATAGCCGAAGCGGCACGCTGATAGCCACGTGCCGGTGCAGCTCTATTCATATGCAATTGGGTCATTGTTTGATAAGCGTTATGTAATTTATGACTTATTTATTAATTACTTATTTCTTATAAAAATTGTATTAATTCTACGAATATTTATTTTCTGTGGATACCTAGTATTAAGACACTCCATGCCCTACTTTACAAACAGTTTTAAACACATTAAGTGTCGTCTAAGAATATTGTAAGGTATTTATGTTTAACTAAACTTGTTTTAATGATTGTGTAAAAAAAAATCTAAAAAAATTCTAACAAGTAAAGTTTATTACACTGTACAAGAATATTTGGAGGATGAATATGTATGGAATTCATGTCTATTGAATGTCAGGCAGGATAGCTGCCAGCTGTAATAGTAAAATATACCATTGACTTTGAAAAGAGCAACTGTTATGTTTCTTGCAGGCTCTTCTCAGCAGAACTGCTTTCCAAACCGGTGGTAGCTTTTTGTTGACATGTACATTCGACGATTCAAAAGTGCTTCTAATAGTTTATTTGAATAAAGAATATTTTGAATTTGAATTTGTGTGTAAAGTGGTTGAGAACTCCTAAGTCAATTAGTAGATATATAAAATTATTAGCTAATTTCGGCTTAACATATTTTTTCTTTATCTGAATGTTAATCCATTTATTTTTGTACTATTATAAATGTATTTAGTAAAGAATATATTTACTTTTTAATTATTTAAATTATTATTATAACATTATTTCTTCAGCATACCATAGGATTTCTTTGTTTATTCTATGCTGATGTTAATGTAACAAATATCAAAAGTATTATAACAGAGGGAGTAAAGTACTACCATCTTACTGGGAGAAGTAAATTTTTATTTCCTAATATTTAATTAAAAAACTCTACTGTTTAAAGCAATGTTTACATAGTTATGATTCTTTATTAGGTTCTTTTTGATAATCTAATACTATAAAGAAGAAGCAAATATGTTAAAATAAAAAATTGCGGATATATATATTTTTTATCTGATTTTTTATTGAAATACCTAACCTAACTACCTACGTGGTATTCTGTACGACCTTACTGGGAAATTACTACTATCAGTCGTTGTCTTGCTAACTTGCGGATTTTTATCTGGTTGTCAGTTTGTTTGCAATGAACTGGTTGAAAGCGGTTTCAAGGTTTACACAATGATAAATTAACGTGAAATCATCTAAATATTTTATAATGTCTGTGTAAATTTTAAATATTACCACAGATTGTTATATATAGATCTGATCTTTACTCTTTTCTGGCAAAAAGACCCTGCAAAAATCACTTAGGCCTTAGGTATTTTTAAGGTTAAATTATTTACTTAGCCAAAAACAAAATAAAAAATCCGATATATTTAATTTGTCGTGATGATAATATATAATGTTTATGTAAATATTCATTTTTAACATAAATCTTAGAAATGTCAAGAGGTTACTCGAACGTCTCTATTTATAAACTACCCATATATGGGTTATTGAACTTTCAAATTAATTTCTATTTACTTTTTGTTGTGTATTAACAAATATATTGCATATTGGTTGGGCTCCTTAAAGGTTTTAATAAAATTCTAAATAATCAGCTTCATGCTATACACAGCAGGGTGTGCAGAGGGAAATTAGTGTTAAGACACTTCGTTCTCCATTTTCCACCGAATTCTGGAGGCATTGCGTGTTGAGTGGCGGATTCAACGCCACGTTTTGCCTCGACATCAGAGCGAAGAAATTAACATATACATTTAAATAAATATTTCATTTCTTTAAGTGATCGTGAACACACAACCAGTCGTATTTACAGTCCAACACGTGTGCCCCTGCGCCACGACTGGCCTCAAAATTCTAAATGATAATTATAACAATACCCCAACTAACTTTGAGTATTCCAACACAATCACAAGTGACCTCCCACTTCTTAGTCGGCTCCAGGTCTATCTCTATCACCACGGTGCCGTCCTCCTTCCTCTCCTTGCACGGCGTGGAGTTCTTGCCGGAGACGCGGCACGCCTGGTAGAACATGTGCGGCGCCACTCGGCCCGTGTCCGTGCCTATGAACACCTGCGGGAAGTAAATGATACATGTTTATTTTATTAAAATCTTATAGAGACAACATTTCGGAACTCAACGACGCGATATTGGTATGTTTTTCAAACGCCCAATCTCAAGAGAAAGATTGAGCAACTGGGCTATTTATTTGCATCAAAAAATAATAAAATATTTAATCTACATTAATATCAAATAATAATAAAATATTTTATATTAATAATTACCTGTAACACAGCCGGTTTGTCATAACCAACCAATTTAACGACGGGGAACCCGTTGCCCGAGTTGTCTTTGACTGCTCCTCGGCTACCTTCAGTCTGGTACCTGTAATATTCATTATAATACTATAGCCAATATAGTTAACTGTTGACTTTTCTTGGATTTTATTAATTTTACTTTATATTCTGCATACAGCAGGGTATATGATATCAAGGATAATTTCTTTTTATAAGCAATCATTATTAACTTTGCCATTTCTCTTTGTACACTTGTATCACTGGGGTTTCCCCATTAACATTTGGGCTGTTACAGTAATAAAAGTAAAAAAGAACCATAAAGATAAATTGTTTTAATTACCTCGCCCTGTGTTGCGTTTCGGGCTGACATAATATCTGTAATTCCACTGTACCATCTCGCGACTTGCACGTCAGCGGAGCGGACAGGCCTGGTGGGCCTGAGTGCGTGGCGGCCAACGCTCTCCGTCTGGCTAACGCTTGGGCCAACTTGCCTCCATACTTCCCACCCAGCTTGCCTCCCAATTTACCTCCCAACTTGCCTCCACTGGCGTATTTGTTGGCCAATTTACCAGTATTCCCCAGTTTGCCGCACGATCTGTACGCGGGGTCTTGGAAACGTTTCCCCGTTTCCGACATGCTTGGACTAGATATGCTGCATCCTGCTCTTATCCTGTAATTAGATATTATTTTTATTATATAACAAAATTTTAAACATAATTTGTTATCAAAAGAAGCAATAATTTGGCGGTGAAATAAAACAAATAATGGACAATCAAATATTCTGTACTAATTTAAGAATAGGGTGAAGGTCTATAAAGATAAAATATTTTGTAGCACTCCTATCGTACTGATTATTAGTATTACGAAATACCACGTAATTCCAATGACGTCGACGTCTGTAATCCATTGAACGTGCCAACTCTACAGGAAATCTATATTTTGAGGTTAAATCATTTAGAAAATAGTTCTAACAGATATATAGACTAGAAAATTGGAAATTATAATCCTAATTTCTTTTCTTGAAGTTGAAGATATACAAGTATTGGCCATACAAGGCATTTTAGTCAAGGTAAGGTTTACGATACGATTTTTTGAAACGATTTTCCAATAAACATGAAACTGTTATTTTTTTTGGAAAGGTAGGATATACATGTATTACATTGTAGTAGATAGAGAACGTAAGTTCAAATTAGTAAACATTCGAAATTTTTACAAAGATCTTCATCAAGCTCGGTAACCTAAATGCCTTTTGTTCTGGAAGCGCGCAGTAGACGCTACTATCACAACATGTCAGCTGCTCCACATAAATAGCTGTTTATTTGACAAAAGTAATCCCAAGCCCGCGATAATGTTCTTGGAATTTAGTGATACGAGTATATACGCGTTGGACCAAACAAACAGTCACCCATTTGCGCTTAAGAAGGAAAACAGGCCTATAATGCGTGAATTAATTATTAAATAAACAACAACAAGAAACTGACACCGTTTTGGCTAAGTAGAATGTGCTCGACACCGCTATTGTGGATTCTAATCTTAGTAGGCGTTTTTATGAGGCCGTCGATTTGACTTGCGAAGACGGGTTCGATTTCTACTTGGGGAATGAAATATTTTCATTTTCTCGCTTTGGTAGATAATATAACAGAGTGTGGCATTCACTTCCGTCACTTAATACGCTATGCCTCGAAAAGTCAGTGGGTAGGGCGTCTTACCACTAGGTTCTCTCTGCTAAGATAAATAATACTTTTTATATGATTATTATTTAGGTATGTTTTTGTAAATTTTTTATGCATATTGCTTCATACTTCTTATTATTTTTAATAAGTATGAGGCATTCGTTGATTTCCTTCTCCTCTCTAATCTCTTTTTTATATTTCTTCTATTTTAATTTTAATTATTATTATTATTTTACGTAAAACAATTATAAATTTTTTCGTAACGTTGTTTTCTATCACATTAGATACAACAGAAGGTGCCTAAGTCGCGGGCGGGAGACAGCAAGACGCGTGATAAGCTATCGATTTGTTTCTCACGTGGCGAATTACCTTGAACGTGCCACAAAATGTACATTTTAATTTTTCATGGTTACTGAAAATGTTGAATATATATGTAGATAAATATTAATATATAAACGTCTACAGTCGTTAACTTCATAATTATATTTATTATTTGTTATATTATATATTATTACGGTTATAGAGTTAGATGGCAGATATTATAAAGAAATAACTAATTTGGATGCTTCGTCAAGGAAGATCAGAAGCTCATATATTATTTAATGGCAAATAATCAATGAATTTAGATACATTAATAAAACATAATTTCGATTTATGAATTGTCAAAATAATTAATTAGCGGTTTGACCTACGTCTTCGCCCGCATGGTCAAATGAAAATTACTATGAGTTTTGTATGACACATGACACGCAGTCAAGTCGCAGCAAGAGTTTTCTCGTAAAATATGGATGATATGCAAAAAAATGTGCTGTGAGAAGTTTCTGAATGATCTTCAAATGTGGGGTTAGAGCAGCATACAATGAAGAAAATTAATGTGCGCAGCGTTAATGTCGAAATATGACAACATGGTCTCTATATATAGTACAGGGTAAGTACGATATTTAGATAACGGCCCATTAACGCTGCGCCCATTAAATTACGATAAAAAAAAATCAAAATTCCAAAAATTTTGTCAAATAATAGATATAACTGANCCAAATTTAACGTTTCTACGCACAGCGGTTACGGCTGTGCGTGCGTCTTACCTCAGTCAGTGACGACAAGTCCTTTTATATATATATAGATTACGGTTATAGAGTTAGATGGCAGATATTATAAAGAAATAACTAATTTGGATGCCATCATTTTATAAAGAATCCGAATAAATATTTAATTTTCTTTATTTAACTAAATATAGACAGATTTATAGCTTCGTCAAGGAAGATCCGAAGCTCATATATTATTTAACGATAAGAAATCAATGAATTTAGATACATTAATAAAACATAATTTCGATTTATGTGTTGTCAAATTATTTAATTAGTCGGTTTTACCTACGTCTTCGTCCGGATGGTCAAATGAAAATTACTATGTGTATTGTATGACACAGGACACGCAGTCGGCGACATTTAAAAGATAACATAATGTGTAATATGCTTAGTAGGTACTTTAATCTTAGCCTATACCTTTAGCCGTATTCAATAAAGAGGTTATTTAGTATAAAAACGATTTCTCACAGGTTTTTCTCTCGTTAAAATATCTGTTTTCTCGTAAAATATGGATGATATGTAAAAAATGTGCTGTGAGAAGTTTCTGAATGATCTTCAAATGTGGGGTTAGAGCAGCATACAATGAAGAAAATTTATGTGCGCAGCGTTAATATCGAAATATGACAACATGGTCTCTATATAAAGTACAGGGTAAGTATCATATATAACGATATTTAGATAACGGCCCATTAACGCTGCGCCCATTAAATTACGATAAAAAAAAATCAAAATTCCAAAAATTTAGTCAAATAATAGATATAACTGGTCATTAAATGAATGAATCCAAAGCAACGTACGCGGGAATGGGCAGCGCGGGCGCAGCGTCGGGCGCGGCGTGCGCGGGCGCGGCGGGCAGCGCGAACGCGTACGCGTCGTTCGCGTCGTCGCACTCTACCTTTACCCCGGAGTCGCACTCGCGCCGCCGCTTCGTCTCGGGCTGTTCCCATTCCTCTGTCACCTCGGACAATCTGTGCGATATGGTTTAGTTTTTTATGTAAATGGCGTTGTTCTGGAAAATATTATTAGTATGCAATAGCTGAGAAGTGTCTGACTGTACGTGCGATGGTTGTGGGTTCAATTTATAGCAGATCAGACCAGAGAGCAAACATCTACGAACTCAATGATGAAAATATGCATCATTGGACTCCACCAACCATAAACAGTCCCTGGGCGAGTAGAGGAAAACGGAGATGCTTGTTCACCATACTTTCTCTACCTACACCGTCAAATGTCAAAAACGCGTGACAAAAACGATGTAATAGTTTCCAAGTTACTTTAAGTTGGCGTGTTAAATATTTTCTTTAAAATGTTGGTTATATTGCATTCCGTTGTTATCGTAGAAACTGAACGATGAATAATAAATAAACCACATTTTAAAACTAGTTATTTAATTAGTTGCTTTGAGTTTTCATCTGCTTCTTCAAAGTATATCCAAATTGACGTCATATATAACATTTCCCTTTTCGTTATAGTTCTGCATATACAAATATTTTTGTAAATGTAACGAATGACGCAATTGCAGCAAAATGATAATTTTCTATATGTGGACCTCGTTTACTGTCATCTCTTAGCACCGACTGTATTTTTGGCAAACGGTCTTACGTTTAATATTATTTCATTCAGCTTTCTTGGTTATTTTAATAAAATTTGAATGTGCAAAACAGTTTAAATTTGCTACTCAAGGCTTAAAATGTCAAACATAGTCTTTAAATAAACTTAATAATAAAGATTATAAGTCAATCACCCACAACATTATGAAATTGCGCAAGACGTATAAGAAACTTTAAATTACTATCTTTTATCATTAGACTACCCGTAACATGAAGTTAATATTTTAACACTATTTGTTGTCCAAGTCACTAACTATATCATATCAAGGAAGATCCTTCGTTCGCTTTTACCTTTAAGAGCCAGGATAGAGACAGCATCAGAGATGAATCACGGCGCAGCGTGCCAAAAATACAAATTAGCACGTGCGGTACCCACGCGCGCGCCATGTGGCGTGCCGTGGTTTATGCGAGACTCGTCCTCGATCATTTGAGGCGAGTTAAATAGAGGCGGAGATTAACGCGGGAAATTAGTTTATTTCTTTTCTCCTTTTGCCAATTCAGAGAAACGAAAGTGTCTATATTTTGTGAAATATTAGATGTTTATCAAAGATACTAAGAGAACATAATAGCTAATATTTAATCACGTTTCTTTTTAACACTATATACCTCTCAATGGCACGGCATGTTTTCTTCTTTAGTCCGTACAAGTATTTTCTTTGCAGTTTTGGTCAATACAAAGATTATTCTAATGTTAGATATTAATTACTCGTAATACATGACTAATCTATATAGTGATATATATAAAAAGTATTCAATCCTGAGATTTGTCTGCATGTCTGCGCACAGTTTTCTAGTAATATAATTTTGTTTAATCTATAAAAAATTGGCACCTAAATGAGTTCTTTTTATTGTTTTTCAATGAGAATTAATATAGTGCATTGTTGATACTTTTTAAATGTCAGATTTTTGTAATAATTAAGCAAAGGTAACATACTTTAAATCTCTCTTAGTAGCTACCATAAAACCGTAACATACCGTCACATATTGTAAATAAAGAACCGTCACGCCTTCAATAGCCATTGTTATATGGTTTTTATTTTAAAAATATCGTTACTAATTACATTCACATCATTGAATCATGAAAAGAAAAAAGTTTCATATACAAATACAATATGAAGTTTTGGACTAAATGCTTTATGTTCTTTAATACAGTAATTAGTGCCGGTGCTATAACTAACATTCAATATTATATAAATTGCTATGTAAATAACAAAAATAATAGGCAACTAGCAAAAAAATGTAAACTGTGAGGTACGAGCAAATTTATTATCTCTTCAAAGCTATTACTGGCATTAGTCTGTTTATCTTATAAAACCAAAATCAGCTGCACGCTGTATCCCGCACACAGCAGAGAAGACAGAGGGAATCTAGTATTAAGATACTCCGTTCCCCCCTTACCGCGGAATTCTGGAAATATTACGTGTTGAGAAGCGGAACTCAACGCTGCGTTTTGATTTGACGCCAGAGCGATCAAATGAAAACATAAATAAAAATAAATATTAAATTTCCTCGAGTGGGGATCGAACCCAGAACCAATCGCGTTTACAGTCACACTTTGTGCCCCTGCGCCACGACTGGCCTCCATCTATCTAGTACTAGTTTATCTATTAGACAGACAGAAATCAAAATTGCACTATGTTAGACTCACAGTAGTGAATCTTAAACGAATAATAAATTGCAACTTCCGCACTCGTGACTACTTGTAACAACTTTACAGCGACATATTTGAGGAACTTCCTTTAAAAATGACATAATATTATTGTTTTACCTCTTATTTAATTATACAATATTTACTATAATGTCAACATAAGGATACTATAATAAATAATCAAATAGTGTTAATTTGTTATTTGATGTTATGAGGTAATATTTACTACGAATTATTTTCTATTGTGTAAATTATCCTCTATTGCAAGTCTATTTGTAAACTATTCTTATTAGTGACAAAAAGATTAAAAAACAGTATTAAGTAGCATCCTGAGCTCTATATTTTCATATCTTCAATTGACAAGAAAGCATTACGTAAATAAAATAAAGAAAAGATAATGCAAGCATAGCGTCCTACTATAACAAAATTAACAAAACTATCAAATTTCTTCCCAGAAAAAAATCAGCGAGAAACGTAAGTTCTAATTGAGAAATGTAAGCTGGGCGTTGAGTTTTGCCACTCAACACGCAATATCTCCATGATTCGGGTAATAATGAGGAACAGAAGTGTCTTAATGGTTAAAACGGAATATCTTAACACTAAGTTTCCATGTTCCCTCAGTTTACCCTGCTATGTGCGGGATACACCGTGAAGCTAAAAAAACATAAATTCCTTTATCTTTCAGCCTAAATTCAACCAAAATTAAATAATTCCACAGACTCAATAAGCCAAAGCAAGGAGCAAGAGTCTCACCTGTTCACCGGGTCCGGTCCGAGGCCGCTGTCGTTACTATTCTCACAAGGTTCAGGAGGCCGGAGCGCGTGCGAGTGGCTGTAGTGACCGAGTTTCCCGAACTTCCCGAGATGGGCGTACTTCCCGGCGTGGACTGCGTGAACATTTTTACCGGGACCGAGGACGTTTTTACCGGGGTGGACTAACTTCCCGCCGTGCAGCATTTTGCCCGGATGCGGCCTCTTATGCGGCGCACGCATCACCTTTCTGTGCACCCGCGCGCTCATTGTCGCTGTCGTGGACATTGTCATTTTCATGCCTGTCGACAAACAGGGTCTGTTAGACCGACGTGCTAATGCAATAACATGCGTTTTCTTGTTATTTATTTATTTATTATTAATTAATAACTAATTATTAATATTTAGTAATTTATATAGATCGGTTGTGATTAGTGAGTGCTTAGTTAAATAAAGTAGCTTACGGCTGATAACTGATAGAAATGGGGATTTAGAAGTTACACATGAATTGTTTTTAATTCAAGTGTAATATTTTGTTTATAATTCTAATTAGAAAAGTTAGTTCCATATCTCGTTATCATTTATTATTAGTTTATTCATTCACTTGGATTAAAAAATATTAGTAGGTTAGAAGTAAAATTGTTTTTGTTGAGACATGTTTTGGACAATAAGAAGTTTAATGTACGAAATTGATATTTAAATTAGAACTTCATAATAAAATAAACTTTATTCTAAGTCTATTTGTCGGCAACTCAGACGCCAGCAGAACCTTGAACTGCATTGTGTCACGCATGATAATTCATCGGCACCACTGACTAGGCTTTAAAGATAGCCATCGAAGCCAATAATCATAAATCACTGTACACGGTAGTGAATTCGTAATTTTTTTTAGCTTCACGCTGTATCCCGCATGTATCAGAGTAAGTAGAGGAAGCCTGGAGTTAAGACACTCTGCTCTCCATTTTCTGCCGATTTCTAGAAGCTTTGAGTTTTGAGTGGCAGAACTTTGCTCGGGGCAAAGCGCTGCGTGAACTAGCTGGGCACTAGAGCGAAGAAATGAAAATATTATATATTTCATTTTTTCGACTGGGAACCGAATCCACAACCTTTACAGTCACATGCTAGTGTACATATTTAGACAAATCAAAATTACTATTCAGGCACCGTGCGTGCCTAAGTATAATATAGTATGTAGATAGAAGCTTTTGACATAAATCACTTAATAAATTTAAAAACAACAATTTAAATGGAATCGGTAAATATTTAAATTTGAATTGAAAAGGAACTTGGTACCGTCGTCACGTTGCTATGTTTTAAAAGAGTACACCTGTATATATAATACGTATCTAAATTGAATATTAATAAATTGAAAGTCGTAAAGGAAATTGAGTCCGGCGTTAACGAACGGAGTGTGACAACAAGTTCTCTCTGCATATCCTGCCATGCGATTTTTTTTAAATATGTTTTTTCTTTATATAAATTAAAACATAGAATGATTCCCAGTAATATTAAGGACAGTAAACAGCTATAGCCATATAAAATCCATGATATGATTGGCCTCATATCGTACTTGCGTCAACCGCCTCGATAACTAGTGATACCCTAAATACGTTCATTTCACATACAACTGACTAAATATAGCAGTTCCAAATCAACGCCTAAATATATATTAAGCAATGCTGGCTAATAGAATTGAGGCCTCTCAGGGTTACTTGAGGGTGAGTTGAATGAAATAGTGTTTAATAATTTATTAAAGAAGAAAGAGAGAAGCTTATTGTTTTTACTGTATAATTTGTTGAATTTATTAACTATTTCATTCGAGCTTATTTGGAGACTAAATTACTGCGGCGTTGAGTCCTGCCACTAAACACGCAATGCCTCCAAAATTCGGCTGAATGTGGGGAACGGAATGTCTTAACACTAGGTTCCCTCTGCCTACCCTGCTGTGCGCGGGAAAGCGTGAAGCTGATTTATTTATTTATTTTTATTAAAACTATAGTGATCAAATGATTTCTATCTACTGACGCGGACGATCTAATCAAATTTTAGTATAGTTTGATAAGAACGTGTGCTTTAATAGTCAAAGCGGCCCGTTTCCAACAGTTTTACTTACTCGTTCTGTCCTGGGTGTGGAATAACATTTTAAAAGTGTTACAATAATTTTGGGATTTTCCCTAATTGTACTTAATTTTTCGCCTTTTTTTCACAGATATAACGTTGTACCTATAGTTTTGAACTCCTTACCACCGCTTCCCAGGCAAAGCCCAAATACGACAGCTTTATAAAAGTTTCAATCACAGATTTTATAAATATTTTATGAAAATTTTTATTAAAACACTTTATGCTTTCCTCCATATTATTTTCAACAAAGCCACTTATTTGTATACCTACGAATTAAATTTTAATATTATTGTTATTTCAGGCGATGCCCGTCCCAGTTTTCCACTTTGGGATAATTTCATTTTCATAAATAAACACAGTGTATTATATTTTGTCTTTCTAGAACCATCGAAAATACTTTTAACATATAAGTAGGTATAGGTGCTTTAAATACATGAGGCAGTCTGACTGTAAATGCGACGGCGAAATAATACGAAATAATAAAGCGGCGTTGAGTTTCGCCACTTAATACGCAAATGTTTCAAAGCCAGCGTGGAAAATGGGGAACGGAAAAATAATATAGGTATAAGTATTAATACAAGAAAGTTTTTTTATTGTATAGTTAAATTCACTTTTTGAATGAGGTGACTTCATTCAAAAAGTGCGTTAGCCGTCGTTCAGAATGGGGAGCCGACATGGCTAGACGAAGGTCACGGCAAGAGCAATATACGAGAAGGATAAATAAAACAATATATTTCATCTACCTATACGAGAGTGAAATTTCAGTATTTTGACGAAAAGTATTTTTAAGCCGAAAAAACTCTGTTCCGTGGCCTCCATTTACCATTTTATACCCAATCACAAACACTGTTAAATAGGGCACAAACTTTACAGCTTTACATTTACGGAATTTACTATTACACAAATATTATTCGTATCATAAAATTTACATATACTACGCCTACAATTTTAAATATCTATAATGTTATGTCAGCATAAAAGGAAAGCTTACAAAGATTTGCAAAGCTGCGTCCCCCAAGAGCCACTAAACCTCGATAGCGTCATTAGTATCTTTCGGTCAGTCAGTGCAACAATTTTTCAAGGCAGTTTCAAGAGAATTATATTTCAAAAGTATTATAAACTGTGGTTTTCCCACAACGCGGAATGAACAGGAGACAGTTCACTGATATTAATTATATACAAACCTACTATTTAATTATTTATTATATTACTTTTTGTTAAAGTTGTGGTTAGCGCCATTGGCTATAATTTTAGGTGCACGATAATATGAAGGCTACTATGCTTAAAAATAGATTGACTCGTACTTCCCTTTAAAAAGGCTTGAAGAATGTGACATATAAATGAAAACATTACTACCTTTATCTTGTACCTATATAATTACTGTCTTGTTATTTTTGTTTGTTACTGGTTAAACACGAAGTCAATAAGTTTTTTATAGTAAATCTTTTAAGATTTATAAATAGTTAGTGTATCTATTTAATTATATTTTAAAATGTATCAGCCAGTAACTCTAGCTAAAAAAATATATATCAATATATCAAATAATCTTTAGAGAATATAAAAATTAAACAAAAAACATAGAACTATATTTTTCTTATATATGGCCCTAAAAAAATTGACATGACTTTCCAATAAATTTGTATAAAACATACACACCCTCAACATAAAATTTAACTTGTGCTTCGAGGTATAAATAGACCGTCATCCTCATCCTCGTTCTTTTAAGTTGGTTAAACAATATACAGGTGATTCAAAGCACAATGACAAAATTGAAAGCAATCTGATCTAATCGCTGTTATCAGTACGAATCTCCAGCAGGTCGCGACTCGGGAGGAAGTCATCAGTCGTAAAATTCGGCCTTGTTCATATAATCGTTGGTGTGATGTAATTTTGTGATTTAAGTATATGGTGTGTTTTATTACTTTCATGGTAGCTACATTTACTATGTGTTATGATGTGGATTCAGTGCTTAAATTATTATATTTTTGAAGCGTTGAGTTCAGCCACTCAATAGGCAATGCTTCTGAATTCGGCAGAAAGTATTAAATATATACTTTAGTCGAATTGACGTTTTTTCAGCATATAGTAGAGAAGACGGATGGTACCTATCTACTTGGTGGCATAACTAACAACATGCTAACACTCCCACTCCACTTTGTCCCCTTCCCACTGTGATCCCCCTCCCACTAAAACTACCCCCCACTGCACTACTATCTACTTGAATTATATAAAATTGTAAGCTTTAAAAATAAATAGGTACATAGAAAATCATATGTTTGTAAATAATATTGATTATTGATGTCCACTTTCGCCGACGTCTATCGTGATAAGTGTGCAGACGCGACAGTGTATTGAACTCTTGACTATATGGATAGGTACATAGATACATACATGCATGCCAATACATATATGTCGTATTTAATGGACAATGGACACGCCTTGTTGGAAATTTCTTTACTTTACACTAGTCGTTGCCTTCTACTTTGTTTGTGCAGACTTTAAGACATAAAACCCCTTTTCTTCTCGCTTTGGTGGGCAAAGAGACATTGGGTGTTGAGTGGCGAAAGTCAACAACGCGCGTTGTCTTATTATCAAAGTGAGACAATCAAAATAATTAAATTTCAAAATTTTAAATTATTTGCAATCACCAAAAAATCCGTAGGCATCCTGTTAGATATCGTGTCTAAAGATTAATCAGTGTGATGTGTCACTGCAATGGCGTGGTGATAGAATAGTCATAAAATTAAAGCATTATCATATAAGTAAAGTAAATATAAGATTTTTTGAATCGTGACAAACATGCGCAGCGCGACTATAAACGCGACAGGTTGTGGGTTCGAAGCTAAGAAATATATAAAAATATTCTTAGCTTCATACTGTACGCCGCGAAGTGCAAGGGAGGAAGAGGGAATCACGTCGAGGCAATGCTTGAAAAGTGGCGGAGCTCAACACCGCGCTTTGCCTCGTTACCTCAGGGAGGAAATGAAAATATTCAATAAAAACATTTCGTTCCGCCGAGCGGGAATCAAATCCACAACCGTCGGGTTTACAGTCACAAGCTATAGCCCCAGCGACCTCTTATGTATTACAAATTAATTCCCAACAACAAAGAACATTGAAGTGGTTCTATAAATTGAAAATATTATGTAACATAAAGAATGGGTCACAAAATGAATAGCATTTCGGTGGATAATCTGCTCCCCCCCCCCTTCCTCTCCCCCCACCGCGCCGAGCGTGGCACTGCACGTGACTATTATACTTTGAAATCGACCAGATACTCTTGCATTTCGTATATTAAATATGTTTAACTTAATTATTTAAATGAAGGCAGACTGTTGTTTCTTGTGTGTTACATAAGAGGTGGATTTTAAACTACTTTTATGTATTAACAAGAGGTCAGCTGTAGCACGGGGGCATTATGTGACTGTAAACGACTATGAGTCTTACTCGAGGAAATAAAATATTTAATATCTCATTTCCTCCAGAATTCGGTGGAAAGTTGGGAAAGGAGTGCCTTAACACTAGGTTTCCAACTTCCCTCGGCCTATCATGCTATGTGCGAGATACAGCATAAAGCTCAACAAAAAAAAACATACAACGTTTTTTTTGCATGTATTAAACGAATATTAAATAGCATTCAAATAGCATATCTGAATAAGCAAGGCCAGGTGAATTTCTTTATTGTATAATATATCGATACCGAACTCTCTTCGAAATTCCATACAAAATTGTAACACTGAAACTGAAATATTTGACAGACACCTATTAGCAATTTGCTAAAACTAAACCTATAAACTCTATTTTTCATTTACTTTGCGGCAGCGGAGTTCAACGCCGCGTTATGTGCCAGGTCAGGACAAATATATTTTTAATCCACAACTACTGTTCATATCTACTACAATATAAAAAAAATCGGTAAAATACTATACATTCTTGGTGACATGATGACATCGTACAGTGAGAATTGATGTTAATATCCAAGACAAACTTTAGCTTCGTAGCATTTGTTTTATGGAGCCGTGACATGACACGAGGAAGACATAGCTTTATGAAATCAATAAACACAAACATAAATTTTATCTATGTATACATAACTAATTATATTAAATATAAAATGGCGTATAAAAAGTTTTATTCAAATAAAAAATTATGTTAAAATCTGTTTCACGTATGTAAAGTAAAATGCAAATGAAGTTCTAGAACAAAGATTGTATGAACTTCTGATTCTATACAATTTCACGCGAATGCTTATTATTAGATACAAATATAATAACTATATTTACAAATTTCAACGTCTTTTAGTTTAGCTGCGCAGTATCCTGCAGCAAGGTAACAGAGAGAATTTGGTAATCTACTGTATAGACACTCTGTGCTAATTAAGACACTGCTGTTACCCAATTATCATCAATATTTCGAGGCATTGCGTGTTGAGTGGCGAAATTCAACATCAGTCTTTTACCTTTGTGCCAGAGCGAAGAAATGAACCCTCCTGCGCCACGACTCGCCCCAAATTTAAACTTCTTTACGAGCTATCCCAATTCAAACCTATGTCCATCTCATTCGATCACTATACACTTACGCTACGTTAACATAGAATAAATAAATACAAAGTAATTTTTGTTCAACTAAATTTACTTATAAGATTGTTTTAGATTTTTCCGCACTCCTTTTGATCGAGGTGCAGTAAGACCGCCCACGCTGTAGTACTGAGTTACTGACTACTGGCTATGCAAATCTCTTACCGTCGCAATTTAAAACTGTGTGATGACCTCCGCGTGTTAACGTAGCGGGTTAATGCTTCTTTCATGTCATACTTACTAATAATCTCTCCTCATTCTTATTATATAGTTTGAAGTAGAGTAGCCGTAGGTCATCTAAATTTTGAAATTTTTCATTAAAAAAACTTCCCGTATTCCGCATATAGCACGGTAAACAGAGAGATTGTAGTGTTAAAACACTCCGTTCCATATATTTCGGACAAATAATCGAGACATTGTGTTTTGAACGGCGCTATGACTCCTTACTTAGATCAAGGAAATTAAATTGTTTTGTAAGTTGCATGTAAAGGTTGTGGATTTAATTCCACCAAGTGAGAAACCACAATCGTTCACGTCAACCACATCATCCTCTGACTGCAACAACCATGAAATTGTATCAAATATCCAAATCTAAACAAAAGCCTAATCCTGTAATGGTATTAAAAACGAAATAACAATTTAAATTATCCCTTTACGTATTACCACATTGTTTGATAAGAAAACAATGATAAATGATAACAAAACAAATATAAACAATTGGCATAATCCGTCCGTAGAGTCAACATATGTAAGTAAGAGTAAGTGGGTCAGGGAGACGCTGATTACCAGCGAGCCGGGCAGCCAGCATACGGGCTGGTACACCTAAATATTTATATCATTCAAATCGACGTGGACGTGATATCATGAATATGGGATGCATTTGTATGTTACGACATCTAGTTTCTTATTTGTCGTATATACAAGTTCAATAAATAATTAATTCAGGTATGGTTTCATATTTTTTCTTTTATTTTTCAAATTAGTGAAGTCTTCGGTTATGCCGTTTTGCACGTGCTAACTAAACAATAATAGATTTTATGTTAAAATAAAAAAGTTTTTTTAAATATTTTAAAATAACCTAGTATGTATGTATTATAATACATTTTAAAAATATGTATTTTAATACTGACTTACAATAAAATACATACGAACATTCTGGAAAGAACAAAAATGTTATTTAAAAAAAAAAACATTTTCGTAATACGTCATTTTTAAATTATACCTTTTATTTAACGAGTTTAACTTGCTGTTAGCAAAAAAATTGCGCTTGTTCACAAACAAATATATTAATTAAGAATTTGTATAATTTATTATGAAAAATAAAGATCATATAAAATGTTTTTTTTTAGTATTTGCGCATATTTTGACGCCATTTTAGCGTAGATCTTGCGGCGTTGAGTTCTGTAACTTCACATACACTTCACAATTGTGTAGAATCTCGGCGGAGAGCGGAGAATGTAGTGTCACAGTCTATCTACACGCTGGACATGTGATAAAGTATGAAGGTAACATATTTTAAATTACTTACTCTTTCTTCAAATCATCAAATACATTAAAAATATTTTTATTATTACTCCTTTCACCTATATATCTCTCAATGGACCCATGTGAAAAGTGGAAACGAAATATTGAAAAATAATAAACAAATCTTTTTATATTTAATACCTTTTTGTTTACAATAATATAAGATGTAAATAAAAACATTATATAAGCAACATAAAGGTTATCGACTCCGTTCCTCAGTAATACTCCGATATGTTATTTTATTATTGTTTTTTTTTCCTTATACAGCGTGAGGTGCTAGCTGTTAGTGTAAAACATGTTTTGATCTAGTACCGAGAGTAATTTTTAAAGTATCGACAAAAACTGCAGTTAAGTAGCGTAAAATCCAATGACGTAAAAATCAGTGGTGTAATGAACAAAAAGATGTCCGTAAAAAAAAGTAACCACAGTTGATAGGAATCAAATTTTCGCTACGTAGTTTAAAATTATATCGTTTTTTTATTTTTTTTACATTTTTTCTATTTTTACAAATCCCCCATATTGTGTGGGTTATGCATAAATAATCTGATGCTAAGTTAATCTTTATTCACATTCAATATCTGACAAAACTTCTAAAACTTTTTACTTCCATATATTAAGAACTGAACTGAAACTCTGCTACACTCCTCCGTACCTCCATGTTCTCCATACAACGAGACATTGGCGAAGTGATAATTGCTGAACAGAAGAGAACGTATTTTCAGTAGCTTATACTAAAAATAAAAAAAAGCTCCCCAGCCTCATCAATAAGCATACGATGTTCATAGCAGATTTGAGAATCAGATAACTGACGATCAAGACGTAGATAGCAGTAGAATACATTTTACACCCGCTGTAATGACTGCCGACAGTAAAACAGTCGTTAAATTGACGACCTTGTTTGACGTTTATGGTGTCATTCTCATTATTATTGCTTTATGCTGACTCACATAAAAATTACTTGTTCGAGCACCCATGTGACGTCACGCGATCGTATCTCAAATTAAACTTGGCTAACTGAATGTGTATTTTTTGTCCATCTTAATAAAAAGCTGAAAAAGTTAAAGCTGAATTATGTCATAATTTCTTACACATTAGCTATATCTATCTGTTGAGATTAAAGATAAAGAGCCGATTAATGAAATTAATTATGAATTTTATATAACTAAACCTTCTAAGTCGTTCATGTATTGAATAAACAAGATACTAAAGACTGTAGAAAGCAATTATTATAGCAAAAATGTAAATTATGTACAAAATTGAAAATAAGAATTGATAGCCTTAGGTCAATATCACGTACCTAAGTAGACAGAATAATATATTTTGAGTCAAAGCCGACGATAAGATAATCGTATGCACGTGACGCCAGAGATCGTAATTTTGTTTAAATAAAAATATTAGCAGTTATTTATACACAATGAAGCCAGCTGGGTCAATACTGATGATCCAAGGTTGTAGTGGAAATGCGATTAAAATCAACGACTAATTTTCGCGAAGTGAAGCGATTAAATAATAATTAGACAGGGGCCGCTGACGCAATTAAATTTTATATATAGATAGTACTTCAGAATGTTTTAGATGGTTTATAATAAAGGAAAATTGAAATAACAACATGGAAATACAAAATCTATATAACAATAAAAGTTTGGGTTCTAGATTACGTAAAAATATAACATATTAGGACTTACAATTAAAAGTACCTACCTATAGATAATTTGAAAAATTTACTCATTTTGGATAGTTTGTTCATAGGTATAGCTAATATAGAAAAGTTCTACATAAAAATAAAACATTTAATCAATTTTTTTATAATTTTTCGCGTTAAAATCTATTTCTTTTCAAATTTCGATGTTAAATACTCGTATACGACTTGTCTACTATAGACAAAAAATACGTCTAATAGAATTAAAAATATATACGAAGAAAGAAACACGACGTGTCTCAAATTCAAATGCTCTATTTAAAACCGGTAATTACATTATCAACCGTTTCAATAAACGCAGCTTAATTGATATTTTCGAGACAAATAAGAAATCACGTGTAGCGCCTCGCGCGCTAATGAATTACAATTTTTATTATTCCACAAGATGGAACGGATAATAATGATATGTACACCTATAGGGGAAAGGGGGCATAACGGGGACATATTGGACATATCTATAGAACTAGGTATGGTTAGGTATTTTGCATCTTTCTTATGTCGAGTTTGGTATAAAAAATAACTTTTTTCGCTATCTTTTCATATACGAAAACACAAATACCACAAGGAATATGTTTTGATTGAAACTACCATTCTTTGTTGCATATTTCTAACGAAATTGCGTTTTTATATATTTTGAATACAAAGACTAACTACTCTATACATTTATGTTACTTATTTTATTCAATAATAAATAAAAATGAATAAATAATAAATAATCAGTTAAATAAAAATTAAAAAATTAAAAAACGTATAAGTTTGCAAAATATTGTGTAAATGAATAATGTAATAATATATTTTTTATATCTTTGTGAAATAAAATAAAACCAGAAAGTAAAGATTTTACAAGAAACGGCAATTCAATTTAATTTGATTGAACTGAAGACTTATTAGGTTGCTCTCACTCATTGTTAGCGTGATTAACACAGTCATCTATGGGGTGGACATTTTCTTTACAATCTTTTCAATAGAAGCTTAATTTTATTACAATTTTAACATATGACATGTGAAAGATAATATCACGTTAAAAATAAAAAAAACTACATAAAATTAATAAGTAAAATTGTATAAATTTAATCTACAATATGGTCTCTGCTATCTCTACCCCAGCCTATTACATTAAGCACGTTACAACGGGATACAGCCACTCTCCGCACCCAATAAACTAATGCAGTTATCATCATACTACCAGAGAACCAATTGACGCGTACAATACGCGTTGCCATAGCAACGTGTATGACACTACTCAAAAATGTATAGAGTCGAACAGCGTGTGTTATGTTAGTTTGTTCTATTTACTGTATTACTTTTTGTATAAATATTAGCATTAAGCACACCTCTATATACATTATAATACAGTTCGTATATTTTTAAAAAAAAAATAGGTAGGTACACAGTATTTATATATACATTTTTCTTTCAGTTTCACGCTGTATCCCGCAAGTAGCAGGGTAGGCAGAGAAACCCTAGTGTTAAAACATTTCACTCCCCCCTTTCCGCCGAATTCTTGCGTGTTGAGTGGCGCAACTCACCGCCAAGTTATGCTTCGACATCAGAGCAACAAAAGCAATGAAAATATGTAATATTTCATTTAATTTAGAACCGAACCCACAACCTGTCACGTTTACAGCACACCTTGTGCTCCTGTGTCACGACTGCCCTCAATAGACACCAAATCCAATACAGTAGTTGGTTGAGGACCCTCGACTTCCTCCTAGTAATCGCCTCGTAACTGCAAGTGAGTGGCCACTGGCCGGCGTAATTGAGAGCCGCGCCTGTGACCGCGTCATATAACTGACTATGCAAGCGTTCAGCGTGTGTTGAACTCGAGCTAATTTCTAGTGACTCTTTTGTTGGTAGAAAGGTTATATTTTACGTGAATATACTGTACATTTCAGTTTTATTGTAATTCCTAATGGTGCATGGAAATCTTTGTGGTGAGATAGTCTTTTAATATTTTTTGCATATTTTTTTGCAAGATGTTAGACAGATTTATTTAATAATCATATGCATAAGTATAGTNAATGTTGTGTAAATAAATAATGTAATAATATATTTTTTATATCTTTGTGAAATAAAATAAAACCAGAAAGTAAAGATTTTACAAGAGACGGCAATTCAATTTAATTTGATTGAACTGAAGACTTATTAGGTTGCTCTCACTCATTGTTAGCGTGACTAACACAGTCATCTATGGGGTGGACATTTTCTTTTCAATCTTTTCAATAGACGCTTAATTTTATTACAATTTTAACATATGACATATGAAAGATAATGTCACGTTAAAAATAAAAAAACTACATAAAATTAATAAGTAAAATTGTATAAATTTAATCTACAATATGGTCTCTGCTATCTCTGCCCTAGCCTATTAGATTAAGCATATTACAACGGGATACAGCCACTCTCCGCACCCAATAAATTAATGCAGTTATCATCATACTACCAGAGAACCAATTGACGCGTACAATACGCGTTGCCATAGCAACGTGTATGACACTACTCAAAAATGTATAGAGTCGAACAGCGTGTGTTGTTAGTTTGTTCTATTTATTGTATTGTTTTTTTTATAAATATTAACATTAAGCACACCTCTATATACATTATAACTGTGCCAAGTTTGATATTCCAAAGTTCGTATATTTTTTTAAAAAATGAAGTAGGTACGCAGTATTCATATATACATTTTTCTTTCAGTTTCACGCTGAATCCCGCAAGTAGCAGGGTAGGTAGAGAAACCCTAGTGTTAAAACATTTCACTCCCCCCTTTCCGCCGAATTCTTGCGTGTTGAGTGGCGCTACTCACCGCCATGTTTTGCTTCGACATCAGAGCAACAAAAGAAATGAAAATATGTAATATTTCATTTCTTTAATTTAGAACCGAACCCACAACCTGTCACGTTTACAGTCACACCTTGTGCTCCTGCGTCACGACTGCCCTCAATAGACACCAAATCCAATACATTAGTTGGTTGAGGACCCTCGACTTCCTCCTAGTAATCACCTCGTAACTGCAAGTGAGTGGCCACTGGCCGGCGTAATTGAGAGCCGCGCCTGTGACCGCGTCATATAACTGACTATGCAGGCGTTTAGCGTGTGTTGAACTCGAGGTAATTTCTAGTGACTCTTTTATTGGTAGAAAGGTTATATTTTACGTGAATATACTGTACATTTCAGTTTTTATTGTAATTCCTAAAGGTGCATGGAAATATTTGTGGTGAGATAGTCTTTTAATATTTTTTGCATATTTTTTTGCAAGGAGATGTTAGACAGATTTATTTAATAATCATATGCATAAGTATAGTAATCAAAGAAGGTTCCTTTTTTATATGAAGGATAAGCAGCATTTCTGCTGCTTGTGGCACCTGCGCCACCACGGCCTCATAAGCCTTTAAGCTGAGATAAAACTGAATATATTAAAATTACAGTAAGTTTAAAAGAATTGTCGCAGTCACTGCTGTGCCAAGTCATAATTATCACACTATAACACGTTACGTTGACGTTTTGATTTAATTAAAAAATATTTTTTATCGACCACGACTCTACGAGACACTTATAAAACTTTGTTCTAAATGTCTATTATAATTTATCTTAATTATCTGTTCACGCGGAAATTGCCTTTATGTAATATACAGAGACGGGTGAGATTAGCGTGACGTTACGTGACCGAGTTGCGTGGTGAAAGGAGAGTAGCGGGTTGTATATATAAGATGTAGTGAATTTGAACGAGACTTAAAAGTTATTTTATTTTTTTATTATTAATTTGTATCTCGTTCTGCTGCATTTCTTGTCCACCTTTGCAAGTTACTGGGTGGACTTTATCTTTATGTTATGGCTCGATTGATCCGATGATATTTCATTGATAAATTATTTCGAAAATATAATATAAAGTGCGGTCACCCAACATACGCAGGGAAAGAGTGGGAAACGGAAGTGTCTTAATGAGAACCGACCGTCTTAACATAAGGTTCCCTCTACTTACCTTGCTACCAATTTCATTTTTAGCAATCAATTTTGAAGGGACCATCAAAGACAAAATATTATTAAAAAAGCTTCGTTTTTATTAATTTTTCCTAATATTCCACGAATCTAAGCGAAATTTTCATTTTCATTTCTCCTATCTATATATAGCACCTAATATACCACGAAGCCGGTGAATTAATTTTTCCATTTCTTTTTAAAGATTTAACCTATGTTCGATAGCAACAGTCATAATATTGACTAAACAATACTCGACAAATATCTATTATGTTGATAGAAGTAGCCAAATAAAAAGATAAAGATATAATGTTGACAATCGACAGTGTTCCCGCAGCAACACATATGACAAGTGGCAGCTACAAACAAACGAGCTTACATTAGTTTGCTAAAAGTGTGTTACAATGAAAATATTTATACAAGTTAAAGGAATAGAATGTGGTTTAGGATAAAAATTAAGAATTTTTATTGGTCGTCATGGCATAGTGGCTGTAATCGTTATGATTGTGGGTTCAAGCCGCTCGGGATAAATAATTATTAATTTTTCCGTTTTAATCGGGCAAAATTGTATTCTCTTATAAAAAATATTGATTAAATAACAATCACAGAAATAATAAAATAATTTGTTAACAAATTGTATCAATATTTATACAAGTAGGTTTATATTGACTTGCCTATCTAGAGACCTTGGGGCCACTGTATCAGTTAATTTATATGAGCTACAGTTAGTACTTGACTAACATATATAAATATATACAAACATACATCTGCATGGCCGTTAGTATAAGGAAAATAGCCTAGTTATGATGTCGATATTCAAATTTGAACCATTCTTGATATTGAAGACAAAGAAAATTACCAAAAATGTGGTTATGTTGTTTTCTACTTGTAGGTACTAGCAAATTCATATCGATATATTTAAAAACCTACAATATATTTAAAAACAACGCCCGGAATCGAACCCATAATCATCGCGTTTAGTCGCACGCTTGTTCGCCACGACGCGACATCCTCATTTAAAATGATGTAAACCAATTATTTAAAAATATTTAATTTAAGAAAAAACTAAATGTAATATAAAAAAAGTTGACATCGCTTTTATAAAAGCAACTAAATAGATTTAAACTAACTTAATAATAGTACCAACGCGTGTATAAAACCAATTAGATATTATAATTAAACTATGCTAATATTTGTTATAAACAAAGTAACCGCAACACGAACGCGAATGCGCAGTTCCCTTTTTAGAATCCAGTTTAAATAAGAACGGACTGGCTTTTACTGGTGACTTCCTCGAGATAACATATATTATTTGACAAACTCATATATATTTTATCACATATATTTATATATATTTAATAATAGAAATTGATAACACTAAAATATAAAAATGTATATTAATTTTTATCAATCTCTATCGGTCCTACCATATTTTTGTCAGAGGGAATCCAGTTACTTAGATTAAAGGCATTCCGTTTCCTATTAAAAGACTTCGGTTCCTCACTTTCAGCTGCATTATGTGTTGAGTGGCGAAACACAACGCCGCTTTGACTGGTTTTCAGAGACGCGTTTACGCACGCTGGTGCACCTGAGCCACGACGGCTTATAATGTTTTCTGTTATTTAAAATGGATAAAAAGAGAGTTGCTATACTTTATTTTATAAACTTTACTGATGAATTTCATTCATTCAATACACAGACACTAAATACACAGATAATAACAAAATACATTTTAATTAATTAAGAAGTTCATATAAGGAAAACTTTTCGTAAATATTGTATCGAATGCATTTAACAGTACGATTGGTCACAGGCACGCAGCGAACACGCCAAAAATTTAACTTAATAATTTTGATCGTATTTGTAAACAAGAATAAGGAAAAAAGGTTAACATTGCTCGTTATACGAGTAAAATGAAAAATGTTTTTTTTTAGGTTATGAACGTTATTTAAGGCCATTGTTGTGCAGTTAGTCGTAGGTTCCCACGCGAGGGAATGTTATGGTCTTTTTTCCCTACAATATTTAAGTGTTTCAAATACTTCCCTATACTTACCTNATACATTTTAATTAATTAAGAAGTTCATATAAGGAAAACTTTTCGTAAATATTGTATCGAATGCATTTAACAGTACGATTGGTCACAGGCCGGCAGCGAACACGCCAAAAATTTAACTTAATAATTTTGATCGTATTTGTAAACAAGAATAAGGAAAAAAGGTTAACATTGCTCGTTATACGAGTAAAATGAAAAATGTTTTTTTTTAGGTTATGAACGTTATTTAAGGCCATAGTTGTGCAGTTAGTCGTAGGTTCCCACGCGAGGGAATGTTATGGTCTTTTTTCTCTACAATATTTAAGTGTTTCAAATACTTCCCTATACTTACCTTTGTGTCGTTACAAAAAGTGCCATGTAAGGTTCTTTTAAAATTAAAGTTTTTTGCATACTATGTATATATTGAAATAATTTAGCAGGCCAGACACAATATTTTCGACACTGTAATACAGATGAGCTCTGCCAAGACATCAGTGACTCCAGATATAACAAACACAAAACTAAGATTAAAATTAATGAATATAATATTATTAATACAAGAGCGGCGGCCTTGAGTATAAATTAATAGTTATATAGAAACATGAAAACTTCAAGGTAAGCTACTGGTTTGACCCTAGGGGAGGCCATTTTGAAGAGCAACTTAATCTTTTCATGTTGGTAGATGAAACAAGAGTATAGAATGAGACTTAATCGTTGGAGTGGCACTCGACGATGCAGTGTTTATTGAATCGATTGTCGATAACGAGAACGATGACCCGGTGACGCGCGTCCACACGTCAGGACGCACTTATTTACTTGTAAGGGTTCTGCTAATAGAGATAGTAGGAGAGAAAGGAGTTAGGCATTCTAATTTGTAAATAATGTGGAGATTTGATTGCTTTTGTGTATGTTTTGTTTTTTATAATTTAATTATTTACTTTACTGTTTCTATTTCAAAAAGCAAAAGTATACTTTCAATCAATATTAATATTTTTGAGATAATTTTTAATATATTCTGGACAGTCCAAGTCGTCACATTAGAAACAACGTGTATAGACAAAACATTGACTACTTTCATCGAAAGTCACTGTAAAAAAAATTACATAATATGTATTTCCGTTACTATCCTTGAAAAAACGTATGCTTTGCAATTTAGATGTAGGCTTATATAAATAACGTTTATATTCGTTATTCATGTTAGTCAGTCATTGTAGGACGTTAGCAAGTCTTGGATCATTTTGAATATTTAAAACTGCTTTATTTATTGTTTCTTTGTCAATTTTTGTTACGCCATTAGCTTATAAATCCGATATAATATACATAGATTATTTGTTTAATATTAATATATTACATAAATAACTGAAGCCATTGTTAAATAAGCGCGGTCGCTATGGGCATTTGAAAACCTGTATAATTTTTATAACTAGTCTAGCAAGGTTGCTATGAAAATACCTGCGACCAGGCTAGCTAGAGTAGACTGAGTTGGCTATGTAAGGAAGTTAAATATAAAATATTTTTTTTACTTCCTGATTTATTACGCATTTAACAGAGCTGCCAAACAGAATCTAGTGTCGTTCCGCTTTCCGCCTGAATTCAGTACACTATGTGTAAAATGACGTAACTCAACGCCGCGGTTTGTCTTGCCATAAGATAACCAATTGAAAATAGAACAATTATTAATGCATTATTCAAATATATGTATATCTTTATCCCAAAAGAATAAATCAATTGGTGAATGAAGAACGGTTTATTTTTTTAGTTTTTACTTAAATTATGTTAAAATATGTAACATATACATTTTCATAGAGAGTAGGTATGTTGTTTTGAATACTGGACACGACGGTCACGGTCATAATTTTTTTCTACGAAATATGATTTTTTATCTGTATCCATACATCTAATAAATAAAAATATAACTAAACTAAAATCGCTGTCTATACATGGAAAATACAAATATGACAAAATATATTACTGAGGGCATTTGTCAAAATATAAATTAGTATAGGTATAACAGAACTCAATATAATTAATTATTTTTAAAATGTTTGTCTGTGCGATTGTGCTAGTCTCAGAAACGAAACATTTAAATGCATTTTGGTAAATTTCTCCTAACATTCTGTTTTTATTTTGTTTCGATTAATTTATAAATATTAAAGTTATATTAATTTACTTTCCGACGCAGACGAAGTCGAATATTTGTTAAGAGTATATTCAAGAGGCATTATAGAACCTGCATAGTAAACTGTTTAGGCGATAAAGAACCTCCATTAATGTATAAAATTTTACTTCCCTATCTAATATATGCAAAGTCAGTGATATTTAAGTATATTACTATTTTTTTCTTCACCTTTGCCTTTTAAATTTATTTATTAATTTTATCTTTCTCGTAAAAGTAATAAACAGAGGATGAATTTACATTAAGACTGGCTGTCCAACCTATCTATACCTCACAATTGATTCTATATACATAAACATATGTACTTATGTATATATTATTTTTATTATATTTATGATATATGTATTTGTTTAATTATTTCCTAAAGTTTAACGTGAATTAACTAAAGTATAACCTAGGTCGGTCCATAAAGTCTTCTATTTAAAAAGTTTCTATTTAAAATGTAAAAATATGAACAATTTAATATAATTCATCAATGTAAATGCATGCGAAATTGCTAGCTTTGCATCAGTATGTACTCTTATATGAAGAATATTATGTTTATTTTAATTATCAATAATAATTTATTGCCATTCATTATCACTTCACAAATGTAATTGTTTATTTATGATAACTACTAATATAGGTGTAATATTATAATTTAACAATTTACTACGAAATGGTAGGCGACATTGACGTAAATGGCCTGAATACCTTAAAATTTGCATTAATAATGTAGGAAAAACCAAATCCAACCACAGAATATATCAATTACTAAGATTCTATTTCATCTGTGACAATATAATAACGCAATCGAATCGTAAAATCGAATAAATTATTCGATTGCGGTTTATAATACTGTATGGATTATAGACAACACACACAATATTCGAATAATCGAATTAGTAAGGGTGCATTTCCTGTAGCAAGCGCGTGTTCGAAAGGAAAGATCCTCTCGGCCTTGATCTGCAATGAGTCAGATCGAAAGGGTGGCTTTGACGCACGCATCCCCGGTTCACCTTCGTAGTACTCTGCAGGAAAAACCAACTTGAACCGCACAAATTAAATATAACCTTATTATAATAATGCCATGGTTTAAATTACAACACCGGTTATGGTCGATTAATTTCTTGGATAAACAATATAAGAATTAATAAAAGCAAATAATTGTATGTAGATAGTGTCGGTGTATATTTTTTTTCATAAGATAGTTTTATTATATTAATATTTTTTATACGTATTTGTAAACAAAGTTTTGTATCGTTACGCGCTACTGGGTTTAACAGTAAAAAAAAGTAGCACTCAAAAGGATATTGGAATTGACGCTTGATGTAGGTTAGTGCCTTAACAATATATGCGCAATGAATATTTAAGTGAGCTTAGAAATGTATGAGAACGTTAATTAATTGCTATTACCATAATTTTACGATTAAATTAAAAATTGAAACAGGAAAATGTTTTAAGTGTAAAACAATAAAAAAAAAATACCAGATAAATCTGGCAAGCAATATTTATATTCCAAGCTTTTCGCGGTTGAGTCAACTCAACATTATAATATGGTTTTTAAGTTTATCATATTAAATTATTATTGCACGAAATATAATATGGCAGATATAGTATGTTTTATAAATTTGTAACTAATGTTTACCTATTTAATTTTTAGGTATTTAATTTTGTATTAAACTGGGAGAGGTAAAGGGAATATAGTGACAAACTGATAACCCACCTCGTGTTTGCGATGCGCGACGTTGAGTTTCGCCACTCAACACAAAATGCCTCCACAATTTGGCGGGCAGTGGAGAAGGAATGTCTTAATAGTAGGCTTACATAAACATTAAAAATAATAAATAAAACCAATTTTAAAGCAGACAGACAACAATACAGTTTTATTGGATTACATATCAAAATCAATAAACATTATTCTAGATAAAAATACGTCAAGGCGATTTAGTCGGAAACCGCAATTTAAGTAACTATAGCAAGCGTATAAACGGTGTGCTACTATAGTAGCAGGACTTGTACATGTTCTTTTAAATGTCGATATAATCACGTTTGTTGAGCGTGCCATTTTGATAGTAAAGCGGGAAACACTGCTGTGGTCCTCTTGCTTTGGGAAAAGGAATGTACTTCTTGTGTATTTATTTTTAATAATAATAGACTGAAGAATAAGTTATTATTTTGTTTAATATTTTAATATTTAATCGAAAAAGAAGAATATAATTTTTACAACATTTCTAAGGTGTTTTAAAATACAAGTCATTCATTACTGTTGATTGCCATTTGAAAATAGACAAGCATTTAAAAACTGGTGAAATATTGTTTAGTGACCAAATTAATGTTGGTTTATAAAAGGTTTCCACCCAGTTTAGTTGTAGTGTGCTGTTGGTGATAGGAAAAGTATGAAAAAAATATGTAAAACTTTTGACTTGACGTTTTATATAAAACTCAATTGAACGACTAACAAGATCCGGGTGTGTATCATCGTAAGTAGTAAAGTTTAAATTTTAGTTAGTTTTAATTTCTGAATACAATAATGATACATATAACCGCAAAGTATACAGCGGCCACTTAAGTTCCTTTGTACTGAGCCGTAAGCGCGGGGGCAATGTTTGTGAGTTAATCATCGAGCCACAGCGTAGACGGCTTCGTCTGTACCTAATAATTGTAAGTATTTTTTTTTTCAAGTTTTCTAATGATTCTTTTCTAGAATTGAAAATTCTAGAAAAGAATCATTAGATTTTTTTAAATAAGCAAATTAAGAGTAATTGATAGTGCATATCTTAGTTACAAAGTGTAGATAAATAAAGATTGATTTTTCTTATTTCGGTCTTTTACAATATTTTTAACAAGACAGACAGAATGACTGACAGTTTCCAAATGGCGCAGATTCGAGTCCCGCTATGTTAAAAATTTTATGCGTTTCTAAATATAGTAAAAAAATACCGTTTATCCGTTAATCTTTAAAAGTATCACTCTTACATTCTAGAGGCCGTCGTGGCGCAGGGCAGCGGCAGTTGTGGTTTCGAGTCCCACTCAGGGAAATGAAATATTTAATATTTTAATTTCTTCGCTATGACAATATGGCAAACGTGTTGAGTTTCGCCACTCAACACGCAATGCCTCGAGAATAGGTTCCTAAGTTCCCTCTGCCTGGGCAGGGCAGGGTTCCTTTCCACAGGATATATCAAGCTAAAAACTTCTAATTTCTAACACGCCAGTACAAGCGACATATTGACCGACGATTCTAATAACATTATGAATCACTCAAGCGATTTGTTTACAGCGTATTTAATTGGCGGTTAATTAAGCACATTTTTGCTGTCTGAAGGACTGTACGTCGCAGTTCTTCAAAGTTGGCGCTACATCGGTTATCCTATTGTTATCGAATATGAGGTCATTGAATTTAAGTTAATCCTAGCTATAAAGTACAGGCTGTAGTCTATGGGAGATGATCACTTCACAAGCTTTTAGTGAAGTTTAGTTCTTTCAGTTTTACGTATTGATGTGTTTATATAGGTTTATATATAGTAGTACTTTATAAATATATTAAATGAATTGTCTTTCAAATTCATTAGATATCTCAAAACTATTTTTGTACAAAGAAAATGTCAAATTAAAATAAAATTAGTTATATTGGTAGCAAATTGGAGCAAAACATTCGTTTTCAGTAAGCCTCTTACATAATCCACCTTGAATGTCTGAAATATATATTTATTTTTTTATCATTAACTTTCAGGTTGAGTCGCATATAATATCAATTAAAATCACCTTATCCTCGTATCGGTTTTTATAAGTCTTCGTCACTTCAATAGTGAGTATAATATAAAATATTATTGCAAATTGAGTTCAAGATCGATTTACTGTTGCGTGCAATTGTTTAGACAATTGTGGTAGGTTGTTGAATCACTTAAATATTACTGAGGTATGTATCTAGACATAAGACGAATAGATTTTTCTTCGGCCGTGAATGCTATTGTAAAAAATCTAAGATTTTCGTTTTGATATCTTTTCTTTTAAGTTCACGGTATATCCCACATATAGCAGAGTAGACAGCGAAGGAACCTTGTGTTAAAGACACTCCGTTCCCCACTCTCCGCCAATTGAACCATTGAGTATTCAGTGGCTGAACTCAACGCCGCACTTTATCTTCTAGGAGCGCGAACACATGTCCGTCACAACACATGTTTACAATCAACACTGCTGCTATAAAAGCCTTAATTTCGGATTTTAATAAAATTCTTTCTACAATATCGATTTTTCCTGTATCACACCCACTAACTACTGTTTACTCCGACATTATCCATTCAACTTAACTATCATTTCAATCAACATAAATTACCATCCACATATAAGTGCATAGCGCGTACGAATACTGAGAAGAATGCCCTCTATGCATCATAAAACATAGTCCATTTGGATAATTGATTTAATGTACCTACAAATATCTTGGAAATTATACTTATAAGAAGAAAACGTGTAATTGTGGCACATGTTCTTGTGTTCTAAGGTTGAAAGACGATTTAAAATTGATTTTGTACAGAAATCGATTATTTAATTTAAGTATAGAGTAGAGTCACTACACTTTTTATCGGTATACACTATGCTGAGTGGAATTTTGTCTTCTTGCGCAATAAGAAAATATTATTGTTTCCTATACAAAAATACTTTTAATTTTTGTAATTGAAAAATTAACATAAAATTTAATGTGTAAACGTTCTAGCCTTTAATTATTTTTTAATTATTTAAAACATTTTCATAGAATATACGAGATAATTTAAAAGTTTTTTGTTCAAGTTTTTATCTAATAACGATTACAACACTATACCTACTCGTATTTGGTATTTGTAATCTGTAAAGCTTGGTCAGTTTTCAATGTTATATTATATTCTTATAATTGAAATGTTTGTACGTCATTAGACCATTATGTAAATTATATACCGCTCTATCGATTTACGTTAGTTTTAATATATCAGTTTATAATATCTATTTAATAAACATGTACCTAAACGATAAGTATATAGTTAAAAACCACCAATTTACTTGTTTTTTTTTGAAAATACAGTGTTTTTTCTTATTTTTGCTTACAAAAATTAGGTAGACGGAGGCAATTTAGTGTCAGAAGTGGCGGAAATCAACACCGCATTTTTGACTCCTAGAGCGGGAAAATGAAAATAATTTCTCCACAGTAAAAACAGTAGTACTCACAGAATATAAATACACTTTAGGAATATATACTATTCTGATATATCAACGTCCGCCACCGCGATGGTCAAAGATTCGATTCTCACTTACTGCTTAACGCTTATAACCATTTTAATTTTCCTTTTTACAGGATCGTGAAAAACAGTTTCTATAGAGTAAAAGTATGTTTAAAAAAATATAGTATCAGCACTTATTTGTGTACCAATTAATTTTACCAACATGTAAATAAATGTGTACCTACCTTTTTTAGGATTTAGTGACCCTATTTTACTGACATTGTATATGTCAGTAAAATACATAAAACCAGTGTGTAGAAAAAAAACTACTTACGTTTTAAAGACACGTTCAGAATGAATAAGGATGTTGCAAAACTTAAATTCACTTTGTTACATTATCTATTGAATGTCAATTGAAATCCACTTTAAGTCTGGAACCGTCAAATAACACAACACTAATTTATAAATCGTTTTGTTAATGAAACTTAGTTTTTGTATATAACTAAAAAAAGTAAGTTAAATCAAAATTAATCTTGAAAACCAACCAATATCATACAAAACCTTGACAAAATATTTATTTTACATACATCCACTTAACTTCGTTATTTCTTTTACAAAACACAGGTATGCATCGACCGGCGTTCAAACGCGAACTGAATAAAAGGGGGATAAAGTAAACATTACGTAAATTTAATTGCGAATAATTCCTTGTAAGCCGCGGTGACGTCGGCTTAGGGCGTGACCACATCTGTATAGACCGTAGACCACTTATTCATTTATGTGACCATTAGTGAGAAATACATCATACATTTTACTCGATGATGGCGGTGAATTACTTATTCTGTGTGGTATCGACGCCTAATCGGTGACAGAATTAAGGCTAATTACTAAAATGGTGTATTTAATTACAAGTTCACACTGTATTTTGAATTTAGAAGGATAAGGTGAGAGTCTAAAGTCAAGACACTGTTCTCAGTGTTCCGCCTTAATTCGAGACGTTGCTAATGGCAAAACTCAACACTACACTTGGTCTTTTATTTATGGTAAAGACGAGGCAAACGAGCGTGCGGATCAACTGATGGTAGATGATCACCACCACCCCCCACCTCGTGTAACACCAGAGAATCTACAGACAATGCCGACTTAAAGTGGAGTTAGGCCCGCTTGAAGGACGTGGGGATCGAAAAGCCTCACGATTATTTGTGGACCCGTTTCTAACATGAAAAAATGTTAAAATTATAAAAACAGAAAAAATATTTTTAGGTCTGGTTAGACAAACGCCATTTAATTCGCAACATCTTTTGAATGAGTTCACAAGGCTCTAATAATACCCTGCGCGGCGCGACATGCGTAAAGACATAAAGGTGTTATTATAGTTATTTGTTAAGCATTATTAACAATATAAGGACCATATTAACTAAAACTTGTCAAAGAAAAAAACATTAACTTAGTGAATAATCACTTATTTCTCTATTAAAAAAGTTCGAGCAATAAAATATTCAATCTACTTTTACAAATTAATATATGTCAAAATACGAATGGTTACTTATATGAAAAAGAAAAGGTAGGTTAGAAAAAAATGTAAAAAAAAAATCATTATTAATGGCACAGAGTAGCACAGTGTGGCGCCAGTCTAAGAGGCACATAGGTTTCCTATAAGCGGTCGGTGGGCACGGCTTTCCTGGTCGTTCGTCTCAATTACAACAAAGCGAGGCGATTATTCAGACACTCCACTGTAGCTATTGGCTTATCGACTTAATGAAAACACTTGTAGATACTTTGTATAATTATAAAATTATATTTATTGTATTGTTAAATTAAGATGATGATATAAGACCGTCGTGGCGTAGCGATGGTTGTGGGTTCCATTCCCAGTCGAGAAATTGGATTATTTTAATATTTTATATATTGGATATATTATATATATTTATTTATATATATTGGATTATTTTAATATTTTCTCACTATTCACACAAAGAGCGGGGATGAGATCTACCACTCACAACGCAATGTCTCGAAAATAAGGCAAAAAGTGAGGAATGGAGTGTTTTAACACTAAATTCCCTCCACCTGAAGTTACATTGGATAATAGAGTGAGCCCACTGAGAGGGGCACGGACAATTCGGCACTACCTATTTGTGCATTCATGATTATTAGGTTAAGTTATTTTTTAGCTTCTCGCTGTATCTAACACATGACAGGGTGGCAGAGGGAAACTCTTTTAGGACACTTCGTTCCCATTAGGTTAATTATATAAATATTATATACATTTTATTTCTTAATATATATTATTATTTTGTGTATACAATATTCACGTAATAAAAGACATTCAAAAGAAATCTCCATAGCAATTAATCTCGTATCACGGCAACGTGTTTTTTCACGCGTTGTATAATTCTTTTATTTTGTTTAGTAGGTATATAGATATATGGGTATATGTATATACTAAACAAAATAAAAGATACTAATAAAATTTGCACCTTTTTAAGAAAATTGTGCGGACGGACGAGTATCAAATTTGACACAGTTATAGTTTATGTATTTACCTAGAAGGAGTGTAGAATGTTAAAATGTTTTTTTTATAAAAGATACATTGAATTAATGAAATAAGTGTAACTTGTGTTGATGGACTTCATCTATGAAACAGATGTTTATGTAATTTTTATTTCTTATTATTAGGAAATTTGTTTTGTTAGTTTTTGTAGTATTTTCTTCAGCATAATGGGCACGAAAGAGCCGGTTGCCTATTCCTACACCCGTGACTATATAACAGCACCTTAATAGTTTCGACTAAGCGAAGCCACAAGCTAAAAGCTAGTTTAATATAAACGTTCAATTTCTAACCGCACTAATTATAACCATTTAAACTGCGGAGATACTCATCGAATAAATAAATACCATTCATTCAATATAATGGGAGCAGATAAAAGTTATATATTTTTTTCTAATTATCTAACGTAGATGATACCTATTTGTTAGACGCGATCGATTTACTACGTAGAAAAAACAAGTTGTGAAAACAATTAAGAAACGTTGCGTGTTTGAGAATTTAAATCTCATATTGGGATGTTTTATTTATTTAGGTTCTCTATTTCTTATTGGGGTGGTTTGAATACGGCGTTAAAGTCCGCTATATTGGTTGCAGCTAGTACACAAGAGCGCAAGAACACAAGCGCGCGCGCGTGCAAACGTGACAGGTTGTGGATTCGATTCTTATTTGAGGAAATGAATTATTCCATATTTTCATTTCATTTCACCTCGCAACACACAATTGCATTAAAATTCGGCGACAGAATGGGATACAGCAGGAAGCTGGAACGATGGAACTAAAAAAAACAACGTAAAATTACAAAATATGACAAACACTGACAATGCAGTACTAATTGCGTACATCATTCGACAGTACAAAGTCCATTTCGAAGGACCTACAAACCGAACTGGTATCGTAGAGTAAATTAATTAACAAAACAATATTATCAAGAAATGTACAGATTTGATACAAGGCTAGCTTGTACGTTGAGGCACAAGCTTGTATGTTAAGGGTCACAGGGCGTGGGTTCGGTCCCCTCTGAGGACAGTATTAGAAAGATACCCTTTTATTGGAGTGTAAAAAATATATGTATATGTTATCGGCAATCTGTATATAATATGTTTACCTAATATATTATGTATAAAGTACCAAAACTGTGTAGGTAGTGTATGAAATACTGTTTATTTTATATTTTACGCAACCGGTTATGTACAGTATCTGACGGTAAATCGAGGGTTCTGGGTTCCATTCCTACCCGGAGCAAGATATTATTTTCATTTCCTCGCTCTGGTAGAAAGACAAGGTGTTAAATATTGAATTCCACCACTCAACACGTAATGTTTTAAAAAACTGGTGGGGAAAAAACTGGGTGGAACAGTATCTTAACACTAGGATCTTATCTCATGCCTACCCTGTCTTTTTTTTAATTCTCTTTTGTTATGTGTTATCAGTATATTAAACATTGTTTTTTTTTCTAATTGAAAATCCAAAAATTAGATAGCTGTTTTGTTTCTCGTGTAGTTATTACGTACTATATTTTTTTATTACCTCTGCGCTGAAATGGATAAAAATACGATTATTACATATAGTGCTAGTATTAGTAGTACATGCTCTTAAATTAATCTTAATAATTAAAAAAAAATACCAAATCTTGAGTAAAAATGTGCCGTCTTTACCTGCAATAGAAAAAAATATATAAATATATATTACGACATTTTTTTAGAACTGACGATAATTTAAAAAAAAAATAGTCATCGACGGACTTTATTTGCATGGATAAAAAAAGGTCGTTTTTCTCTTTCTCTTAGATAATCCTCTGTTAGGTCCGTATTTATAAACCGCTCTCAAATCTGTGATCGGTCTTGAGATGCTGTTTTCATTTATAGGTATATTAAATTTCATAATATTTAAATTAAATTTTCATAATCGTAAAAACGAAAGTGTCTTAACACTAGGTTCCTAGGTTCCCTAGGTTCCCTCTGCTTACCCTGATATATGCGGGATACAGCGTGAAGGTAAAAAAATAAGCCTTATATAGACACGTGTACCAAGGCTCGAGAAATGAATGTGACACAGATGTGCAACGACCTTAGCATAGTAAACAACGCACCTTGGTACCTATCTACTTATTGAGGAAAATCGAAAACATAAAAACTTTTTATGTTATAGTTTTAATGTCTTACATTGTAATAGAAATCGTTGAGTTAATTTTCAACGACTAAAGTAATTATTTATTTTTAATTATACTAAACCTTAGTTTACTATTAGTTACTTTTTTCTAATCTAATTAAATAATTATATTATACACCTGATTTTCTTAACAAAAAATATAGTAACTGATAGGTAGCGAATGTTATGTAATAACGCTTATTCTAATAAAATTTTACATTATACCTAAAATATTTGGGAACAAATTAATAAGAAACATAATTGGCTTTTTCATTATCACATTATTTATACAAACGCTGTCTGCCAAAACGTAAACAATGATAAAGTTGGGTTTAAGATAAGTTATAATAATTTAATTATATACGTCTCTGACAAATTACTGGATTTCATTTTTAAAAATCAATCGCTTTTTAATAACTAGAAAATGGCAACTCTAATTTTGACGTATGAGGATGTCCCATTTTTCATAAAGGGTACATTGCAAAATTCTTTGATAATTTCAACTTTATAAGTGACAACTGCGCTACCAAAAAACCTTTTCATTAAAGATAAATAACCACAACGACGTGCATAAATAATGTTTCATAAATATTAATGAAGTGACGTGACGTGCCATTAAAGAAGTACTGTTGTAAAATAACTTAAAGATGTCGTATAACAACCAGTTAGACGAGTACTTCCATAATAAAATTATAATCAGTTTGATGTGTCCGTTAGGTATCCGGCCCTTCTGCTTAGAACTGCATCTGTGGCTGGACATAATCATGGATGACTTCTATACTACAACAAGCGTTTTGTCCTTCTCTTTTTTCTAAAGTATTGCATATAAAAGAGAAGCTACGGCAAAATATATTATTTCAATAAAACAAATCTGTAAATTCCATGAATATACAGGATGGAATTGTCAGCACCACTTTAAATGAAACCACAGTTTTAACTACTCTATAAAAAAAATCCCAAAAATGAAAAAGTAATTTTTTCAAAAAAATAAATAATAAAATTATCGTAAAATAAAACGCCAATTGTAAAGTACCTATAACATAAGCACGCACACACTTACCTGTCAAACCACAACGTCGCATACGTATGTGTGCGTCACTCCAAATACAGGTATGGATAAAAATCGTGAAATGAATAAAAAATCCTACGTCCAAACTGTTGAGGTATCTGGATTAATTTCTTTAGTTCTGAGTTTGAAATATTTTACCCAAAATGCAGTTTCAGTAAAAGGAGCACTGCCTCTTCCACCCTGTATATTGAAGGCAGAATCAATTTGTAAGCCCTAGATGATAATTAAACTATTTATCATACTGTTAAAACCTGAGTGGTTTCTTAGTATTAAAATAAGTACGAGTATATAGTACTAAAATATATTTCACATTTTACTTGTAACAAAATAAAAATATATTGAATAACTATTTTATTTTATCATATGATAATATATTTTGCGTAATACATTACAAGTTTACGCAACCAAATTGACACAGGTTCGTAGAGAGACGCATGGCAAGGCCTCTGATAAGATAACCGAGCTAAAGATCGGAAATATGATTAAATGTGCGAATATATAGCTTTATAATTTATTTTAATAGATAAATTATATCTTTTTTTTGCCGCAGTGGGACGATGTCTCTTCAATCGCTACTGGAATAAATGATTATATTAAAATAATTTGTGATTTTTACTATTACGTGTGAGGAGTCTTAACTGTTAGGTACTCTCTTTCTAACCTTTTACATGCACTCACAATGCATAAAGTTTAAAAATATTTAAATTCATTTCAAATCATATGTATTAATAGCTATTTATNAATTGTCAGCACCACTTTAAATGAAACCACAGTTTTAACTACTCTGTAAAAGCCTAATATAGTTCAGAAAAAAAAATCCCAAAAATGAAAAAGTAATTTTTTCAAAAAAATAAATAATAAAATTATCGTAAAATAAAACGCCAATTGTAAAGTACCTATAATATAAGCACGCACACACTTACCTGTCAAACCACAACGTCGCATACGTATGTGTGCGTCACTCGAAATACAGGTATGGATAAAAATCGTGAAATGTAAAAAAATCCTACGTCAAAACTGTTGAGGTATCTGGATTAATTTCTTTAGTTCTGGGTTTGAAATATTTTACCCAAAATGCAGTTTCAGTAAAAGGAGCACTGCCTCTTTCACCCTGTATATTGAAGGCAGAATCAATTTGTAAGCCCTAGATGATAATTAAACTATTTAACATACATAAAATAAGTACGAGCATATAGTACTAAAATATATTTCACATTTTACTTCTAAAATAAAAATATAATGAATAACTATTTTATTTTATCATATGATAATATATTTTGCGTAATACATTACAAGTTTACGCAACCAAATTGACACAGGTTCGAGACGCATGGCAAGGCCTCTGATAAGATAACCGAGCTAAAGATCGGAAATATGATTAAATGTGCGAAAATGTATAGCTTTATAATTTATTTTAATAGATAAATTATATAGAACAAATATATCTTTTTTTGCCGCAGTGGGACGATGTCTCTTCAATCGCTACAAGAATAAATAACTAAATTGAAATAATTTGTGATTTTTACTATTAAGTGTGAGGAGCCTAACCTTTTACATGCACTCAATGCATAAAGTTTAAAAATATTTAAATTCAATTCAAATTATATGTAAATAGCTATTTATATGAAACGGATATACCTACTAACTAACTTTAGAGTCCCGCATACACCTAGCAGGGTAGGTAGAGGGAGGGTTCCCCAGTATTAAACCATTCCCTACCTCACATCCGCCTAATTTTGAAACATTGCATAAAAAAGTTAATATAAAATAGAATACTTTTATATACAGACTGATAGAGGTGGTAGAATTTTCATTACAGTATTGAATACGCCAGAGTGAGAAGCCCCTACATGCCATTATTTATTAAATAGCCCCAAATACCACACTTAATTTGAAGCATTCTTGTTTAGAATCCTTGACAGTACCACATTTTTAGTCCTGACCTGGCTTTTTTTTTATTTATTAAGGTACTAATTTTTTTTCTACTACTATTTTGTCGCAACAGAAGGATACGATTATTTTATTATTATTTGTCCTTTTTTCATATGTTTTGTGAAACACTGTATTAATAAAAAGGTATTGAATATCCATTGGATGGAATGTTAATATTTCAAAACAATTGTATTCCTTAAGCAAAGCGTTTCTTGCGTTAAGTTTTACCTCGTGCCCAGTTTCTAAGGGAACTATAAATAGAAGTCTTATCTTTATCTTATTCTAGGGTATCTGTTTCTATTCTGCAAATAAGGAAGTTGTGTAAGACTTAATAAATAGCTATATTATTCTATTTCTAATTCAACAATATATATTTTAATACATTAAGATTTTTTTAAATTGCATTTTACCCCAATTGAATACAGAGATCGACACCCATATAGCTCTTAATTAATTAACTTAATTTATAACTTGGCTCTCATTTCACTTTTTGGATTATTTATATTTAAATGTTCTTCCATATATTTGGGGCAAATGTTGTTATTACAAGTATTTTTTTTATTGCACAATGTCTGGAAAATTGGGCCGTAAGTGAGGAATGGAATGTCTTAAGTTTGTCTTGAGCTATTATTTTAAATATAAAGGTAAAGAAAGACATAGGTGGACAAATTGTGGAATTACGTTGCCAAATAATAAGCTTCACTGACCCAGGTGTAAGTGACGTGACGGTTTATCATTATCAAGAAATGCGAAATACAGAATATCTTATGATAACGCCTTCTGTAACTGATAATAAAGATGGCGTGATATCTTTACTTTTGTTTGCGCCTCTCTAATTTTTGTTTGTTTTGATGCTAATATTATACAACTCGTACGATAAGATGTATATAATTAAAATAAGAGAAGTCACTCAAATTATATGTAGAAGAGCACGTGCCTCTCTTATCAGGATGAAGCTTACATAACTGACATATTGTGATGAAATAACGATTTGAGTTGTGGTATTTACTTATACCTAACTAACTATACAATTCACAGAAAATACTAGGAATTATATTTTAATCAGGGGAAGATTTCAGTTGACTTTCGAGAGCACAGTATTAATTATATCGAAAAACGTAAAAACCATAAGAGCTCTCCGGAGAGCTTGTAACAAGCTGAAAAAGGTATGCAGAGACCGTTGTGTTTGGCACTCCGTTCTCTCAGGTAACCCTGCTAGAGTAAAAGTTGATGCTAAATAAACTATTCTTTCCCTTCTCTATCTCTTCGCATGACGACTTCTCTTTAACAAACTTACCGAGGGTTTTAGTACATCTAAATTTACTACAATAGAAAATGTAAATTTTTTTGAATTCAAATAAAAAAGTAATGTCAAAAAATTTTTGTAAATTTTAAACATATATAATTTTGCCTTGAAATAAAAACATATCTAAAACCTCATCAACTATATAAATGTTGAGTATTCTTCTACAAAAAGCAACCGGTTTGGCACCAGGATGTAACTGACCCGTCCAAAATGAAATAGTCATTATTTAATTCGCAAACTGCGTGGTTGGTGTCTAACGAAAAATAAATGTATTTTTTTTCTTCCATATTTTTTTAGCACATTAAATAATAATAATTTCTATTTTATTAATACTTTTCAAGGTAATTATCTATTATGGTTCTAATTATAAATGTTTAGATATGTCCGTAGTATTAGTATTTATCTCAAGCTTACAAGTCAGAAGTCTAGTACGATATCAGTTCAAGGAGACCACTCAGTGCGCATTACACAGGAGCTATATGTTTTTTTTAAATATGTAAATAAAAATATTCATCGTATTCTAGTCTATTTTGAAGAAACTCGCAAAAAAGACCGAGAGTCATTTCGATAATGTAAATTTTTGATCAACATGTGGAAGTAAACCAAGTTTAACATTTATTAAGTAGGTACCTACCTACAGTTGATTGTAAAAGAAGAGACAGCAATCTTTTTTAAAAACTGATTACTATAAAAAAATACAACATAAAAAACGGCAATGTTTTAAAAATACGTATAAATCATTAGCTACTAAAAACCTTTTCTTAAAAAATATAATTTTTCCAATTAAAAAAATAATAAGCTGTGTTGCTATCATAAAAAATGATACCTAAATGTCATATAACTATAACAGAATTTAAATAAGGCAATTATAAATGCTTTTATATAGGTACTTTTATTTTACAACATAACATTTAATCAAAATGTGATTTAAATATTTTAGTTTGATTTCCTATCTTTAAGCAAGTAATTAGTTTATATTTACTTAGTAGGTAATTATTTACAAAATACAATAAAGAAAATAATATATACCTTATCATTCATGTTGAAGTTTCGAAGCAATATGTATTAGCTGCCAAATACATATAATTAAATCACAAATAAAGTATAATGAACAAAAAAATTATTAACAAATTTAAATTAGTTCCATTGTTGCAGCAAAGTAAATAAATTGTTTTTTTTTGTAGTTTTAATTATTAAGTGTTCACGCCAATATATTAAAAAAGTAATAGGGCCTGGTCGGTTAGGCGTCACGATGTATCCTTCTGTATACCCATCTATATCTCATTATATTAGAATTTTAATGATCTACTATTGTAGTACTTTTCACAAAATCTCTTTAGTGTGGATTCGAACCCACCACAACAGCCAGCACCACAACTATATGAGACGAAACCCACCAGTAAGGAAATATTAAAAAACAAACAATATCAATTAAACTAACTCGAGAAGTCATCGAACTTATATTCATATTTATAATAAACGTTAGGTTTTACAAGTGGTTGTTTACTTGTAACGCTGCAGCAGCGGTGATAAAAGTTGATAGCGGTATTACGTCGCAATATCCTGGCCCTCGACCTCGGTCAGCTTATTGCTCCTCGAGAAAGAAATTGTGGAAGCTTTTGTAGATGTATTGTTTAAGTCTCATAGAGATTTACAGATTTATTCATTTCTCTTCTTTTTTTAAGCTTCACGTTGTAGCCTGCATATAGCAGGGTAAGCAGAGGGAATCTGGGAACCTAGTCTCAAAACACCCTGTTCCTATTCAGATATTTTCGTTCCCCATTTTCCGCTGAATTCTCATGGTATAGCGTGTTGAGTGCCGTTTGTCTCGTTACAGAGCGAAGAAATGAATCGAATCGAACCAAAACATCACACGTGGTACTTTTTAAATGAGTTATGGTTGGTTGGTTACAAAGAAATAATTAACATGATGGAATCTAGCCTACTAGCGACCCAAACGCGCACACAAAAACATTATATTCGATTTAATGAATAGTTCCTGAGATAGGTATCTCAGGTAAACAAACTTTTATCATTTAATGGGATATCATTATTGTCTCACTTTTGTTAACTAAAATATATATACTACATTAAAAAAGTATTTTAATTAGTTATAATGTGAAAAAAAGAGAAGCCATCTAAAGTAGTACTATAATTAATGGAAAATTAAGAATGATGTACCTATTATTCTCTATAGCCCTCTTCCCGCGAGACCCTATGGTTAAATAAGGTATAGATTTACAAAAGATCATTTTCAATTTGCGTTCAGGTATTTCTAATTATACATGTAATTAGTCTCACGCCCTGTCTACTGCTATGTATGGGAGAGCTGTAGGTAATATATTTTGCCATCATTTTTTTTATTTTAAGACATTTCTGTATACAGCCACTTAATACGTTTCTGACGTCAATTCAACTATAATTATTAAAAAAGTTAAAAACCAGTCAAGTGCGAGTCGGATTTTCCCACCGAGGGTTCTGTATTGTAAAAATAACAAATTTAAGTACGTATTTTCGTTCGTTTTGAGTACCATGCTTTATTTTTTTTTAATCTGATTTTGTTTGTTTTTAGACTTTTTATACATGTACTTTTGTGTATTTTCGTAGAAAAACAGCAGAAAAAGCCAGTTTAGACGTGAAAAAAAACCATTCTCAAACTATTTTTATAGATAATAAAAAAATATTGAAAAAGATAGAAATAATAACCTATTTTCAGATTTCATTCAAAATAGCGTACAGCGTATTGCATAACATCGACAATATACAGTGATGTAACACTTTATAGGATACGGCAAACGAATATACAAGCTGAATAAATAAATGTATTATACTGGGTATTGTTTTTTTATGTGGATCCAATAACACATTTTTGCTGAAAAATGTCGTAACCTAGAGCACGCACTTTTCGAGTGAGAATCTCGCCAAGGTCGCGATATTCATATTGATTTATATATTGTTCTGCTACAAATGTTTTTTTTGTTAAGTTTTTTTTTTAAATAAAATCATAATAATATTTGAGATGCTGATGAGCACAGAAATAAGATTTTTGAGGCTACACAAAAACTATGTATAGATACACTTTACGTAATAATTTTAAATAATAAAAAAAAACAGATTATAAATAATTGACATGACAATAAAAAATTATACATATAAAATATAAAGTATTCTAACGAAAATTATTAATTAAATAAATAAATAAAATTATAGCTTTTTGTCTCAATAAACAGGTTATTAAGTTTTTATTAATCGACAAGTATCAAAATTGCAAATAACTCGACGAACACTAACACTAAATATGATAGTTCTTCAAGGTCAAGGCTGACCGCAACTTGCGCTCAGTGCGAAGTTGTGAAACACATATCTATCTCTTTCGCACCCAACAAATTCACACAAACGCAAGCGAGACGGAACACACACGGTGGGTGTTTACAAACTTCCTAAGAGATCAATCACAAGACTTCAGTGCCGTCCGCTGAAAATAAATTCTCGCTGAAAATAAATCATTAACGAAATTAGAGCAATGCATCATGTCTGACAGCGGGTAGCAATTGTTTAATTACTTTAACTTAAACATAATGTCGACAGTTATACGGAATTAGTGTAGGAAATTAGTCGAGAACAATTTAAGCGGGTACACTTGGAACAAATTAGGTAAATAACTTTTCTTTTTTTAATTGTATATCGAAATAAATTATTATAAACGAACACTATAACAGATATAACTATAACAAAAAAATAAATATACTACATTTAAAATTTTTAACAAGGAGCACTAATGAAAACGGGGTGTATCTAGTGATACAGCAATTCTGTATCTCTTTTGTATGATAAACTGCGTGCAGGCAGCAAAAAAATAATGTATCACCAAATACCTATCTTTATGGTCAATCTCACATTTACATTTAAACATATAACGTACGAGTATACTACAAATGTGAGTTTAAAACATTGTATTTTAACTTTAATATATTTTTAGTTTGGATATTTACTGTGTTATTTATTGGTTTTATACAAATAAAGGGCGGCTTAAGCTTCAAAATAATATTAGTATCAACTTTATTAGATACTTATTACAATAAATATCTTATTTTTATAAATTCTTGGTTTCGGGATCGGGAAAATATTAAAGGTATCCCGCATTTAGAAAAGTAGGCAGCGTGAACCTAATGTTGAGACTCTCCTACCCCGCGCACCGCCCAATTTTCGAGACATTACGTATAACATGGCGGAAGTCGACGGCGATGGTTGTTTTCCCACCGGGCACATCCAGACGTTATACTACTTTTATAAAATAGAATACCTGTCACATAAATCTTATTCAAATTCTCTTTAATCCACCAAAAAATTCTTAAAAAGAAACCAGTATGAGGTAGTAAATGCAGCAAATTATTTCCAATTAACATTTGGAGCCGCCATGAAGTACGCACGTTATCGGTATATTCTTAACGCTATCGTAACATCTGAGTATTCCAAGAGTTAGGTCACGTTCTACACTTCACGTTGTGGACGAACACTATAAATAGAACTTGCTACATTCCAATATATTGGAGAGAAAAGAAAATAATATAATAATAGTTTTTTTAATTTAATGTGATAAATAGATAAGGCATTTGGGGTATGTGGATTCAAATTTTAAAATATTTTGTATGTAAGATTAATATATTGTACATATAGAGTAAGAACTTTAATGTGTATTATACTCTCTGTCGCGTGTCATAATGTAAAGACCACCAAGGCCAATGATCATCAATGACCATCTTCAATGTCACGCATGGACAGATTCTTACAGATAATTATAGAATAGACAATTTTTACAGTGTTTTATATGCACGATATTTTTTTATATATTTTAATAATATGTGAAACTTCGTCATTCTATAAAATAGAACGAAGGAACTAGAACTTTATTAAATGTGGTTTAAAAATATACTTATGATATAATATTTTTTTTATTTATAATATTTAAATTTTATGATATTATTTAAGCAGTGATAAAATATGGCATTTACTAATAAAGCGTAGAACATTATATGATATAAATATAAATAATTCATATTATTTATTTATGAATTATATTTATATTCAATACTTAATTTTTTTAAGAAAAACTAATAAAAATCTGCATGAATTTAAATAATGTTAGAGGTTCACACGATATGTTCTTCTTCTAACATTATTANCGTCATTCTATAAAATAGAACGAAGGAACTACAACTTTATTAAATGTGGTTTAAAAATATACTTATGATATTTTTTTATTTATAATATTTAAATTTTATGATATTATTTAAGCAGTGATAAAATATGGCATTTACTAATAAAGCGCAGAACATTATATGATATAAATATAAATAATTCATATTATTTATTTATGAATTATATATATATATATTCAATACTTAATTTTTTTAAGAAAAACTAATAAAAATCTGCATGAATTTAAATAATGTTAGAGGTTCACACGATATGTTCTTCTTCTAACATTATTATAACCACAAATAATTTATTACATTGTCACATAAAAATGTTTATAAAATAACTGATTTTAAAATAACTAATAAAAAAATAAAAAATAATCGACAGAGATTTATGTCACGAATTTATTTTAACCTCACACAGTATCCCGTACAAAGCAGGGAACCACAGGGTACCTAATGTAAGACACAAGACTGACCCATAGGCACCGCCGAATTTTCGAGACATCGCGTGTTGAATGGCAACAATTTAGACCGTGCTTTATCTTATTCTCGGCGCAAAGGAATTAGAATAATTTACAATTAAGAGAATATTAAAATTAATACAATATAAAAAAATAAATAATGGTAGTTAAAGACGTCATTATTTACTTTGTACTGTTTGTACATATCTACGAGTATATTGTAAGGGACACAAACAAAGAACTGATTTGGATTTTAGCCTTCATCGATGCGATTCGTATGTGTAAATTACAAGTGATAAAAACGTATCGTATACGATAATAATAAAAATTTATTTGAATAAGTAAATTTTCAACGATATTACAAATTATTATACCAAATATAAATTTAGCCGTGTACTTTTTTCACTTGCATTTTTTTTTATTTCACGCTGTATCCCGCATATAGTTGGGTTGGGTGAGGGAACCTAATGTTAAGCCTCTCCGTTGCCTAGGTCTCGCCCAATTTTTTGTGGGTTTTGTTACCAACACGGTTTGTTTGACTATCACTAGACGCTTTGGTGCTGCGCCATCAACGCTGAAACTTAAAGGTTTAATCATCGCGCACTTTTTCTAACCTAACGCAGCGACTAACTTTTTACCATTTGTCCTGTGAAATGTGGGAAATTTATTGATATAAAAAACTAGTGCTATACCAGTAAGAACTCAAACAATTCATTGCACTTTTTTAATAGAACAGATTGTAAAATATACATAAATGTACACTAGATACTGATTCTACCAAAATTTTAAACAATGTTTAAAAATAAAATAAATTTGTTACAAAAGAAAATACTCATACCTACGTCGCATCTATAACAAACTCAACTACGTTCATTAATAATTAAATAACTAAACGACAAAAATATTTACACTACTTTCACAATTACGATACAAAACACAGATAATAAAAAAAATATACACAGATAATAAAACCTCAACTTAACATATAATAAAAATACTCTATAAATATACATTAAATATAATATCGAATGCAATTGATAAGTGCATATGTATCGAGTTGAGGCCGTCGGTCAACGACTTTGAATGGTGGCGCCCAAATCGATTATCTTATCTGTGGCTTCCCTACATTCAATTAGATAGGCGACTAACGTAAACTCTATTGATTTTGTAAAAAGCATTTGAATGAACATCGATAAGCAAACATTGTATAAGGTGAAAGCTATAATAACTGATAAGCTTTTTCATTCACATACTTTTTTATTTCACTTTTTTTTTCGACTTGGCTATACTGCTGTTGACCTGGGGTCTGGTTTTTACAGCGTCATCAGGCGGGGAGGGCAGACTGAAGAAATCGTACGAGCTTTGATGGACGCTTGTGGAGTTTCATTTCACAGTGTGAGGACTTCATTTAGTTATTGATGGGAATACTAGGTTCTAAGGCTCCCTTCGCCTCCATGGTTAAGTTACGCTTTTAAAATTACTTTCAATGTACTTTCAAATACACTATATGAACATGTCCAAGTCAATTTATTTGATTTGTTCAGATGATTTTAGTTTAGACATATTTTTCACTTTTTTGCTTTTAAGGCATATTAGGGTAGTTATAGTAGAAAGGAAATACGATGTATATTGGTGACTATCATTAAATCTACACTCGGGGACGACCCAGTGACACATCACTCACCCTGCCTATCCAATGAGTGATATCGATAACTGAGTGGCGCAAGGTACGCTCAAATTCATAAACTAAAATTGTATGAAACAATGATTCAGCTGAATTTTGTTTAAGTCTAATATATTTTTTTCTTTACATTATAGAGATAAATATTAACCATAACGTGATAATGACATCGAGTACGATTTTCATTTATATTTATAAAATATATTTATAATGAAAAATTAAATTAAATTAAATCAGCTACATAATGTATCCCACAGCAAGTTATGCAAAGGGAATTTAGTGTCAAGACACTCCTTTAATTGTGTAGTGGTCCTAATTAAGTATTAATTGTTACGTGTTTGCTAAGTATCCGAGCTTCCGAATTATAATAATAGTACAAAAAGTACAGTACAAACATTATTACGAAGTACTGAAACGTGAACAAATAATTTCTTAAATTAACATAAGACAATTTTTAACATGCCATCACTAAATCGATAACGATAATCGAATAATGGCGACAGGTAAATATCTGGTGCTAACCAGCCTTTGTCATATGATTCTCGCGTGGACGTGGTCCTATCTTGGAGTAAACAGAGCGGCCGCCTGTCTGACCCCCGATAGCGCGCGCCTGATAACCGCTTATCACCGCGATAACCGACCAATTGAATACTCACTCAACTATAACAAAACACTACATGTGCCGCTACTACGTTATTTGGTGGGGTTATAAGCGTTTAGTGAACAAATTATGTTGGCACCATATTAATAATTGATTCGAAAGTGTATCGTAAGTAAATAAAAACTAAAGTATTGACTTAATCGTTTTATAATTAGGTTAGCGGCTATCGTGTCGTATGTACGGTGGGTGCGAGTTTTGTTTGTTTTGGATGTTGAAAGAAAGTTGTTTACCTCCGAGAGCACAGCTGTAACTTACTTTCATATTATTTTATTAAAATTGATTAATTGAAAACCATTTTTGAATTGAAACTACAGTCATTTAAGTATTTGTGGTATTGAAACTGAGAATTTGACGGACAAAAATATATTTACAATAACAAAATAAAAATCTCAGCGCTGAGTTCCGACTCAATTCTTAATGCTTCGAGAATTAGAACAGAGTGTCTAAACACTGGTTTCCCAAGTTGCCTATGCCTGCCCTGCTATGTGCAGGATACAGCGTGAAAGAAAAAAAACAAATTAAACGTTTTATTTTATGGTTTCAGTTTAGTTTTCATTTGGTAGTTAGGCCGGGAGGCAGTCAATGTCGCTACCGCACTCCACGTCTCCACGCCGCGAGCCGGATCTGTGGCTCCTTTGATCCAAGACCAATAATATTGACCGACATATAAACTGTATAAATAAATAAGCCTTTGGATATTTTCATATACAAAACGATATCACTTACTTTATAAATACTCTATTTGTTGCTCTTGCCGTTGGGGGACTGGGCAAAGTTCTAACATTTTTAGTTATTTCATTTTGTTGACGTTTAATGTTTAACCATTTTAACAAGACCTCGACTACGTGGTAAGGCGGTGGTAGTGCGTTCGATCCTAAAGATCAGGGATTGAAATATTTTCATTTCTTCGCTCTGGCAAAACAAACCGCAACTCAACACAGTGGACTACGGGCCCCTCTGGCTATGCTGCTGTATGGTCGGTAACTCATAGGAGTCATAGCACCAGTTATTTTTTTATAGAATGAAGACTCATTGTTCAGGTACAAGACTAGCGTAAACTCATAAAACTGCCAAGATTTAAGTGCCTCATTATCATACATTCGATGCGTTAGAATTTAATACCTCATTTAAATCTATTATCCTATTTTATATTAGTATTGTATATTAAAAATATGATTCTACTTCTTTTACAAAGATAAAGGTTTATATTATTCACTTTTTATATGCTAGTTAAACAGAATATTGGTGTTTCGCGCTATTTATTCGGTTCTACGGAATCCAATCTTCCTAAATATTTTTTTAACTGACCCAAAAATAAAAAAAGGAATTTATAAATTTTCCTCAAGATGTGGCGAGATAAGCAATTTTTTTATGTCTATCATAAAATATAAACAAGCCTACTTAATCTTTTAAGTGGAAATCACTTTGAAAAATTAACACACAATATATATTGAAGAAGCAACCTTCGCAGAAGCTTTATCTATTCGACGCGCGACGCTTAGATCTCAAAGAGAATCCCTGTTTCCAAGGCAACTGTGTAGTCTCCCAGTGGAAAATGTACATTTTATATTTAGTATAAAGGACATCTGACTTGTTAACTCTTAAAACATTTTATATTTTAAGTCGAGTTAAGTAAATATATTTTTGGAATATATACCTACTTACATTATAAATGATAATACGTATAAAAAATGATTTTTTTTTAATCTTCACGCTCTATCCCGCACACAGCAGGGTAGAGTGGACCTGGGAAGCTAGTGTTGCAATTAAGACACTTCCGTTCCCCATTTACCACCGAATCCCGAATTCGCTTTGACCTTGGTACTCAATCGAATGGGAATCGAACCCACAACCATCACGTTTACAGTATATGTAAACTTATACTGTAAATGTGTGTATACATATCATATTTTTGAAAGAGGAGATCATGAATAAGTTAAGTTTTTTTTTGTTATGAAAATATGAAGTCAAGGATTTTTTTGGCTCGAACAATTCGCTGGAAAGTTGGGGACGGAGTGTCCTAACTCTAGATTCCCTTTGCTTAACCTTTTGTATGCGGGATACATCGTGAAACTGATTTTAAAACATTTTTTTAAATGTGTCGCGAAAAAGTTATGTACGTATTTTATATTATATCTCAATTGCTATGTAATTTTAACTGTTATCGTCCAACAGAAATAAAAAGTTAAAAATAGTTTATCAACTGCAAGTCATCTTAGAGTGCGCATTTTGTTAACAGAGAGCAATAATTATCGGTACAATAAAAAAAATGATAATAATTTACAAAATAAAGAATGATGTTGTATTTAGTGTTTCATATATTTTAGACAAAATAAAAGTAATGTTAAAAATATATTTATAAATTTTCAAAAAAAGAATGTTATGATTCCTTTCTAAGAAGATCTAATATGAACGTCACGATAAGAAGTTAGAAACTTATCATTATCGTACGATCGTACTATCAAAGTGTATAATAATCACGTAACAATTAAGTTGTACGTATGTTACATGTTGAATGTATGAAGGTTCGCCTAAACATTTTTTCAAAATATTATCAATTTATAATCTTACTAATAGGTTAGACTAAATACGTTGACAAAAGAAACAGAAAATTGAAAATAAAGTAAAAGATTACTAGATTTACCTTTCTATACAAAAAAATGCAAAATATGCATATGATATACATGCATACGTTTAAAAAATGGCCTTTATTTTCATATTCTTTCGATAACATAACCTGTATTCACTATTACTTCTCTGGCTTAGAGACCATGAAGAATAAAATTAAGTAATGAATGTATTTTTATATAATTAAAAGCCCTGTCTTGTATATATATTATATAGATAACAGCTGCTATTTACTTATAATTTACTCAAATGTGTATACGAAAATAGACCTTAATGTAATTAGCATACAATATATCTAATATCTTAATGGCATTTTATAATTAGAATATTATTTTAATCTTTTGATTGCTTATTTTATACGTAGAAGCCATAACAATGTTTTATAATATCGTATCTCATTATACATATATATTTAATAATATACCTAATTATAAAATTGTAAAAGTCACATGTAAAACAGTTTCACGAGCTAATTAAATATTCTTTGCGCATTACAACTTGTTTATTCTATTACTGGTGTCATAATAAAATAAATAAAGATACAATATCTACTTTTACCGTCTAGATAGTAGCGTTTGTACAATAAATACCAACTACTTACGATTAGAAATATTTTTTTGTGATGTGTAATAGGATTAGTTGTGTGTACATACCTCTCGCCACATTGCTCTGGCTGATCGGGGCTCCGTTGACTTTGATCCGTCTCCCATCGGCAGTACATTTCAATAGCATAGTTCCGACGCTCACGTGGTCCCCATTCAACTTTGGATTTCAGCAACAGTTGTTTGATGTTTTGTAATCATAAACACGCTCCACTACATAATATTTGGCGCGTACCGATTACTGATTGGTTGTTCCTAGTGACGTCAAAGTCAATATGAAACCACTCAGATCGACACAAAAACTTGTTATCTTGCAGTCTTTCAGTATTTAATCTTTATAAAACTTTCGATCAGTTCACTTAACTATTGGACACTCGTTATCTGGTTTTTTGTTGGCTGTTTCATCCGAAATGCGCGACAGTATCCGAAAATGTACGTTTTCGTGTACGAACCACTTGTGGAATAGCAGTTTAAGTTTCACGGTGCATCGCAAGCAGTACAAGCGTCTTAATCAGTCCGTCAACAGACTGAAACTGAGGTGGATTGCGGCCGTGCAATGTTTTGACAACTCAAGTCAATCGAGTATTCGAGAAAATTAAACATAGTGAAGTTAGTTTTACTGTGCAGTTAGTAAATTATTTTTAATCAGCTTTTATAAAGGTATTAATATTTTATTAGGTCTTCCTACATTATAATAAATAGATCGTAATTATATTGGTGTTTTATTATTTATTTTGTCTATATTGATAGTGTGATGTTGCCATCATAGTCAAAATATAATATAAGTGTGTTTAGTTAAGGAAAAAAACCTTAAATAATATTTGAAAATAACTTACGACAATTTTAACATTTACAATATATCAAACCGTAGAGATCTTCAATATATGAATGGTAAACGACCTAAATAATCTATAACTATAAATATAATAAACTTGTAACTGATTGCTGTTTGTAAATAGAAGATATCTATGGGAAATTCGGGAATTGAGAATATTTGTCATTGTATGTCAATATAATAGAACCCAAAACCCCACACGAGAAAATTAAACATTTAAAATGTTCATTTCTTCCATCTGGTGTAGGAGACAGTGCAGGGTTGAGTTCCGCCACTCAATCCGCAATGCATCCAGAATATGATGGCTAATGGGGAATGGAATGTCTTAACACTGGGTTCCCCCTATCTACCCTGCTGTATAGTATACAAACTGTACAAAGTATGTATATGTAGTATACAAAGTGAAGCTGATTTTTATATAATGTTAGGTTTATTTGAAACTGTTTATAAAGAAAAAAGTTGCATAGAAATTAGAAAATAGAGTATTTTGCTTGACAAAATTGCTATAAAATGACTGTGTTCTTTAAACGGCGCAAACTTTAGTTTGAAAGGTATAGATATTGTCTTTAAAATGGTATTGGTATAAGAACATGACAGTAATTCATATTATTAAATAAATAATTGCATAGTTCAGCGGGGAAAAGCCACGAGGGGGGTCACTAGTGTTAAAATATATTTATTATGGGCAACATTTAGCTGTCAAACTTTTCAATATAAGCTGTGGTTTGCGTCTTTCGGGACGCGCGCCATTTTGAGGTTTTGTTTCTGAAATTAATTTCAGTACAGCTTCGGAGGCATATTTACTTATAGTTTATTTTGTGTACAATTAATTTATTAAATTAAAATGGGCAAAGATAAAAAAACTGAGACCAGTGAGGGTTCGAGTGAAGAAGAATACGTTGTAGAAAAAGTGCTTAATAAAAGAACCGTCAAAGGAAAGGTTTGTTAAACAGCAATTTAGGTATTCAAATATAAATATTAAACCTGTATAAATATGTATAGCCTATACTTATTGTTATTATTTAGAAAAATATATAAGAAATGAAAATAACTTACTGTATATTTTGTTATTGTTTAAAATGTTTTTTTAACGTTTCTACTGTCGTACCGGCTTTACGAATGTTTCACAAGATTTAACGATATATGTAAATATATCATTAGACAAGTCACATTAACAAATACACACATTTATTTGCACGTGAATTCGAATTCTATTTATAATCTAGTGAATATAAATATTTTATTATATTATAGTTAAAATATAATGTAAGTGTATTTAGTTAAGGAAAAAAAACCTTAAATAATATTTGAAAATAACTTACGATAATTTTAACATTTACTATATATCAAACCATAGAGATCTTTAATACATGAATGGTACGATTATGACTTAATTTATCTATAACTATACATATAATAAAATTCTAACTGACCGCTGTTTGTAAATAGAAGATATAAATATTATTAATTTATAAATATTTTATTATATAGGTGCAATACCTTCTAAAATGGAAAGGCTACAAAGAAGAAGACAGCACATGGGAGCCAGAAGAAAATTTAGATTGTGAAGAATTAATAAAAGCATTTGAAGATAAAAGAAAAGAAAAGGAGGTATGAATATTATAATGCTGTTACATAGCAAAAAATATATACTTTTGCAGATATATTTATAAAATTTCTTTTAGGCAAAGGCAAAAAAGTCAGAGCCTGAGAGGCCAAAGAAACGAAGCCGAGACTCTGGTGATGATGCAAGCACTACTAGCCGTAAAGGTAGAGGGACCAGTGTATCATCTGTAGAAGAAAGCAAAGAGTCAAAGAAAGAAAAGAAAGATGATAAGTTGAAATCTGGTTTTGAAAAGGGGCTTAAGGCAGAGAAAATTATAGGTTAGTTTTAAAGAATTATTTCACTCTTAAGAATGTAAAAGTGGGGAGTGAAGTCTCTTAACGCCTCTGCCTACTTTGCTACATGCAGGACACTGCATGATGCTGATAAAAAATAAGCTTATTATAATATTTTTTTTCATAATATTTGAAGTTTATTTTTTGATGTAAAATCCTTGAATTTCACCATGTGAACATCTACCTAAATTATGTACATTGTACATATTAGTTTATAAAGAACCACAGACCAGAATTCGAAGAATATAAGAAATAAAATGAAATCAAATAGTAAATTTTTATAGTGTAATATACAAATTACTGTCAAATTAATTCGATAATTCTCACTTGTAACAGTTTCACTCACTTTTGTATATGTGATAAAATTTATTTTATCACATATACAAAAGTATATAAAGGCCAGTCATGACGCAGGGACATGCAACTGAACAACAGGTTGTGGGTTCAATTCCCACTCGAGGAAAATGATATTCCTATTTAATATTTTAATTTCCTCGCTCTGGTGATGAGCTATGACTATATGGAGGAAACAGTGTGAAACTAAAAAAAGTATATAATTTTCACATATTGTATTATTTATAGGGGCATCAGATGCTACGGGAGAATTGATGTTCCTGGTGAAGTGGGCGGACTCCGATGAGGCGGAGTTGGTTCCCGCCAAAGTTGCTAATGTGAAATGTCCACAACAGGTGAGATTAGCATTATATATTATGTCTTCATCATTTGTAGATCTATTTTAAAAATATTTTTTTCCTATCATTATTATCTCTTTCCAGTCAAATTAGGTATAAAAATAGTAGTTAAATAACAGAAATTCACATTGCATTTTACAAAATACCTTAGATATACCATTACAAATAAAATCCCCATCAACTCCATGAGTAATTAAAACTTATTCAAATCTAGTCTAAGTTTAATTGTAAAAATTTTTGAAATGATCACTTAAACAATTCCACTTATAAAAAATAGTTAGTTGCAGTTCCTTCATCATTAGGAGTATTTCATAAATGGTAATTCTTAGAAAAAAATACATATTTTTTTTACCTATGTATGTTATTATCTTACCATGTATAATAAAAAAAATATTGAATAACTTTTTCAACACACATAAGTTTGATGGGGAATAATATTTGTGTAGCCAAAGCCAAATTCTATTCTGTTAAAGTTGAATTTTGCTTTAGCTACTCTGTTAGAGTAGAATTTTCGTAGATTTGAATTGGGATTGTTGATTGGGATGTTAATATAACTCTGATGATGATAACTCAGAAACTCATTCGAACTCGAAAATTTAGCCGAAGACGGGAACAGAGTTTGCACACTTGCTACCTTGCATTTACCCAGCTGCATGCGGGGGATATAGCATAAACCTAAAAAATAATAATAACTCACTTTGACTGATATTGTGAGCTGATTCCATGAAATGAAACAAATTAAACTGTGTATGGACATTTTAATTACTAAAATCTACACAATTATCAATTAAATATTACAAAATATGATAAAATTATAAATATTTGAACAGGTAATAGCGTTTTACGAGGAGAGGCTGACCTGGCACACCCCGGCCGATTCGGAGTGAACTAGTGACTGTGATTGTAACTGATACTGGACTTTTATATTACTTAACTTACTTCGGATAAACGTCGCGCGGCCATCTTGTGAAGATGTTCAATTACAAAATATTGAAGATTGGAATTTTTCTATAATGGAGCTGCTATATAATAAAGTTATTAAATTTGATTATTTCTTTTGTACAAAATATATTTCAAAATAATAACTATATAAGTTACTTAATGCTTTTGGGATATTTTTTGTTTGTTTGTTTGAATTTTTGGATTGGAAATTGATTTATGTTCTATAAACTTATGTTTATTTTTAATTAAAGTTGTTTTTAATTCATCTTTTTTTTGTATAAGATTTTTACTTTAATAACATTCCTAAGATAGTTGTGTAGCTACTATTGCTAAATGCAAAGATGCCCTAATAATTCGATGAACAAGTTCCAAGGATTTGTATAATATATGCCATTTCTTTCTTTATAATAAAAAAATATATATTTTATATTTGTATTCAATTTAGTATGAAATGAATATTAAATTATTTTATTACGCTTTCACAGAGTGCGTTATGTTAGTTATAATATAATGAATACATATTGAATAAAGTTTAATAAATTTTTCTGAATAAAAACTGAACTTCTATCATATAACAGCTCGATCAAGGTGATTGGGGGTTCAAAGACGTGAATTTCATAGTTGAACTCCAAATTGTAATGCAATAAGTTGAATATATTGTGTTTATATTAAATATATGACTTTTATTTCTCCTATAAATAATTTGAGATTAATACAAATAAAATGAGGCCGTCGTGGCGCAGCGGCACAAGGGTGTGACTGAAACGCTACGGTTTCCTCGGTTCGTGAAACTCGAGGAAATGAAATATTTCAGCGAGGCGAGCGAACCGTTCTACTGGAGAATTTTTACACTCTTTGTCACCAATAGGCTCTCAAACGGTTTGACCGATTAAGATGAAAGTTTGCAAACATAGATATGACCAAGTATCATCATCAGTATCACATACTTTTACCTTTTTAGGCGAAAAATTTTTTCTAACAATTCAAAAATTAATATCTCGCTTCGCTCAACATGTCTACCAAGATTTTGCGAGCGCCGCGAGTCAAAATTGAGGTCCGGTGGGCGCCCCTAGTTATTTATATTTTCATTTCTTCGCTCTGGTATCGAGGCAAACAGCGGCGTTGAGTTTCGCCTCTCAACTCGAGAATTTACCTCTAGGTTACCTTTGCCTACCTTGCTGTGTACAGGATACAGCGTGAAACTGATTTTTGATTTCATTACAAATAAAGTGGCATTATGTTTAGAATTTTACAAAATTTTGTATTGATAAGTGTAACATACAAAATGGTGATTTAAATGTGTGGTAATTAAAGTTTAATATATGATTAAATAACAGTACAGTCGTAGGAATAAGGGGGGCCGGGTGCGTGACATTATAACAAAAAAGTAGTCATAAAAAATAAAAAAAAACGAACACGAACATATCTGGACGAAGCTAAAATCCAGGCTAAAAAAAATCTATAGAAAAATGCAAAGTAATATATCACAATATATAATAAAAATTACATACAAGAATACTTAATAAAGATACGATTATTAATTAATTCTAATAAAAAAATACATCTTACAAAGAAAGAAAATCTCACAAAAGAATTAAAGTGATTTTTTTTTCAATAGTATATATTTTTTATAATCAATATTGAAAATTTAAGTTATTAGTTGAAAAATCAATTCCTTTGACACAAATTTCACAATTAATTTTATTAAGAAAAAAATTAACATAGAAATTAAATAGAGAGCACAATGCTTATAAACATGGCACCGCTATCAAGCTATATAAAACTAACTATACTATAAGCTGTGTTTATTATGGAAACATTTTTAGAAGCCATTACATGAAATTGTATTGACTAATGAACATACAAATCTCTTATTATGTTATTACTAACAAGTAGTGTCTTAACAGGCACAGAGTGTTTTAATACTAGGTTCCCAGGTTCCCTCGCTCTGCCTACTCTAAAGTGCCTTGTTATGAGTAGAACAAGTCAACATCAATTTCACCAGACACTAAATCAGTCAATACCATTTATTTAGACAGGAAACTTAAAGACTATATGAATGACTGATTTTAGTGTTTATAAAAAACAAAAATATCTGTTTTAATATACGAGAGAGCATTAAATTTAGTAGTAAGTTAATGTTAATGTAGTGGGTTGGATTCCCACTGCGTAGAATCAATTATTTTAATTTATTCGCTCGGGTAACAGTACGACGCGCGTTGAGTTCGGTCACTGTGTTGGGAAAGGAGTTTCTAAACACTCGGTTGCCTCTGCCAACCCTGCTATGCGCGGGTTACAGCGTTAAGCTAAAAAAATAATTCGAAAATAACTGACTGAAACAGATCTTAGTTCCAATAAAAGATAATGTAATTTATCTTGAGAAGTTACTGTGTCATGTATTATAGTAGTAGTACTAGTATTCATTAAAAAATATTAAAGTACATACTTTGCAATAATAAAATTCCTTATGTTAGGTACTAAATTAAGACCTAAATACGTATTAACTTGAATGTTATTAAACTATTTATATTTTGTAGTAGTTAAAGATAGTAAGTCTGATATTGAATAAAATATAAGACGAATGTAACTTATTTCTACAAATTCAAGAAAACGAGAATAATACATAGAGATATTAAAATGAATTAAAACCGAATCATTACATACATTATGGTTTTTTAGAAATTGTACAGTCTTTTACATTTTTCAATTCAAATACCGATTAGCAAAATGTCTTTGGCTGTATAATAAGAAGTACATCTACTAAATATAAATGACATAAATATAAAATATACATTGTTTTCATTCTTATCACGAAGCATGAATCGCCTCAAGCTTGGTACTTGTAATCTCCTTTACTCAAACCATTCCTGAAAAACAATATTTAAAATTAGTAACAATATTAGGTTTTTTTTGATTCCCATGCTTATAGGTACCACATTATTGAATTTTAAACGTTATTTGTTTAATTGCGTATAATTTAGTACAATATAAGTTTTTCTAAAAAAACAAATAATGTTACACACAATAAAATCCGTAAAAAAAAATTCAATTTCCCTGTTAGTGGTAGCTTTCTATAAGACTAACAATACTGACATTTTTATGCAACTTGGCGATGCAAAAGAGAGTAATGGCCTGATTGAATAAATAATATAAGGTAGTATACGCACGTGAGGTGCATGACGTGCGAGGGCGTGGCGAGTATGAGCGGCGCGAGGCGCTCCGTGAAGCGCGCGAAGTTGCGCTCGAGCTCGCGCTGGTACTCGCGCTGCTCGCTGCTTATCAGGTTCTTGTTCTTCTTGAGTGCGTCGTGACATCTGCAATGGAAGAAATAGCAGTAAATAGTATTTATGACATACAATGTCTGTTCAAATGTGGTCTTCAAAAACTGCCTTTTACTTATTTGAATTTGAATCCGCGCCTCTTGGAAAAACTCCATGTGCTCTGAGTTTAGCCACTAAGCCATACGTATATTAAAAAAAATGACACAAGCTCCTCTTCCTCTATCTTTTAGTGAAAGTCTCATAAAAGTTATAAAACCGGCCTGGTGTTCATCCGTTTCCTAGATTTGCGCATAAAAACGGACAATATCTCTTGTTTATCGTGGAAAATGGAAATAAACTATGGAAATTGGAATTTTGGACATTGCACGTTGATTGAACTTGACGAACTTGTAAACAAGTCTACATTGAAATCATCCAACAAAGGACAATGTACAATTATCAACAATAGTCGTACTTATATATGTTTTATTATTATGATTTATATTACAGCATATCAGTACAGATAGCTGCAAATTCAAAAATATAAATAATTCATTTCCCCGCTCTTTAGGTAAGACAAAGCGAACGAGCCACAACTGTCCCCGGAATATATGCACTCGATGTGAACGTAACGATAGCGCGATCTAACTTCCTACAACGCCATCTATGTTGCCACTTAGGAAACTTACACAGTGCTTTGCCTTAAAAGAGCGGAAAAACAAATATATTTCAAACTATATAATTATTTTACAAAAAAAAAGTTAGACAAAAGACACTGCTCGACTATTTTATTTTAGCTATTTTCGGAAGCCTTCTTTCACTTATGTAATGCTGCTATGTTGCAATGCTGATATAAATTCAATATTTATTGAAATTTAAACATTGAAAACTAAAGATTCAGCATTTTTTTTCGAACAAAATATTTAATATTTATATAACTTTCTTATATATGATCCTATTGAAATAAAACAAACACCAAATCTGGAGTCTGCAAATAGTGAAAAATATATTTTTATCAGTTAAGCTGTTCCTGAGATTACCGTATAGGTACAGAAACAGACAAAAATAAATAAAAATATTGTATTGGGTTCTATTACATTGACGGACGTTGCCAATGATAGTTTTTCTAGTACATTTGCTGTGTACAGGCAGCGAATATTAACAATTTTATTATATGCATAAATAACTGATGTTATTCATAACTTACTTTTTAGAAAAGTCTTTGAATGCAAGTCTCAGTTTATTCGTGAGTCTTGTGGGCGGCTGAGTCCCCTCAACTACTGGAGCCAGGAACACCTAAATATGAAATACAATGTCAGTATATTTCAATAATACATTTGTATATGGATTTATTTTTAATTATTATAATTTTAAGTTCGCGCTGTATCCCGCACATAGTAGGGTAAGCAGAGGGAACCTAGGAACGTAGTATTAAGACAATTCCGCCCCTTATTTTTTGCAAAATTCTAGTGGCGTTGTGCGTAGTGGAATTCAAAGCCACGCTTTGCTCGATTACCAGAGCCATACAATGAAATTATATTTCGTTCCTCCGAGTGGGAATCTAACCCAAAACTGTTGTGTTTATCGTCGCATGTGTGAGTTCCTGCGCCACGGCGGTGTCAAAAATAATTTTGTATTCTTCTTATCATCAAAAATATTGTATATAGCAGTGTGACAGTAATATTGATTAAGTAAATAGAACATAATGATTTCTTTTCGGTTCGAATCATATTTATTTTCGCATTTTGTAATGTGTGGCTGAAGTCAAAATAATATTTAATACTAACACTGTCATCACCGTCATATTCATTATCAACATGATAGGAACTTGTAATATAACCAGACGAAAAATTTCTAATACAAACTGATAAAAATAAATAAATTTCAAAATAATGGAAACAATGCAATGCTGTATATTTTAACTAAGTTTAATAAAAAAAACTGAATACCTGAGCTAATTCTAAAGGTCCTTGATTAACGGTAGTACCGATGCATCCTTGGAGTACCATTTGCAGGATTTTGGGATCTGGTGGCTCTTGACTAGTTGCTGCTGCTAGCTCATTGATCTAATAAAAAAAAATACAATAAAAAAAGTTAAAACACAGGTATGTAATGTAAATCAAAATAGTTCTTAGTAAAAAGGATTTAGAAATAATGGAAATAGAGTATTTAAAAAACGGAGAAGACAATTAGAAAAAATGATAGCTGTGTAACCTTTTTCTGTATATCTTCTATAGCCACTTCGATGGGCGTCAAAATTATCTGCGTCCTTTGTACAACCTGAGTAAAAAATACCAAATTATATATTTATTAAATTGATACTATTACTAATAATTATGCTTATTTTGAAAGTAACTTCTACTGTAGTAAAGTACTATATATATTCCACTAGTACCTGTATGCGGGTCTTGACGTAAGGGAAGTGGTGCGCGGTGGTGAGCAGCGTCTTGCGCTTGCACTGCTCCCCCAGCTCGCCGTGAGCGCGCCCGCCCAGCGTGAACGGCGTCGCGTACATGAAACGCTCTGGAATATGCCCAAAAATATATACATTACACATAAATATTACAAAAAATAAATGTATACGAATCTTTGTCATATGGAATGCAAATTTTAATAAAATTTATATAATATTCTTTTGGGTGATAACGCACCCGGCGCATTACTGAATCAACTCGCTGGATGAAAGTAAATAATTGTTTTGGGCTATATCTGATCAAACAGTAACTCAATATAAATTAATGTTTCGTCTATAAATATTAATGTAAAAAAGTATAGCATATTTGACTTTTAATTACTTATTAAAAAACTTAAAAACTCGGAGACCACATTAACGTAAGCAAATTAAGTCATGCATAAAGAAGTCAATGAAATTATCTCAAATTATCTAAATAAAGTAAGATTAAAAGTACATACTAATATTATAATTCCTTTCATAGTGTGTAATTCGGGTTCTTAACTCGTGTGGCTCGAAGTAAGGCTCCACGTATGTTATCTGTATGTATGCTTTGTCCGGATCTAGGGAACTCACGTCGACGACGTTGGAGTCTTTGATGATTACTACGTTTTCTGTACCAAAACGTTGACCATAGAAGTTCTGTAAGAATTAAAGGTCTTTATAATTTAAATTTTGATAAGATTAGATTCATGATATATTTTAATTAAAACGGTGGATAATGGATCATTTTACGACATAACAAATATTTTTAAAACATTTTATAGATCGAATGTCTACAAAAAATAACTTTTTTTTCATCATCCAGTCTAAGCAGTAAAAGAGTAAATTCCACCATTTACCATTAGTCGTAAAGTGAGGAAACAAAAATTACAACTATTACAAGTCCTTTCCTTAGCATTTGTAACAGCCATATGTCAAAAATAAAATTTATTTTTTCCCATTTAAGTCACTGAGAATCATAAGTAAAACAACCTACAAATAAGAAATCAAATAAATCAATACAAAACAACAAACAAACCTCTAGTCTACTAAATATCTCGGGTAATTTAGTCAAAGCGTGTTCCTTGTAGATGAATTCCTCGCCGTCGAGGTCTCCGAAGCGCGCACCGTAGAAGGACACGCGGAAGTAGGAACCGAACACGCGCTTACCGTGGAGCTGCTCTATGCGGGTGAAGGCTTCGTTCAGTTTTCTATAATGGAGAAAATAGATTAAATAGAGATTAAACTAGACTGGTGGTCAGCCGCAAGCGTGGGACTATAAATGCAACTGGTTGCGAGTTTGATTCCCACTTGAAGAAATGAAACTTATTTTTTCTGTACTTTGCTCTGATGTTAGGTTCCTCATGCCTACGCTGCTGATTGCGGGATACAGCGTAAAGGTGATTAAATTAAATTAAATTTGATCAAGGAGAACCTAGTATTAAGACACTCCGTTCTCCACCCTTCTGATGAAATTCAATGGTCGAATCTTTTGTCTTATTAAAATGTGGAAATCAATGATCAAACCGACGGCGGTTGGACATTGTCTGTAAATAATGCTTTTTTAGCTTACAGCAGTTACAGCATACAGCAGTTTAGGCAGAGAGCATTTAGAACGGTTCCCCACATTCGAAAATTCTTACCCGTGTATATTAGCAAGTTTCTTATAATCCCTGTTTTCTTCAGCGATGGGGATAAGAACCTTGTATACCTCGTTGACGGCTTCGTACATGCCGGCGGTCATTAATTCACCGGCTGCATGCTCGAGAAGTGCCTGTTTTATTAAAATTTAATTTTCATTAATATTTTCTCGTTCTAAGACAATAGTGTTTAAGAAAATAACATACACTTAATATTTAAAAATAAACATAGTTACTAAATTAAAAGCGACAGAACTAAGCGCCGAACAAGAATGTTAGTGTAAGTCATTTAATTTTATTTTTGTATGCATTTTAATATTCCTAGAATTTTTTGTAACTTCTTACGAAATGAGTTATAACTTAAGTAAAAAGTGAGTACCGACTGGGAAACATAATTACGTTTTAAATATTACCACCCGGGGCAATTCAATATTTTCAATTGGTCACTTTGGTAAGTAGGCAAAGCGCGGTGTTGAGGTTTGTCAGCTAATATGGAATGTTTTCAAAAATTGGGCTTAATGTGGGAAACGGAGTCTACGTTCTTTCTGCTTATCCTACCATATGCAGTTATATCCTGCATATAGCTTGAAGCTAAAAATAGTTTGAATATAACAATATGTGCAAATGTGCAGTTTTTTTAGCCCAATTTTCTGGACTGAGCGTGTTTAGTGGCTTAACTCACGGCACTTTATGTTTCGTGAATTGTAAAAATGAAATATAGTGTTTAAAGTAGTTGGTAAGTATGTGTATTTGTGTGTAAGCGAGTACCTGCAGCTCGTGCGCGGTGAGGTGGTGTGGCAGGGGGTCGGGCGCGCTTTCCTCCAGCGCGTTGTGCGTGACGCGCGCGAGGAGCGCCGCGCCGCGCCCGCACGCGCGCAGCTGCTCGGCCGCCAGCGCCGCGCCGTGCACCAGGCACATGCCCGCCTCCACGTGGTTGGAGCGCTGGAAACGACAATATACATATATGTCACTTAGGGCCAGTTTCACCACTGCCTGATAAAGTCCCTGACAGCTTTATCTGCCAGACAAGCTATGATTTTTTAAGGAAAAGTTACAGCACTATGACTAGGAGTCTTATTATGGGCAGTATTTAGGTTATTACACGATGTAGGATTAGGGCAGTCGTCACAGACGACTTCGGCGGTCATAGATTGTGTAAACTTATCAGTTATTTATTGACGGACTTCAATATGTTTTAAGATTTATAAAAATATTAACCTATATTTAGGATTCTTTTTTATTCAAATAGACTTTTACAAGCACTTTTGAAAAATAAGCAAAAAAGAACTCGCCTCCATATGTTTTTGTGCCATGTTACTGAGCCAAGTAAGTCTTAAGTCCGGGCTGTGTTGATAGCCGCGTGCGATACGATGCATTAGATCTAGCAACATTTCTGGATCCTCTTGGAATTCCTTCATTTTCACTGTATCGCTTAAGATCATGTGGAGATTGAATACTAGGTCTTTTACCTGGTGGATAAAAATATTCTTATTATGACAATGTTTATTAGTTTTTTCTGTATTTATATACTTAAGATTTACACAATTTTAATATAATCACATTAATACATACATAGTAAATTACACATTTTTCATAAAACGTTGTAATTTGGTAAAATTAAAATATCAAATAAAGTAATATGGAACTATATATTTGATTATTTTTTAAGATCTAAACTATATTTTTTTATAAACCCACTTGTTCAGGGAAGGTAGTGTCTTGCAGGTCTTGATCGTGTTCAGCATATAGCAGGACAGTCTTGAGTGCGCGTCGCAGAGACTCCTCGCTGAAGGTGGTGGAAGTGCCCACTAGTGATGATAGAGACATTGTCACTTGCATCTTGACTCGGCTGAAATTCTGTAAGTTACATATTATTTTAGGTGAGATTTTTTGAAGACGAGCTTGCCAACGCAATCCTACTGGTGAAGAAATTATAAACGTATATTATATTGTATAAATAAAATACATAAGTATTAGTAGATATAACATAAGCAATGGATTGAATTGTTATATTAAACACCTGCTAGATAGAGGAGGAACTTATTTGCTCAAATTAAGTCCCCTATCTAATTACCCATTTTGAATTTCAAACCATAAACACAAAGTTTGCAAATGATATATTAACATAATTTCCAAACTTTTCCAAATTAACAGCTAACAATAAAAAAATAACTATCTAATATATATACTAACATTTCCAAGATGATAATGATGTCGCATTAAAGCGTACAATGCAGCAGCGGCGTGGGCACGAGTTGCGGCACTGAGCGCCGCGCAGTGACGGAGCAAAACCCGGCAGGTACCTGGACCTGCTTCTTCTGAGCACCAGGACCAGCCCAACTAGAGACAATATATATGTAGATATTATTAAGTAATAAATATATGAAAGACATTATTTTAGTTTTCATCAAAGCAGGATATGTAGCAATTTTTTTAGGTACTCTGTCCTCCACTTTTTTTAGTCCATTGTAAAATTTGTCTAATAACCAGAGCAGGAGAATAAATAGTTTAAATATTATTTTATGTGTGTAAAACTAATAATTTAAAGTATTTTTTAAATGTCTATAACTTTGTCACTAAAAAAACTCATAATTAAAATTTAGCAATCCTAATGTAACTAAAAGTCAGGTGAAAACTTTTTGTTAATTTTATGTCAAAAGTTTATTGTGTTTAGTATAATAATACTAAAATACAAAATATAATAATATAACAACTATATAAATGACAGTAATAAACAATGTCATACATACCTTCAATATAAGAGATCGAACAGATGCAAACATATGCTGCAACACAACAGCACTTTGGTTGCGTTGTAGCGCGCGCAGCAGCACGCCCAGTGCGCCACTGCACGCCGATTGTCCCCATTCCAGACCGCTACACGCCTAGAACATGTTAAAAATACTATTAATATCAGCAATTTATAAGTATTTTAATCGGGTTTAATTCATTTTGTATATTTCTTTCGATTTATCAAAACATAATAACAAATTTAGTTTCATTTTACACAGTATAGTATTAATATTTTTCATAAATACTTTGGAATAATTAATACCAACCTTTATCCTTTTTATATCTCAGAACGGGGTAACTTCAGAGAGACCATATTATGGACACACAGACAAACACACACACGCACCTGCACGATGACCTCTAGCGCGTGCAGCAGCGTGAGCGCGACCTCTGCGGCGAGGGCCGCAGAGAGGGCGGGCGAGGCGCGCGCGGGAGAGGCAGGGCGCGAGCGGGCCCCACCGCGCACCCACTCCTTGCGCCAGCGCTCGCGACCGCCGCGGGTGCTCGAACCACCTGAGTAGAATACAAATATAGTAGTGTTAATTATAAACCATTTATAACCTAGGGAAGACTTGGCAAGCGTACGTAAGAACAAGTGGATAAACAATAAACAACCCTGTTTATTTGTTTCTTGCCTAGTTGTAAGAGTTTGCAAGCGCTTGCCAACCCATGCTCGGGTCTCCGGCTGTGTTGAACCTAATAGGGAGTACTAAAGTTTTACATTCCATTTGGTTTATACGTTGTACTTGTAACAATATAGTTTTAGTAACTCTATACTTATCCATTTAATCCCCATGTATGTTCCGCGATTTAATAGTGTTCAGTAACTTGAAAATTCGTGATGTTTTGCAAAAAATCGGATCCCTGAAGAAAATTGGCAATCGCAGCCCTATTTATTTGGGTGCACTTTTCCTCAATATAGCTTAATAATAGATCTTTCATATCATACAATAGTTTAAAATTATCGGATTATTAATTTAGAAAATTTGGAATCTAGGGCGGAGCCGCATGCGAGTCGCTAGAAATTAATATAAATCTCTTACTAAATTTACTTACCCTTACGTCGCATAATAAAATCAGATCTAGCAGATCCCTGGCCGAGGATCACGTCCTCCAACTTGGCTTTTATATCGGTAGTCTTGCGTACATTCTGTTGAGCGCATTTTAATATCTCCTTTCGGCCCTGTTAAGAACAAAACAAACATACATATATTTATATTATAAAGCTGCTAAGCTAAAATATTGATTCGAAAAATTCTTCTCGTGTGAAATAAACCATTTATCAAAGAAGGCTATTATAGGCTTTAATACAGTACTTTAATCATCTTCCAATTGAGAGAAAAATATTTGAACGTAGCGAGATTTGAACCTACGCCCCTTGGAAACCGTCCAAGTGTTCTTACCACTAAGCCATATGTTCACGTCAAGCTACGTCGAAGAAGGATAGTTAATACGAAGACATTAACCTTATACTCCTGACATTTAAAGCACAGATCAATAAGGGCAAGTAAACAGTGTAATCTTGCTGGTGGTAGTTCTGCGACTGCGGCCGCTAGAGCTCCCCTTTCAGCCCATCGGAGCACCCATACTAGACACATTAGGAGGTTTCGACTAGTTTCACTGTTGAAAGGTGGTCTTCCATTCTAAACAATAAAAAATCAAAATATAAATAATTTCTTAGATCCTATTGGGATAGGAATCGCACCCACATTCATCGCTTTTACAGTCTGATGGTCTGATATAAATAAATATCATTAAATCAACACTAACCTGTTTAAAATCATCAGGTGATGAAGGTGCATACATATAGCCAAATTGATTCATCTCACCGTCTAGTTGCAACGTTTCTGAAAAAAATAATCGAAAATCAATCACAACTTATTTTTTTATAACATAGATAATATATATCCGCATATTTTAGTTTTTTCATAAAGTAAGAAATAAATATTTCTTACCTTATGAACACAGTGAGACATTGTTACACATGCGTAATTATCATTTTCTCTATCTCTATCCCTTTTTGTCTCTTATTATTTAGGTGTAGTGAGAAAATTAGAGGGATAGAGATAGGGTTTTTATAATTATAATAATAAGTATGTACATAGATACATTATGGCGTATTGTTGTTTAGATACAAAATATTTAGATTTTGAATCACATACCTTTCCCCCCATCAAATCCTCTGTACAATTGTGGTTGCGCGTCCATCAGTACTCCCAGTAGCGGAAGGTACAACGCCGCAACTCGCGCTTTAGCCTCGGGTTGTGATAACCGCGGATCCGCATCGTGTGCGCTTAGGAGAGAGAGCACGGCGTTTACCGCCGCGCATTGCAGTACTGGGCTTCTGTGATAGAGGAGTTAAGTGTGTAATACAGTGTGTTTTTGATGTATAAATTATACATTACATTGCAAATAAGAATTTAAATTAATTCTGAAAATTATATATTATACTAAATAGTTTATATTGTGATTCAAAAATGCTATTTACATAATTATGATAAGATTTATGAAAATATTAATTGTTTTACAAAATTTTATATAAGATATTTATGACATGTATAATTGAAATGAACCAATAAGGTTCAAAATAATAGTCGTATTTACGAATATTTTGTATTAAAATTTTGTAAAACAATTAAAATTTTCATGTACCGATCAAGGTAACCTTCTTATATGTCGATACAAGAAGGTTAGTATTTTTTTAGGTTTAAATGAAAAAAAAAGAAGAAGAAAAAACCTATCATCCACAAATACACTAGCAAAAAATCCACATACTGCAATTCCAAAGCCGACGTCAAATCGGCCAACAACAGACCAGCCAGATAATGCCTTGACCGGTACTCTCCCGACAGTGACACCGCTTTCCTCCTGCCATCCTCAGATCCTGCTGAACGGGAGGAGGGCGCGGGAGAGGCTGCCCCTGACACGCCCTCACCCTCACCGTCCCTACTAGGAGGCAGGCAGAGGGGCACGTAGTGCTCGTGAGAGCAGATGATGCGGAGGAATGACAGCTGAAACATGATGAATCGATATTAGCTTCATTTTTGTACTCAGACACTGAGACTCCTACATGGCGGGAGAATGCACAGGAGACCACCCAAAAGACAATTATTATAGATAGACAAGTTTTATAAATCGTTACCATAAAGTGTAGAACAGAACACTTATGTTAATAAAAATTACGAAACATAATATGTCCATAGTATATCAATAATAGTAATAAATATATATATATATTTTTTATAAACAACGAAACCCACCTTATAGTGCACAAGCGGCACAGCGTCCGGCAGGGACGCTATCTTGGCGCACATCTGCTTGTGATAGCCGCGCACCAGGGACAGCGCGTAACCGCGGTCGCCTATACTGAGCAGCTCGAACAGGAAGAACGCGAGGCTGTTGTTTAAACTTTGTGTTAAACGACTGTTCTTGCCGTATCTGGAATTACAAAATTAATGTTGTAGTTACACGTACACCTACATTACGTAAACAACCGAAGTGTTATAATCTGTTATTGAAGATATATCATTAAAATGTTTCAGTACCAAGTATATCAAATTCATTATAATATATTGATGTCATCATAGTTTGTCATGACTAACAAACACGATGATCACAGACAAGTAGGTTTCAATTCTCACATAGTCTATTTAATTTCAGCTTCACGTTTTATCTCACAACAAATGGCAGAGTATAGTTCCTATTGTGATACTTACGTTCCCATTTTCGGCCGAGTTCTTGAGGCATTGCGCGTTGATTTGGCTCGTTACGAGCATGAAAATGGAAATATTAAATATTTCAGTCCACCGAGTGGGAATCCAACCCGCAACCATCGCACGCTTGTGCCCCTACGCCACGACGGCATCTAGTATTTACATATATTACTTAAATACTAAATAATATTTAAGTAATATATGTATTTTTTTTAATTAATCTCTTAATTTACTTAAATAATAAATACAAATAACTAACTTGGATATAATTTCAGCAGTAACATTATTAACTAGCGTGCTGAGATCATCCGTGAACTGGTCCGGAAAACGTGCTTTTCGTGGCGCCTCGTAGGCTCCACTCCAGTAGAGGTATTCCACCATTGATTTGGTCATCAGTTCAAATAAGGCCCTATCAAAGTGAAAAGAAATTAAAAAATATTTTACTAAAGTGCAGATTAAATAAATAAATAAAACTAAATTAGGTATTAAAATTTAATTATTATTAAATGTGCCATTTATTACTAAGTATATGTTAATAGTTCAATAAAAGAAAACGTCGCTCATACAACATAACATTACAAAATAATGCAGTTTTTTATAATATTAAAATATTGATTTTTTTTAGTGTTTTTCACACACTGATGAATTTCATTGTTACTCCAAAGGAAGATATGGCTTGATAGTCTAGACTAGAGCGTTTGGACAATTTTCAAGAGGCGCTTTTTTAGACTCGTTAGAAGTTTAAGCTTTTATGTTCCTAAAAATTTTTAATATTAAAAGATTTTACCAAGAGTTTTGCATAGCAAGATCCCTTGTAGCGCCGCTGGCCACCACCCACTGGAGAGCCAACTCTTCATGTAAGATCTTACAAGACCCGTCTGTAAGTACTGAAATAACAGACAATACAAATTACTATGCGAGTCTATATATATTTTTATACACTAATGGACACTAAATCTATTTACATATCATAGTGAATAGGAGTTGTTACAACTTCTGCAGCTTCAGCTTCTGGCTATTAATAACATACTTCCTATAATATGTACGTGTCCAAATCTCATTGAGTTTGATCACACAATATCAGTAACGAATAAAAATAAATAAATAAGTTATAGCTGCAACAGAGTCCATAGTGGGCATTGAACCTATAACCATCGATGGATGGTTTCAATGCACATTCGAAGGAAGAGAATCTTAATTTCCGGTGATGATTTCCGTCACTCAACATGCAGTGTCTTGAGTCGTATTTGTATCATAACACTAAGCTCTATCTTGCTATATGTAAGACTAAATGTGTAGCTAAAAAATCTTAGAATCCTTACCAGAAGGTGGCAGGGGCAGTCCAATGTCCCTATCAGATAGCGAAGGTCTTGGTATATGACACTGGTATTGTATATATGTGGTGATAAGACTGCTCCGCCCGTGAGCGTCGCATGTTGCACCTTCGTTCATATTCTGAAAAACAGAAAACAGTGTGAATGATTAATATAAAAATATTTTTTTTACAAAAAAACTGTTAGTATCTAGTTTTCAAGAAAATTGTGCAGACGTAGGAATATCTAATTTGGTACAGTTATAATTTATATAGACAAGTGCATTTTTGTACAATAAAGCAAAAAAAGTAAGTTAAATCAATAAAATATTAAAATTACTATGACGATTTCTCCATAATCGCATACATATATTATCTGTCGGTTGACACGCACCGTGACATCGGTGAACAGGTGCGCGAGACACGTGAACACGTCCTGCGCGATGTTGAGCGTGACGCCGGCCAGGGAGGGCGGCGCCACCAGCAGCTGCAGCAGTTTGTCCGCTACAACGGGCAAGTAGCGCGATAGGGACTCCACGCTGGCTGTTGGTAGCTCCGCTATACTGTGTTGGGAGAAAAATATATTATGTGCATTTTGAGTAATTCTGAATGTGTAGATTCTGATGTGGTAGATAGAAAGATATCTTCATCTTAAGTGTCTTCTAACATATAATAGACATTCATTATTGAAAACATTACAAGGCGAGTTTGTCTTTAAATACTAATTTACTTTAAAAGTATGATTTATATAAGGCAATTTTCCCTATAAATCTTTCTATTTGGTATTATAAACGTTAATTTTATTAAATATAGTCAAATGCCCAGTAATTTCTATTACTATTTTTTAATATATACATACTTCAACGAAATTAAAATTAACATGAACATACATATAATACACAAAATTCAAAATATATTATTATTAAATCAAAGCTTTCTAAGCTACCTGGCACGCAATTCAGCTTCCATATTAGCAAGTCCAATGCGTGGCGGAATGTTCCCCTCTTGCACCGCCTCGCACGCCATTGCAAAACGTTCAATATATCCATCCTGTAAAAATATTTTTTAAAAGTTTAGGTGTGTGCGCATATAGTAGGGTAGGCAGAGGGAACTTAGTGTTAAGACACTTCCGTTCTGCACTTTCAACCAGATTCTGTAAGTATGCGTGTTGAATTACGGAACTCAGCGCCGCGCTTCGCCTCGTTACCAGAGCGAGAAAATGATAATATAAAATATCTCATTTCCGCCACAACTAGCCTTAAAAAATGTGTATGTCCAAAATATATGAGCCGTTTTATCTTAATATAGTAAAAAGAAATATAATAAAAAATAGGTATATTTTGCAGTTTCAAGTTTACTCCGCATAGTCAGAGGGAACCTAATATTAAGGGGATAACGGGAGTGTCTTATGGGAACCGAGTGTCTTAAGACAAGGTTCTCGATGCATACTCTACTATGTGCGGGGTACAGCGTGGAGCTAAAGATACTACAGACTTTATTTCCTACTGGTCATTAAAGATATAATTATGTATCTAAACATAATTTCCATATCCTAGTGTATTAATAAAAAAAATTGAACATCCACATCTCCCAAGTAGTTTTGATAATAGACACTCCAGTAGGTCTCCAGTAGGTAGGTATCTACACAAAAACGTTTGGGAGTCACTAAACTAAATAAGTAAGATAAAAAACCATTTACCTGCGGATGCACCGTAGTATGGGCGTCAAGAGTAATACTCAACACAGGCTTGTGATTATCTATCCATCTTGTACCCGGTAGCAGAACATCAGGAAAGATATACGAGTAGTTGGGTGGAGGTTCCTCTTGCATCGCAGGTAGGCTGAACTCGCCACAGGTGAGCTTGCCGTTGCGGCATAGTGGGAGCCACTGTGAATAGCCAATAATAGAAACAAGATAGATCTTAAGATATATCTTGTGAAATTTCTCACGACAAGCTGAGACTCATTGTGTATTAACTTATTAATATATGAAATTTTCAATGTTTTGAAAATCGGTTGTTTTACGATGAATAAATAACACATACTCATACTTCATCTAAAAATAGAATAGTTAGCCTACCACAAATATACCACAATATAACCCTCTCAATCACAATAAAAAGGCTAATTAGAATAAAAATCCAACTAACCGAGTATCCGAGAACTGTTTCAACGCTTTTTTCCATTTCCGGCGCGACTGGCTTCCTTTGGCACGCTACATGTAGTATGGTAAAGAGCAAGTGATGCTGGTCTCCGAGATCCGCTGGTAGCTTCATCTTGATCTCATCGTAGAGGGATGGCGTTCTGGAGATAGATTCGATGATTATTATTATGGAACTTTCACGCTCTTTCCCGTATACGACTATATTTTCTCACTAATAAGATGGCCCTGAGAGGTGAATTTGCTAATACAAAAAAAGTAAGATTTTTTATGTAGACAATATAATCATATTGTTTCTTTGAACTTACTTATTATGATATAGCACGGTAGTGTAAGCTTCAGTGCTAAATTCTGGACAGGAACTTCGCCCAAAAATAGCGGGCAATGCAGCTGACTGCTCTTCACCCGCCATTAATTGAATTCGCACCTAAAAGTTAAAAAATATATTTATATATTAATAATTCGGACACCGTGTACGTGTGAATGTGTAGTAGTGCGAGAGAGCTCACGGCGATGTTCCTGGCGGAGACGGCACGCGAGGCGTAGGCGGCGAGGTTGAGGTCACGCGCGCCCACGTACAGCAGGTTGCGGTAGTGCGCGTGCGGGAGCGCGGGCGCGCACAGCGGGAATGGAAGTACCTCCTTGCACGGACGGACCTTTTCCTCCGCTGGAATATAGATCCAATTTCATATAAACTTTTGAATGTTGATAGATTTAGAGTTCTGTGATCATAACGTAATAGTAGCACAAACCTTGTACTACACTAAGTATAATAGCTTTTTAAAAATATTAAAGAACAGTATTGTTGTTTTATTTTGTTATCCATGTCGTAATGAATTTAAAGGCCAGTAAAGGCACAAAAGTGTGACTGCAAACGCGACGGGTTGTGAGTTCGCTCGAGGAAATGAAATATTTTATATTTTTATTTCTTTGTTCTGATGCCGAGGCAGAACCGCGGGGTTAATTTCCGCCTTTCACCACTATGTTCCCTCTGTCTATCCTTCTGTATGTGGGATCCAGCGTAAAGCTGATTAAATGAAATGATGGTTAAAGTAGACGAAAAGTAGAGAATAGGATAATATATCGGACTTAGCCTAAGCCTACAGGCATGTAAAGCTTTTTGTCATTAGTAAACATAATTGGAGTGTGAAATTAATTTTAAACATCAATACATAAGATAAGTATTTTTTTTCTTCCATATACATAAATCACGTAATTAATTAAAAGAAATACACTAATAATTTGAAAGTTTAGTTGGAATACATATAGAACACATCGAATAGCTCTATATACAGAGTAAAAATTAAATAAAACCAATATCTTACCGCTGTATGGCGCTAATTTCGCCAATTCTGGAGTCAAACCATTCTTAATTTCATCAGGACACGGCGACACTTCTATTTTGAAGGTACCGGGAATGCATTTCAGTTTTTTGGGCGCAGAGCTCGGCCTTTTTATCTCTGTTAAGAATTTGTATAGATCTTCATCACGCAGTTTATCTGTTTCCTGGTTTAAAATACAAAAATGTAAGGAAAAAGTAAAAAAAACACGCTTTACGAATATCTTTTTGATTTGATTGAAATATATGTAATTTATAAAAAGAAAAACATGTAAATATTAAAATATAAATGAAGCTTCTAATCTTGAAACTGTAAATGTCTATGTATTTAAGTAACAAATGAATAAAATGATGTATTGCAGTTTTATATAAAAACTAACATCAAATTTTACACTTTATTAAAACCAATTTAAGCTCCTTACAAAAAAATATATAATTATATCAACTGAATAAAATTTATATTTAATATATTTAGTATAGGATATGGCTGGAGCACATGCATACCATTTCTACAGAATTTGATTCAAATCCGGCTACATTACTTTTAAAATTTAAAACTCTATAAGACTATGAAACCAACAATGATTAATAACCTGTTTAAAAAAGTTAGTAACAGTGATAACAATAGGTTTGAAGCAATCCAAATGTGCTTGTAATTCATCAGGAGGGGGCGCCCGTCTCTCTATGGAGCCTTTCCTTGTAAGAGACCCGCCTACTTCTCCGGCACGACGTCGGAGTTGTTCTAGACTACTAGATGATGCCTTACGATCTGGGGGAGACAAAAATAAGTATTTCCTTAGCTTTATGTGGCATCCTGCACATAGAGGGAACCTGCCAACCCACTATTAAGATACTCCATTCCCATTAGGACACATCTGTTCCTCAAATTCTTTCCGCCAAATTCTATAGGCATTACATGTCGAGTGGTAGACCGCAACGCTCCGCTTTACCTCGTTACCAGAGCGAGGAAATAAAAATATAAGATATTTCATTACCTGGAGTGAGAATCGAACCCACAATATGAACGTTTTCAATCGCAAAATCTTAGCGCTCTTCTTAGAATCCGGCTCAAGGCTTTTCGACTCGCTTAGTATGTATTTGTAATAAATAATAGTTATTTAAATTCAAATTCAAAATATTCTTTATTCAAATAAACTATTACAAGCACTTTTGAATTGTCGAATGTACATGTAAACAAAAAGCTACCACCGGTTCGGAAGGCAGTTCTTCTGAGAAGAGCCGGCAAGAAACTCAACAGTTGCTCTTTTCAAAGTCAATGGTATATTTTACTATTACATTAGCTGGGAGCTATCCTGCCTGACATTCAATAGACATTAATTCCATACATGTTCATCCTCCAAATATTCTTGTACAGTGTAGTAAGTTTTACTTGTTAGAATTTTTTACAAATACTTTAAATTTTGGAAATGGCAAACTTAGAATACACTGTGGAATTAACTATTAAAGGTTCATATGCTTACCCAAACTATTAGTATTAGAAGTATTAGTAACACTTGTGGTGGGTGCGGGTTCGTGGTCCCGCTCGAGGCTATTCGACCCGCTTAATATATGCAATAGAGAGACAGCTGTCCAGGCTAATGGCATTCGGTATTTGCCGAGACGAGCGCACGCTGCTTGGGCACTTGCTCTGACTTTTTCACGATTCTATGGTAGAAAAATAGGTATTATAGTTTTGTAGTGGGCATGTAGTTGCAGGATCATATCTATCATTAGAACTTACACACATATGGTTCAATACACATTGATATACTTTTACCTACAACTTTTTTTTAAAAAAATCATTAAAAACCAACCTTATCATCCTTAATATAAGGTTCAACACATTCGTTAACATCCCCCTGTAGAACCTTCTCGACCCTCACCACAAGGAACACATCGGGCGAAGGGTTCAGTATATCGAAGATGGCACTCCGGCTGAGAGTTGAGAGGTCCGCGTGAGGGACATGACCAGATAGCATTTGCCTTGTAGCCTCGGAATTTAAGTTGAAATAGAAGTTTTCTGATAATTTCTTCTTTTCCTTGGCGTCATATAGCGCCATTGATGCGAATAATGGTTCAACGTCGAGTTCTAGTCTGAAATTGTATAGGAATATATTATCTGTGTATTTTGCAATTAAGGAAGAAATAATTCAGTAAATGGAGGGATGCTCTGCGTTCCTATTTTAAAATCATCAAAATATTTTCATACTACAATTCAATATAAAAATAATTTAATAAAACCCACATTCAGAAAGTGTGTAGTCTGATACTGTAAAAATAAAATACCATGGCGAAATTATATCTTTACTACACATACTTGTCGTGAGTGTCAACTTTTATGTTAATTTATATTATGGAGAAGAGTGTAACAAACAATTTATCAAACAGACGAGTTTAAATAACAAAACAACCTCCATTTACCCCCATTAACCTATTGCAATACAAAAAATCTAATTACTCAAAAACTTACTTTAACTGATGACATGCAACTAATATCCTGTGTCCCATTAGTTCACAAGGCATTTCGGCGGCGAGTCTCCTCTCTACCGCCTCTTCCTCATCAAGATACGGTGCGTATAGTCCTAGGAGATCTGCTTGACGGTTTTCTAGTCTAAATGAAAATGAAAATTTATTGTTGTTAATTTAACGTCGCGCTATGTCTCGTTACCAGCGACCTGCACCTAAGCCAGTTTAATGACTCGATAATAGCATCGAGATTTAGAAGTTATGTAAAAAACAACCATTATTATACGAAAAACATTACAATGTGCCTGTGAAAGTTAATTTAGACAAAACTATTTTCTATATAATAGTAAATGTTCTTTATATAATTTAACACAAAAAACTTAATGTAAATAAAATCACACACCTTTTAGCTTCATTAACAGCATCAACCTGTTCTGGAGGTTTCTTTTCAAACACGTCAGGTAACAAGGGATCTGAAGATGAGCTTCTCAGGTCCAGGCTGGCCCATGATCCTCGTGGTGTAAGAGTCTCGTTGCATGATGATGAAGAGGAAATTGAAGCTACTGATTGACGACCACTTGAGGGTTGCGATTCGAACTGGAAGATGATTTTGTAAAGTTATGCTATTGGACCTTTCAAAAGAAGTCGGAATTTGGTGTACAGCATTACATATGATTTTTTTTATGACAATAACCTAAAATTACGATACCTGCTGAGAAGCCAATTCCTCCATAGAATAGTATGCTATAATTATGCTATTGGGCCTTTCAAAAGAAGTCGGAATTTGGTGTACAGCATTACATATGTTTTTTTTATGACAATAACCTAAAATTACGATACCTGCTGAGAAGCCAATTCCTCCATAGAACTAGAGTTGAATTCGGTGTCTATCTCATAATGATGGGAAGGTGCGGCTAGTAATTTATCAAGACGTTCACCAAGTCTCTCACGTCCGCTCGCTGACGCCGAGTACATGCGGTACTTGTACTCCACTACTGTATAATCTGATGTGTAGCAGGTTATACAGTCGCGGACGAACATTGGCGCTTTTGATCTGTTCGGGGATGAAAAAGTTGTTTTAAGTATTAATCCTTCTATTAAAGGTGAAACTTCTTAAAGTACTTTTTTTGTAATGGTACTGATATTTAAATGTATTTAATTAAATTAAATTAACTAGTTCGTTATTTAATTCAGATTTTGTAATGGATTTTCTGAATAGAGAATCTCAATAGTTATTAAAGACGATAAAGAATAGATAGAAGATAAAAAACCAGTTAGTTAAGCCAGTATCAAAGACACTTCAAGTTGCTGTGTCGAAATTTATAAAGAGTCTGATTTATTTAATAAAAAATTACTTAAAATATTAAATTTTAGAATATGGATATGAAAAAAGAATTTCCAACTCTCACACAACAAAAAATAACTTACAAATCCTCATCAGGCAGCACATGGGTCAGGGTACGTATACGACGCGGCACGGTCAGCAGTTCGATGTCGTTGGCGGGATAGGCGAGGGGGTCGCGCTCCCCCATCAGCCTATCACACACCTCCTCGTAGTCGGGCGGCTCGATCATATCGCAGAGAGATATCTAGTGGACGACAAATATTATTTTTATCTTCACATTGTTTTCTATAAATAACGGGGTAGGCAGTGAGAACCTAGTATGAGGACACTATTCCTCATTATTTGTTGGAATTTGTGATGTTGAGTTGTTGTCCACACCTTGTCTTACCAGAGGTAAATTCTTTGCTACCTCAGGTGAATATCGAATCCACAATCTTGCTTAGTCATACAACTTTAGTTAGTTAAATTATAAGGAATGTACGTATATGAATCCAAAAATTTGTGATGGTAACAAATTATAAAAGAGAATAAGATTTGTTGGAAGACAAGGACTGACATAAAATCCTTTTTATGTTTTGCTCAGCATTTCAAAGTTGATGTTGGTAGAGAGTGAGGGATGGACAGTACCAATGTGCACATGTGTTGCTAGTCCCAGGTGCCCAGCTCTTAGCACCTCATCAAGCAACAACACCTTTACTCATGGTGAGTAAGCTAAGTAGTTTTTCTTCACAAGTAAAAATGTCAAGAGAATATGTGCCACTTTCTACACATCAGTGATCTTTTAGAAATTGAGTGAGTGAGCTTTTGGAAATTCCACATCCCTGGAAAGGCAGTTAAGTAATGGACAATAATCTCTAACTGGAAATCTAACATGTGTTAAGTTAACCTGTATAATATACTATTGTTCCATTTCCAGCTTGATCCACTAGGACTTAACTAATAAAAAATATGTCTGTATCAGTAAAAAGAGTGTATAGGAAGCTCTTACAGTAATTATATATGCGGCACTCCTCCATAGTACTCTGAGTTTAGAACCTATTGTTATAACTAAGAAAACTACTGACTTTTTCACATTGAGAGTAGCATGTTTAATTTCAACACAAAAAGTTTGTTTTTTTATTTTTAAGTAAAGCAAATTCAGAACACATTAAGTTTTTTATGGTATTTAAGATAAGATTATAAATGTCAAACCTAGGAAGAACATGAACCAAAACACTATTTAATTCATCATAGTTTACAATGGGTCTGTTAGCTTTAAACATTAACCAGGTATCCAACACATAAGTTCATTACTAAAAAAGTAGATTGTTAATATAAAGCAAAAACAAATAAATATTCAGACAACAGGGTCTTAAACAACAACAAAGCAGGGATGCAGAGGGAACCTGAGTTTATCCGGTTTTTTATGTATATTATAAGAGACATAGATGAAGTCATTTATGTAGGTACATTAATAAGATAGCTATTATAAGAATTAGAGTAAGTAATATAAATATTTATACTAATTAACATGCAAAGGTTAATAAATATACGCTTCTAACATACCGTATACAAACGTACGCCAACTATTAAGGAAAAAGTGATTCACGGGCATGCATAAAGAATTACTAATGAGACTCTTCACTTACAGAAGAGGAGCACCCTGAAAGAGTCCCGACCTTCGACTGGCTTGCATACACCTTACGTGCGTCCCCCGCATTCCTATAAATAGGTAAAAATCAATCCTCCACTTATTAATACTCTCACCCGAGGTTCATGCATGGTTAAACAGTTACTCCCATACAAGGACTATGGATTCATTTACCCGGAAGAATTTTGATATTTTCGTCCAAGAGTCATCTAAAGTTAGATCGTTGGATGTGCTTCTTGTATATGATATGTTAAAAATTACAGTTTTTTACACAGTATATTCATAAAATGAAATTTTGTTTACGAAAAACATAAACTTGAATGTTTGACAGCAATATATTTGACAGTTGACAGATAGTTCAATAAGCAGCAATATTTATTTACGTTTGGTAATAGGAATATAATATAATACAAGTAAAATTTGTATTAATATTAACTTACTTTTAATTTTATTGATTTTAAATATTTACTGAATGCGCTTTATATATTAAGTTTCGCCTTTTATTAAAATATATGGAATTAAAACTATATGCTTTTTTAAAAATACAGAAAATTAATAATAAAAATCATATTATATTGAATATATTTACAATACCTAAATTATTATTTCTTATTACTTTGTCTTAATAATATATACAAGCTCGAAATCTTTATTGACATGAGATCGGAAGAAAGGAAAAAAATTGATGAAACTCCCAATGAAGAAATGAGAATCTAAATTTACCCAATCATGTGATCTTTACACGTGTAACTTGAATACTGTAATATCCACATATGTTTTGAACAGGTGTGATCATAGTTTCAAACATGAAAAATATCCAATATATCGAACCAACAACCGTCGCGTTACGTTACAGTCACACGCTGTACCACTGCTCCACGAAACCCTCCAAAATAAATACTTATTGTGAATATATGTAGGTGTATGTCTTGTTCTTTATTAATAATAAGTCAAGCATTATTACACTATTATTTTCTAACAAAATAATAGTTGTAAATTAACGCGTTCTACCAAACCAAAATATTTCAACTTTATAACATTAGTATGTACTTATAGAAAATATACCTTGTCTGTAGACATAGATGTGTCTTAATAATACCTTAGACATCTTTGATGTATTCTGAATAACATTATGTCATATCTGATTGAAGTAAATTACAGATTGCGTGTCTCGCCGTCGTAAATAAGATATTGCAGTGACATTTTTGTGTACTTCACCGCCTTTGAGGTGACAAATAAAGTAAAAATACAGGTCTCGTGCAGCCGAAGCCGATGCCACGCGATTCTATCAAATCCAATTAGAACTTATATAGAAGTCTATATTTTAAGCCATTTTAGTTCTTTTTACGATAGATATAAGAGTTATAGGTTTAGATGTTCTCGTCAAACATTGAAAGAGATTATCGCTGTACGCAGGCTTTTCAGCGGTTCGTTAGCGCACGGTCGCCTGTAAACCAACACGTGACTGTCTATTTTGGACATTTCTATGAATATTTATCCATTTTTAATCCCTTTCAATCCTATATAAATTGAATTAAATGTTACTTTTGCCGATATAGGTACTTTATAAATCTCGTGTATCTCTAATGTTGAATATATTGTAAAACCCAATCTACGTCTTTAAAGCTGTAAAATGAAAACTAACTTAGAATAGTGTAGAAAAAGAACTTACGTTCAACCATTTATGTTCAAAGCTGAAAATTTTCAATTAGGTGTTTACGTGAAGTTTATATAATACTCGTATATATACGGTTTCGCTCGCGTGGTTAAATAACTAAGACTTAACACATTTTAAATGCGAAGGATGAAAAAATATTGAACCTGTAATCCCTGAGATTAATGTAGTTTAACCAAATAAAATGTTTTGCAAATGAACAGGAAAAAACGGAACCCTATATTATCACTTTGTCGTCCGTATGTAGCGCAAGACCATTTATCCCGAGATTACGTACCGGCATCAAACTGAAATTAATATCAAATATTCAGAGCAACGATCAACACAATCAAAAGATACGCATATATATGGAATATATTATATTTGCTTCATTTTGTATGAAATCCGCCGCGTAATATAAACATTTAGAGTACTTTCCGTGGACCAAAATTATATTTGGTACGAAGTGAAAACTAGACGAATGCGAACAATACAAATAAAGAAGAAAAAACGATATCTAATAAAAAATTGTAGGCATTTTAGGAAAAAAATCGTTACAAACTTATATTTGTAATTCGTTTCATATATAGGTAAAATGAATGCATATAACCCACGAATTCTTAAGATTATCGATTTAATTAGCCACGTGATCAAAATTTATAGCGCTTTTCCCAAGGACCTACAAATATGAAATTTGGTAAGAACTGAGAACACTCGGACTCGCGCTTGACCGATTTTTTATACAATATTAGTATAGATAATTAAATGAAACATGACGTTGCGTTAAGTTTCACGTCGTAATGCTCACAATATATTGCAAGTAAAAGCGCAGAACGGAGTGATTCACCAGTAATCTCAATATCTATAGACATTATATACATATTTTGTATATTTTATAGGCTTTACTATTAAGGCCTATAAAATAGATGTTTCATTATTTTCAGGTCAAGAATATAATAGGAAAATTGCTGCTGGTCGGATAAGGTACTGGAGTGAATTGAATTAAGTCGGTTATCGAGGAAATAATTATATAAGGCTGCCAAACACGAAGCTGAGCAAAACAAGGTCACCATAAATTAGCTATAAATTAAAAGTTGACCAATGATATAAAATAAATAAATAAATAAATATAATCCGCTACACCTTTATCCCGCACACAGCGGGATAGTCAGAGGGAACCTAGTGTTAAGACACTCTGTCCCCCACTTTCCACCGAATTCTGAATGCATTGCGTGTTGAGTGGTGGAACTCAACGCCGCGCTTTGCCCCGACACCAGAGCGAAGAAATGGAAATATAAATAAATATTCCATTTCCTCGAGTGGGGATCGAACCCACAACTAGTTGCGTTTACAGCGACTCTTGGTGCCCCTGCGCCACGACTGGCAGAATAAAATATGTGTTATTTTTTTATTCCAACGACATAATGAGTATGTAGCTAAAGGATCCACTTAATAATTTTCTTCTTCAAACAGTAAAGTAATAAAGGTGTCCCTTTCTGGGGATTTCGTTTTTCGCTAAGTCCTTTTGTAAGACCTCTATACAAGTTTAAATCTCCTTTAATTAACTCGTCATTTAAGAAACTTTCTTAAATATTAGGTACTAAGTTTATAATCTTAACAGATGTTTTATCAAGTCATCTAATTACAATAGTCAATTTACAATTATTTTTTCATAAAAATAATTTATTTTACGTTTAGGTTTAGGTAGGAATCTAGGAATTTGGGTTAGTGAAAAAAATTGTACAATTGAATTGAATATTGAAAAGTAAATAAATGATTTAGTTATATTTCTGTTATTTACGAAAAGGTATTGGAAAATAGCAGTGATATTATAACACATACCTATGCAGTATTATATTATTAGAAAGGAAAATAACAACTTACCTAATAACTAGTCTGCTTAAAGAAATTGGACATTCTTGTATTTGCCTCTATATAATACTAGCGGCCTCGCGGTTTCACCCGCGTAAACATTGTTATTATTAATTTCTGTCTCCATGACTACGTCCTAGTGACGTCTATGCAAAATTTGAGACTCCTAGCACATGTAGTTTCTGAGATTTCGTGATGAGTGAGTGACCTTTCAATTTTATATATATAGATGAATGCGGCGAAGTGGAACGATATCTCACTTTAACTCTGACGGTTACGAGTTCGGCGTTTCATCTCTCCGGAAAACAATTTTATATATAAAATACTTTTATTTACTGTAACGATATTGTCCTACGAAGCGCGGCGTTGAGTCCCGCCACTCACACGTAAATTCTATCAATCCATGTCCTTCCCCGATAGAGGTTTTTTAAAAAAATAAATAAATAAAAATAAAATTTATTAAGGCTTTTCAAATTATTTGAGAACAAAAAAAATATATTCAAATTGTTTCATAGACTTTCTAAGTTCAAGTTTGTATAAAAGTATCATTTTTAGCCCGGGGCGGAACGAGGGTGGGCTAGTACGTAATACGTATATAAATCCACTTCAAATATTTCGTTCAAGTCTGTAGTAGTTGGTATTCATTGCTACGTTATACGGAGGTCGCGTTTAAGTAGGTGAAGTGGAGAGAAAATCGAAGCCAGCAAACATCTAGATAGTGCATTGTAGGTAACAAAAATATATAAATCTAGGTGAATTACTTATATAATTTATAAAGATTTTTTTATTAGAACTTATGGCGCATGTGTGGTGCAATTCCAGTATTTAATACAAGCGGTAGTTGTGGATTCGATTTCGAATCGAAAGAATGTTTTAAATTAATTACATTAATAAAAGAAATTGCACGCAAAATAATGAGGTGACGAACGAACAGACGGACTAGCGTATCGGCTACCATATAACAAATATTAAATTAAATTTGCGCTCAAAATTTTTTAATGTCTCCAATGCGGCTATTTAGGTATATTTTGTAGACATAAAAACTTAAAAATATTTTAAAACAAAAATATTTTACTATGTAGCAGAATACTGAAACTCATAATAATATAATACATTAAAATTCTATAAGAATTATCCAGGATGTCTAATAACTCCTATTTTTTTATTTATTATCTCAAAGCACAACATTGGAAACATGTATGAAAGCATTTATATAACAATATAAATATAAATTATATGTTAAATGGTAACATAAGTTACTTTTCTATTCATATTTCGGATTTGCATCATTTCAGAGGCTAACTGAATTACAGTCGCCAGCCCCGCCCGAGCGCTTCCACCCTTAGTCTCAAACCTCCTTTCCTTCGTAACACTCGTTTGGGAAAATAATTTTTATTTATATAGCAAAATCTATTATATTTTTTTGAACATTAATAACAATAATTACAGACAATAATTAATAATTTATGAATATTTTAAATAGTGTATGTGGCTGTGTGTTTTTTGTCATCGAGTGACTTGCTAAAATTAAAAAATAAAGATATTAAAAATATAAACTGTCAATAATAATTAATATATAAATTGCCAGTATAAATAAAAACCATATCAGTGCAACAAGTGACAGAGACGCCACTCAATATGATCCTTTATGACGTAAGTATTCTGAACCTTAAGGATTGAACAATTTAAAATTTTATAAAATAAATTTTTCAATTTTCTCATTCTACAATGAGAAGATCTATTTTATTTTAGTGTAAAAAATGTAAGGTAATGCTTATTGAATGAAATGAAAAATATTAATTATTCTAATACTTTATGTAGATTTTTCTACAGTCTTATTTTGTAAAATTTAATAAAATCCTTTAGTGCTTTTCTTTCTTTACAAGTATTTTAATATATTTTTTAAATATGTATGTAGGTAGCAGGTTTATTATCAATATTGTTTTTTGCAATCCTTTACTATTTTAAAAGCTTTTTTTCTTTCTTACTTCCCTTTTTACTTGTTCTTTATTTTTTACTTTGTTTGTTTCTTCCTCTCGTTCATTCTTTTATCTTCCTCTTATATATTAATAGTTTTTCTTCATATAGTTTTTTTTATACCTATATCTTTTATGATCTACTTGATCATAAAAATGGGGCACACAGGAACACAAAGGAACACAAATGGAGCAGTATAAAAATACTATCGTCACAAATAGACCTCACGTGTCCACAGTCTATAGTTAGCCCGAGGATTTATTAACTACATAAGGGCTTAGTTCCGCTCAATGACTTTACGTATCATGAAACTGATCTGGAGATAGACTTTTTAATTTAATATCCCCACTAGAAGGAAAAACAATTAAATTTTCTTAATATATTTTTTTCCAAGTATGGCAATGAAATCCATAATTGCCATCATATTATTATTATTAACAATTTCGTATTCAATAACATTATTTGTCCAATTATAATGAATATATGTAAATAAAAAGATATATAATAGATTTTTCATAGTTATGCTTTTTTTTACTCATTATACTTATTAGTTTTTACTTATTAGTTGGTATAGATAAATGTGATGTAAACTCAACCAAGATATTCGTAGCTGCGTAGAACGTATGAGGGCTACGTTCGTAGCATAATGCAGCTATAGAATATCTACTATAACGGCGTTGTTGGGTGTATAGATTTTGATGAATTAATTAAAATCATTATCTTTAAATTATCTTTTTTTTAAAACAGAGCTAACTCTGACTTAATAATGGTGGTCATATTCTTTGATATAAACATAGGGCATGTTTTGTTTTAGGGAAAACAGATCATCTGTTCTCTAATCAATTTTCTACTTTCTTTTCATTTTATAGACACCATATGACGAAATTCGACACTTTATTACTTACTTTTCAATTTAACTAGTAGTTCTTGAGATAAGTGTGTTCAAACAAACAAGCTCTTTACCGTTATAAAATTAGTATACGTAGTGAATTCCTCTTAAAAATGTAATAATTTTATAAATATAAAAGACAAAAATATGGTCATCATATCGCTCGCTTAGAATACTCGGTAATAATCTTTAATTCTAAGTAATAAAGCATGCACCAAAGGAAGTAAAACTAAATGAAAATACCTGAAATCAACTTTGCATGGTTTCTCTGCATACATTTGCAGCTTGTAAGGCTTCGTATCGTTACCTTGTGTATAAGTTCAAGTTCACCGGATCACCGTATAAACAAGTCGAGGACGAAACTAGTAATTGTACACAACTATTTTTTAACTATTTGTTTTATTTATTACTTTAAAGAAAACTTTATTACTTTAAACATTATATAGGGCCATCGTAGCACAGTGTCTGACTGTACGTGATGGTTGTGAGTTCGTTCTCTGCTCGTGGAAATGATGGTCACTATGTTCACTTCGCCTTCCCTGCCGTATTTAGTAAACAGCGTGAAGCGTTTTATTATTATATACAAGATTGTATTTCGACTGTCTACGTCTGTAGAGGAAAGATTCACCTAAAACCTGTGTTTATGAAAAACTAAAACTTTTTTCATTACATTATTAAACAACATAATTATTAATTCTTTACTTTTCCTTATAATTCTTGAAATATTGGGTGATAACCTCGCGGTGGTAACGCCTTTTGTATGAGAACCTAACAATGCTTATTAAAACAATAAACGTTTTATCGTTCATATATCTAAATGTCTACTAAAATGTCTCCTATACCTAAATGTTTACAATGTGTCTGGCAAAGATAATACCGTACATGAGAGTGTATACGAGAAGAGTCACTTCGTTTTTTTGTTTAGATTGTATTCTGTAAGATTTTTTACTTTCTATATATTATCCTAACACTAGGTAAAAAATCTTTTGTGATCTTATCAAATATTTTGAATACTTTTAAAGTGCTATACGCTATTGTATACAAAAAGTAGAGACATAAAATTATGGTTTAGTGCTAAAAAAATATACGTCGCTAAAATATATATCTGTATACTTCATTATAATCATCGTGGCTTTGTGGAAAAAATATAAATTTTATATACTTTTCATTAAGTTATTCAGTAAGTTATTAAAAATGGCTAAAGTTTATTTAAAAAAAGTCTCCAATTGTCTCATTCCAGATTTGGATATTTATTAAGAAACAAAAGGTACTTTAACATTGAAATGTGAATGATTTATTGCATTTTGATGATTTTAAAACAATAATTGGCTTAACAATAACTTTATTCAGCCATAGCCGATCGAAGAGGTCTCTGACGAAGCCGCCGTGACGTCACCCAGTTGACGTACGACGTATTATATAAGTATAGTAATAAAACAGCTATTAGTGCTTATGTAGGAGAATGTTATCACCCCGCTGTACGCCCTGAGAGAGTGAGGGCTGCGTGATAAGCGCTAGCGGTCATTGCGAAGAATCTTTGCACTAACATATAGAATAACTAATAATGAATTTAGTGCTTGGATATTTATATTAAATTATTATAAATAATTGTTAATATGAAAATAAATTATGATGAATATACACTGCATTAATTTAAATCTACAAGCCACATTTTTTAATATGGAACATTAATTAAGCTTAAAACTTAAGCTTTACTTAAGCTTTCTACCACTCAACAAACAATGTCTTCAGAATTCGTTGGAAAGTGGGGAGCGGAGTGACTTAACAGTAGGTTCCCAAGATCCCTCTCCGTACTCTACTATGTGTGAGATACAATTTAAATCCAACAAAGGGAGCGCATATTATTATCAACACAGAATACCTTACAAATACACTGTATACATATTTAAAGGATAAGTTTATAGTGATATATATTTATTTTTGGATACATTTTTATTAAAAATATCATATTGGCTTATATTATACACCCACTGAATAATAAGTATGATAAAAGAGAATAATCAAAATATAAACTGAAAAGCGTTCATCGTTCTATATGTTTCCAGATTTTGGTAGTTTTATTTTTAGGTTATCAGATTAAAAGAATAAGAACCTGGGAACCTAACGTTAAGACACTTCCATTCCCTGATTTTCCGCCGATTAAATAGAATAAGAAGTTGTTGGAAATTTCCTAATCTGTTGAAAAAAATAAATTTAAATTCAACTTTAAATCATACTAACAGCCAGATAGAGAGATGATAATAATAATTGAAGACTTGCATTGCATTTGAACGAAACATATTTATATCCAAATAATGTTACAGAAACTCTACAGTTTGTGTAGTAATCATATTTCAACTGAATTAAATATTATGAATAGAGATAGGTATATATATGTACAACAAGATTCAAGATGGCTATATTTACATTATACTATAATCAAAAATAACAACAAAATGTTCATATAAATTTTCGATATTATTATAAAAGCCATTTGACTCAATAATTCTCCCACACAGTCCTACAAATATAATTCTTAGAATAACAAGATATTCTTTATAAAGCCCTCTAGTTCAAAATAAATGTGAATGACTTGAACTTACCAAGAAAACCCTCCAATTATGATACTATAGAAAATGTTTGAAAAGTCCAAAGTATTATTATATTTTTATTTAGAAAAGTGACCTTTCGCGTGACATTTAAGCTCCCATAGCGGTTCAGTGAAGCGTTCGCAACTTGGGCCAAGTCGCCGAAATGAAGGGCAAGTGGGGTTTTAGCGAATAAACACTTTATATCAATTGAATAAAGTTTAAAGTAGATTGTGGGGATGAGATGAAGGTGTGAGGCTGTGCGGTGCGACGCGGCGCGCGCAGCGTTAAGAGTTATAGGGGTGGCCGTTTCAATTTTATCGATAAAGTTTTTTATCGATACCTGTGAGTTAATGTGTGATGAACTAATTTAATTTTAATAAATTATTGATAAAATTAATATCGATTGAATCCGTATTACTCTTCAATCGCTTTTTATTCTATTTATATTAATTTACATAATAATATTAATAATATTTGTTTAGATATGCATGAAAAGAAATACTTTGTTTGTCATTAAATGACAAATTAAAAAAATAAATTTATAAATTTTAAGACGGATATATCTATGTTTATGCTAACTTATATCTATATTATAATTAAAAATAAATAGATAAATATGTGAATAAATAAACGATATATATTTCCAAAAAATAATTAATCATAATTTAATTTAAAATGTTCCTTGCCGCAGCCGTCACCTTCCATCACTACTTGCCATTTCAGCATTCAGTAACCCAAGGATGGGTGTAAAGGGGCGGCCGCAGTTTCGCGGCATCTATTAAATATAAATTAATAAAAACTATTAAAAAACTGTTTAATAATATGTGTTTAGGTGTCTGAGTGAAACAAACATGGGCGTAGACAGTGCTCCTCCTAGACCTGTAAGTCATTTCTCATATATTTATGGTATAAGTCTTTATTTTTATGTCCTCGCTTTGTTTTAACCGGATGTTTCGAGCTTTCGTCTTTTTTAGAGGACGATTTAAAAAAAATCATTGAGGATTGAAGTTTCTATATAAGAATAGCGCATATTCTATAGTTTTGTTTTGTTAAAGTAAAAAGGAATTACTACAGTAATTAAGACTTTTTAATGACAAGAAATTTTAGTTTTTGCTTCATAATAAACATAAAAGCTCTTATATTTTTATTTAAATGCTTACCTTCTTCATATACAATAGATTGTTTTAGCATAATGGTAATGTAATGATATGAATGTTCTTCAGTAGATATGTTTATTATTAAACATATAAAGTAAATAGTTTTGTTAAATAAATTAATAAATAGTAAACCTAATATAGCGCATTAGTTTCAATGGACTCTATTGATCTGTTAGAGCGTTGCATGTCCAATATATGAATATGTTAATTGTCATTATCTATTCTATGTACCTACTTGTCCACATACAACAAACGAGTAAATATAAATCAACAATAATGTTATATGTTTAATTATAAAAAAATAAAAACATTTATCTAACTTTAAATTATTTTTCAAAAACACAAAAACTGTTATTTAAAAATAATTAAAAAATCTATACAGTACACATCTTTTGATGTATTTTATATTATCGTAGATTTTTATCAGGATAAATTAAAGGATTGCCGCGGGTTAAAGGGTATGAGGGATGAAAATTTATTTACGTAGGTCGATTGTAGGGACATACGACAATTGTATTATTATTTTATGATTTTTTGTTATTTATATAACATAGAAAACAAATAACTTCATATAAGAAAAAAAAAAGAAGATAAATGCTGTGGAGATGCCATGAGTCCGTAGTAAAAATATACACTGCTAAGGATTTTCTTCACGTTTTTTTAAATAAAATACATTTTCCTAAATATTTTACAAATATTTACATTAGTATTTTACATTAGTGTTACTCTCTCTACTTGTAGTGAAGAAATAATAAAATACAATTTAATTAATCAGCTTCACGCAGTATCCCGCACACAACATGGTAGGCAGAGAGACCAAGTTTTACGACACTCCGTTTCCCACTTTCCGCCTCGACACCAGAATGAAGGAATGGAAATATAAATTTAAGTAAATATTTAATTTTCTCGAGTGGGCATCGAACCCACAACCAATTTACAGTCACACTTTATGCCACTGCGCCACGACTGGCCTCAAAATAAAATAAATATAATACAAAGACGTAGAGATATACTTCTAATTGTTACCAAACTTTGCTAATCCTGAAGGGTGAGCTGGAACTCCGCCCAACTCAAATGTTTGTTGATAAAATTTAATTTTCAATTCTAAAAGCATTCTCGAAGATATTAAAAGGAATATTCATTATTGTTTATTGGGTAAATTACTCGTAAAACTTTTAAAGTAATTTTTGGTCTGTTTTTACTGTTATATTATACTTTAAGTATTTATAAGATCGAAGATTCTTAATTTTATATGCATATAAAACACTTGGTATTTGAACTTTTGAAAATCCGTTCCAGGCATAATTATTTCTTTACGAGAGTACAACCGTGATCCAAAACTTTAAGAAAATTTATATTTCTTACAAACGCACTGCTATTTACGGGATTTTTTATCTTTTTTTAGGCTTGTGTGGTTGAATGCGCTTATCTCAGAAATTACTGGTCACAAAAACCTCTTTTTGTGTTTGATAGTCCATCTATTAAAGAAGTTTATAGGCTGTATAATAAAACATGAAACATTTCAGTACAAATAGACACAGGTGCAAGGGGTGGGTAACCCACTATACCTGTGGGGACTTCTCGCAGTATGTGCATACTATTTTAAGGTATTTCCATTTGACCATGGGGACGATGGCTCAAATTAAAGCCAATCGGAATCCTACATACTGCATAGCATTGGCGAGGATATGAAAATATTAAATGCTTCATTTTCCTCGAATGGGAATTGAACCCACCACCAGTCGCATGACTGGCCTCGCGGTGTTAATATAGATATTATACTTTCTGTTCCCTTAAATTCCACGTCCCCTGCACAGTTTCATGGTTACATAACCACCTCAGCGAAGCTCGCAGACGCCACTCCACTTTGACCTCAGTCTTCTCTTATAGAGTGCAGCGCGTACAGCGGAGATGTCAAAGCTAATATAGTTTTTTATACGAGATGCTGTCTTTTTGAAGATGCACCTTTTATGTGGAATGTAGAGGTAACGACGTCGGCGTGTGTTAGAAGTAAATGAAAGAAAAAAAACAGAAATAACTTGTAATAAAAAAAATTAAAAATATTGGCAAGAAGAGACGATCTACCAAAATTATTTATGCCAGTTTCTTGGCATCAACAGGAAGCTAGAGGTAGTTAGTTGGAGGCAATTTATGTTTTTGTAAGTAATGTTTATCCAATGAATCGCGTGCGACATGCGATTTTAGGCAACATTCATCATTAATTGAGCATAATTTTAATGCAGCAGTTGATTTTATTAGCCCAGATAGAAAGAAGGAAAGCAGCTTGGCATTTTTTCCCGCATAGCACGGTAGGGAAAGGGAATGTAGTGTTAAGACTCTCCGTTGCCCAGTTAGTCAAAAGGAAAGATTTAAAACTACTTATTAGAAAACGCCTATTTAGAAAATATTTAGGCGGTTTAACCAACTAAGCCATACGTTCTCATCGATCTACGTCGGAATTCTTCTTAGAATTATCGTTCGGCAAGAGAAAAGTATTTTTCTTTCCGAAGTGTGGAATAACACTTTAAAAATGTTTAACAAAGATTCAAAACTGTTTTTTCTATTAACTTAAAATATTGCATTAATTTTTGTATAGGTACCTTTATAAGGGTTCCTTTTTTCGATTGAGTTATGGAACTCTAAAAACACAGGTAGTTTCTTCTCTAGAGATTTATGACAATAACGGTAAAACAGCAGTATTTTCTTGATTATTGTACAATGTTCATACAGAAAGAAATGAGCGCGGCTCGTACTCCGGGGAAATTGTATGAAATGTTTTCTTTTCATTGATTTGTCGCAATAAAGAATGTGATAGCAATCTGATAGCGTCTGTATCAAAGGGCTTTTGTGTTTTTTTAGTCCCAAAACTGTGGACCATTTTGACAATATTTTTCTAACAATATTCAGATTTATTATAATTGTTTATCAACTTCAAATAGGAGTTGGTTATCATTTCGCGTTTTTTTTTTCTTTTTCTTTGCGTGTACATGCTATTATTTTTAATATTATTGGTATTATTTTGATAAAATAGTATTGCATCGTTTCCTGTACATCCAAGGATGGAAATAAATCAATTTGTTCTTAAATTAAATGAAATATCACCGTCGTGGTGTAGCGGCATACAGTTTGATTGGAGATGCGACGGCTGTGGGATCGATTCCTTCTTGAAGAAATTATTTATCTTCATTGTAACAGCGAAGAGTTCTGGTAGAAAGACAAAACACGGCGTTGAGTTCCGCCACTCAACACGCAATGTCTTGAATTGAAAAGAAGACAACGTAGTGTAAGATAAAAAAAGTTTTTATCTAACATGTAGCTTATAAAATTATTTTTTTCAAAATATTTCACATTACTGAGAAAGATGTACTTATTTTAAAGTTTTCGACCTCTTTTAAAGTTAGAAGTTGTTAGTTATCGATATTGCAAGTCGTTTAGTAAGTTTTAATAGAGGTTAGCTTTTACAGTAAAGTCCTTAAGATGTTCTAGACAATGAACTTTGCTAGTTGGTGTAGTTGATAACGTCTAAGATACATTTATTTCAATTGTGACAGCTCTAAATTGAAAAATATATACCAAATTAAGATTAAATCAAATTAAATCAGCTTCACGCCGTAGCCCGCACACAGCAGAGTAGGTATATAAAAATATGTTTGGTCGTTACAGGTGAGTTCGTTAAAGTATACTTTAAAGAACTCATATACGACATAACGTTGTCTGAGCGTTTATTTTATTTTGAAGAGTTAATGAACGAAGCAAATAGGGGGGAGACCTCTTTAGTATCAATATAAATTACTTTATTTCAGATTTTTTCCTTTATTTTTACTGCAAGTTCTCACTTTTTGCCAAATTTCATAATAGTAAGCACGCAAATACCTTGTAGGTTTTGATTACCCATTGAATCAAGCTGACAAACTTGCGGAATAATGCATTCATTTTGATTTTGTAAATTATAATTACCTTCCATTCCAGCTCCAACTGGAAGCCGGCTCCGGCGATGGCCCTGGACCTCCAGTCAACAACAACACTGAGGGCGCGGTCGCGAGCCCTCCCAGGGACGATAACCACAATGCTCAGCTTACCACTACTCGGGCGACGCCTCTTACTCCTTCAGGTTAGTTAAGAGAGTTTTTTCATTTTCTGCCTCTAGAATTCGGCAAACATAATAGGTTCCCTGTGCCTCCCTCGCTATTTGCAGGAAGCTAAAAAAATCTTAAACAACAAGAAAAAAGAAATATCTTTTAGTTTATTAGCATCTATACAAATAATAAATAATGAACGTACAAATAATAATTGATGTTGGTGTCGGCAGAAGCTCGCTTCCCATCGCTGGTATTCTTGTGCGGTGTAATGTTATTAAAAATGAAGTATGTAAAGTAGAGACTACTACGTATTACTCTAGAGGGCAGCGAAAGTAATAACATTATATTATTAAATTATGAAATATATTAATATGTCGGTGTTTTCGTCAGTTCCATCGCTAAATAAACATATTTTAGGTTATACTTTTAAAATAAAATAAGATCGTAGAAACTGACTGTGCTCGTCAGTTTTGTTATTTTCAATTATTCCGTCTGTCGTCTCCGTCAAAAATTGGGAAATCCAGTGTTCTAACACTAAGTTCTCTGTGCTTACCCTGCTGCGATCTTATACATATTTTTTAAAAAAACATTATTTAATTATTGAGTATTCAGTTAACCGCCACCATTTTCAAGACATGCGTGTTGAGTGGCAGGATGATAGTAATCCTTATACAAGTGAAATAAATTGTTTTAATCAAAACGATCAAACAGGTCGATGTTTGAATAGCTTAAATAACAATTGTACGACGCGACCGACGACGTGAAAGCAATGTATGTATTTTGTCAACTGTTTTTGTTGCTGGCAACATTTCATAATAAAATAAATTGACTTTCTTCCTTATAAGTAAATAATATAATAAGACAGAACTAAAATAAAATATAAATATTATATCTATTTATCATTTAGTTTGAATCGAGTTTCAAATACATAAAACAATGTCAATTTTTTTTAGTGTCTTCACGTGTTGAGTACTGGATCTTCGCTCCGTACTATATCTTGTTAGTCAGATAGGGCACCTGAACTGAGGTAGTTGCAAAGTAGTAGCAGTTGTAGTTGTAAAGGCGACGGTTATAGGTTCAACTCCCACTCAGAGGATTAATTTCCATTTCTTCGCTCTGGTAAAAAGACAACACGACGTCGAGTCACTCGCCATTCAATACGCAATGTCTCGAAAATGGTGTGGAAAGGGAACTGAATGTCTTAACATTCTCTTCCCTTTCCCCACCCTGCTATAGGCGGACATAACAAAAGAACATCTAAATTATATATTTAAAAAACTTCACTAATGAGAATTGGCCCACAAATATAGTTTTCAGTCAAGCGTATCTCTCCTACGCTACGCCCCGGCGGCGTCTACTTTGAAACTTAATTATAATTTAAGTGGTTTCCTCTTGGTTTCATAAACCGAACTACATTTTAAATAAGGACAAATAGCCTTAATTTTAATTTATTGAATTAGTTTCGTGTTAATTGTGATTTATGCTTGTTACTAAAGTTCATTTTAGAAGTATCATAATTAGAAGAGACTCCAGAGTCTCACGCTCCAGAGCTTTCTTGTTATAATTGAATTATTCATGCTTCAGAAGTACTATAAGTAATATTACCTGCATTGACCTTCACCTTTTATATATATGTAGATATATGTATGTAAATATTGTCTTTGGACGTCCGTAGAGAGTGAGTTTCATCCACAGAGAGAATCACTCATTTAGTGGGACGTGTCACTAAATCCTCCTTTTATTATATATTTATGTATGTTGTACATAGTAAGTATATTTGAGGGAAGTTATGGCGTATTGGCACGTCGGGTGCCTGTAAACTCGACCGGTTGTGGATTCGATTCCCACTTGAGGAAAAAAAATAGTTTAATTTGGCAAAGTACGGCGTTCAGTTCCGTTGATCGTAACCACTACTAATTTCTAAGTTTCTGTCTGCCTTCTCTGCTATGTGCGGGAAGCTAAAAAACGTAAAGATATTTTTCTTTTTCTTCATCCCTTTCTAGCATTATTAACTGGAAAGCACACTCGACGGTGCGATCCTATTACTTCTCAGTCCACATATAAAAAAGCTCTCGAATTGCTATTTACGAGGAGCTGAAGTAAAGTGTTCTATAAATAACGAATTTCACCCTAAAAGGATTCCAATATAAAGTTCTATTGAACATGGATCAATCCTAACCTTTACCCAGGTAATAAATGGACGGGCCCGTTGACCTATCCCTGACCTATCGAATTCTTATATGGGACTTTACTATATTGACTTTTAGTTGTGTACTAATAAATATTCTATATACGTAGGGACTAAACAACTAGTAACTCTATAAAACAAGTAAAAAGTAAATTGACAAAGAAATGGGCGATGGTTAAATAAGTTTTATTTTTCTTAAAAACTACTCAGAAAGAAACCCATATAAGACAAAAAAAATATTGCATAAAATTTTTTTTTTATAATCTGTGCTCAGAATTGACTAATAAATTACTCAGATAATGAAATTCTACGTTTTACTTATAACATTTAAAATTTTCTCTCTTTTACGGTTACTTAAAGTTAATTTGATTTGCTCCAACATAATTAATTGACTTCTAGCCAGATTTATTTATCTATCAAAGAGTAAAGGATTAGAAAGTTATTTGCGTTTTATATTCAGAAGATCACTTAGATTATATTGCTACTCTAATATTTGTTTTAACAGTGATTAAATTTGAAAGTTATTAGATCTTATTGTTTGCAAGTTTAAGTTTATAGTTTAATTAACTCGGTCCAATATTTAGTAAATCTTTAGTAAAAATTCTTATAATTTTCAATTTTTTTCAGCTTCAGGTAGGCATACAAATTACGATAGTGTGTTATGCCACTAACAACGCAACCTTTAGAATTCAGGTGGAAAGTCTCGAGACGTGCTCTCCTATGTGGGAAAAAGCGTAAAGCAATTTTTTCGAAAGGAACCCTTATAGGATCACTTCTTTGTCCGTCTGTCAAGACCATTTATCTCAAGATCACGTGCAGGTATCATGCTAAAATTTTACACGAACCTACGAACTTACTCGTACGATATAAGAACTTTAATTAGTTGTACTTCCCGGAGACCAACAATCCTGAAATTGGTACGGAGCCCTCGATAGACGAGTCCGACTGGCACTTATCGGGATTTATTTATACTTTCAATATACTAAAAATGAAGCGATGTTAGATTTCGCCATTACTCCTCTCTTTAGACGAGCTTAATTTAGAAGAGGGTAGTTTATTAAAAACTATAAATATATCGTTATAAAAATATAACGTTTAAAAATAAAAAAATGTAAACATAAATAAATATATTTATTATAATGAATTCCGTTCCGTTGAGCAGCGTGAACCAGTGAACTCTACGATACTCGCATTAGTGCGTTCTGTTTAACGTGAATGAAGCTCTTACTTTCATTTCGTGCAAATTGAAAACTCCATTTGAAACTATGCTTCAACTTCATTTTAAAGGTCAAAGCGATTATTATTTTTTTGTAAAAGCAAATTCGTTAATATATTGCTAGCTAGCTGATGATCGATTATTTCGGGACATTGCATAATGTAGTGATGGAACTCTACCCTCTTTCTTGTTACCGGAGCAGGATGAGGAAATGAAAATAATTAATTTTCGCGAATGGAAATCAAAGAGCAATGTCGGGTTTACAGTCCGGCGGTGTATCGCTGATCCACGAATGTTGCTTGTCAGTTGTCACTTATGCTTATTTTTATTATTTCCTTATTTGTATCTTATTTTACATATATTAAAGCCTACGAAGCAGTTAGAATAAAAATAACCATACATTACTTTTTATATAATATACATTTTTTACACACATTGCAAAGTAGGCAAAGGGAATCTGGGAACTTAGTGTTAGGACACTACAGTTCCCCACCTTCAGCCAAATTCACGAAACATTGAGTTAAATATCTCTACGCCACGACGGCCTCATATACGAGTATGATAAATTAATAACCACATATTTCTTCCAAAGTGGGAAAATGAAAGTAATTTAAATCTATACTAATATAATAAAGCGGAAGAGTTTGTTTGTTTGTTTGTTTGTTTGTTTGTTTGAACGCTAAGATCTCTGGATCTACTGGATCGATTTACTTTGTTTTTGTTTTGTATGAAAGCTGCATTCTTCAGAAGTGCTATAGGCTATATAACATTACATTACACATATATACTAATAAATTAAAATACTTTCTAATTTGACATGCAATTTATTCTGCCATGTTAATAACAACCGTCGTCGCTACGCGACCGCGTTCGTTACCGCGTCATTTTGATATTCATCCTTATGAAAATAAATATAATAGTCACTTTTAGCATTTCATCTAGATTGAAATTATATTTCTATAGAAATTATATTCTTATATTTCAAGCAGGCGTAGCCGCGTCCGGGTCCGCTAGTATTATAATAATAACATAATATTGAGTTTAATTAAACTTCATTGACTCTTTGCATAATTTATGAAACGCAATATACCGTCGAGTGTTGTTATAGGGATGTGTGTATTCAAACGAATCAATTGGCCTATTATTATAATTAAGTTGTTATCAGAATAGCTCGTTTTCAAACGAATGGACCCGGAATGTTGGAGGCGTAATGGGCTCGTGCCTGACTACACGGTGATGGCAGATTCGATCCCCACTATAGGTTTTGATTACGCGGTAAATTTCATACAAAATGCAGTAAAAACTATGCATAAACGTCCATATCTTTTGGTTCCGTTAACATAGAAGCTTAATTTCTTCTGTGCTTTAGGGGATCATAGACCTTAGAATATTTGATATAGAGTTCAGATCAATACACGTGATCTCGAGATAAATGCTCTTGACAGACGGACATAAAAGTAATATAAGGGTTCCGTTTTGTGTGTTTGAGGAACGAAACCCTAAAAAAGATATATATAATAATTATATTATGATATCTTTTTCATCAGTATTCGTTAATTCCCATTCAGGCTAATGAATTATTTTCATTTGGCTTCGAAAACTAAAGTGTAGAACGAAGTAATTTACACCAGATTTCCCTATACCTACTCTACCTATACTTCGTGAAATTTCATTTAATGTAGGTATTAGTGATGCAAGGTGCATAGCAATTCTTTAACAGTATAAAATATGAAATAAATATATATTAAAATGTAAAACTCGAGCTGAACCGTGCTTCGAATATCTAAACAACAAAAGAACGCTCTTGAAAATATTATACATATAATACACAACATGACTTTTATGTTGAGTATGAGTATGAATCGCAGATATATATCATCACGAATGTTGTTTTGAAGTATTTTCTATGAATTTCAATGTTTTCAAATATCTTTTCTCTATTATTAAAATCTCTTTGTTGTCTATCTGTTCGTCTGTCAAGCCCTTTTTTCTAAAGATCGCTTGGAGGTATCAAACTGAAATCAATTAAATAAGTAATTCTATGTCAACGCAACCAAAAGGTAAGTGCGTTTATACTTAGTTTTTGCCGCATTTTGTATATTAAATTAATCGTGTAATCAAAATCTATGAACCACTTTGCATAGACTTAGAGTTATGAAATGAGAACTTACAGTAAGACTGAAGGGAAAAAAATTGAAAAATTAAAATTGTTAGATATACAAGCAAAAAAACAACATTACAAAGATTGTTTTCATATTATACCAAATGAGTGAACGCTCGCAAACTTAAAGTTATTTTATAATTTAGAATCCCCTACAATCATAAACATTGGTACCCTCGTTAGTCATTGTAAATAAAAATATATAAAAAAAGCCTCTACAATAGTAAAAATAAAAATAATAAAAACTATTGAATTTTAAAAAAGTTCCAACCTTAAAAAGAATATCCCGCCGTAGTCACAAAACGTGACAGGGCGCGTGACGCGTGGCGCGGCACGTCCGGGAGCCGGGACCGGATGTAGGTCAACACCGGCTTAATTGGGCCAAGAAAAACAACGTCGCCATCTCCAAATGTTAATATTAAAACAATAAGGCCTTTAAGCCATTTCTTGTTGGAGAGGTTAACTTTGTAACATTTGTTAATGCGAACATACGTAGGTATTATTTTATTATGTTTTTTTATAGGTATGTGTGGATAAAATAATGTGTAATGAATAAGTGAGTTTTCTTTTTACAATTATGATGCCGCAGTGGAACGCTACAGTTGTGAGTTCAATCCTCACTCGGGGTAATGTTTATATTTATATTATTTTCATAGACAGGCAAGGTGTGGCGTTAACTTCCGTCAATATTTAAAAGTGGAAAACGAAGGATCTTAACACGAGGTTACAAGTACTGTTTGTTATTATATAAAGGATTTTTGTTTTTTTTTATAATATAAATAGCTGTGTGACATCAAGAATATAGTTTATTTAGAAGCATTGTTATAAGTGTTATCCTATACATTAATCGTTCACCGTCGTTCGCCGTCACCCGTCCACGCTGTAGAAGACGGGTGACGAATGACGGATGGTGGTTGACGGATGACATTAAAGGATTTTCATTACCTTCAAAAGTTCACATATCTCTCTTTGTATGATATAAAAAAAATGTAACCATTTTTTTATTTATGTAGAAGTGTAAAATCAAGAACATCATATATGAGAAGCACTATCTTAAGTGCTACAATACGAGAGAAAATACCTTTGTTTTCACTAAAGACATTTTTGTTTTTCATATTAGGTACAGTGAGTAAAGCGAACAAGAGACGAAGTCTAGTAGTATAATAAAATCGTTATGTGTTTATTAATACAGAAATATAAATTTATGTATAATATCTGATGGTCTAAGTTGTTTTTAAGATACCAGCATGACTAACCTGTTTCACTTATGATATATAACACATTAAACCTAAGAACTCCGATAAATCAAATAGAATATACGATATTCATAACTATATTTCAACTACAAACAATTTACTATTTAACTATATACCTATATTGAGGGAGTCATGTCGTTTTCCGCTCTCTAATTCCATTAGAACAGCCCCTTGAGCCTCAGCAAGCGATCTCTGGCGTTATGCCATATATATCTATTGCCGGGAGCGATAAGTCAAGCGACCGACATCGACACCGATCTCTTATTGTACGACTACCGCTCATACCCAAGAGCTAAAAACTTAAATACATTCCGTTGACAATATTATATACCTATAGATGTAAATATAATATGGCAAATTAGAACGGTATTTCAGTTTTCTTTAAAAACATAACATTTACTTTCTTTATTTGTAAACATTTAAATGTTTTCTAATATAGTACGTATTATCAACTACATATACTACTAGTGGGGAAAGGAAGTGTATTAATGGGAACAGAGTGTCTTAACACTTATATATGAGGAATGCTAAGATACTGTTCTCTACTACTCCCATTTTCGTAGTAAACATATTGAAATGTTAATGAAAAAATACTAATAAAGCTTGCTGGCAGGCTTGCTGTAGTCTTTTACAAAATAAATAAAGGCCTAAAATTACATGTCTTACACAAAATGAGATAAGACTTAATAAATACTCCTATTTCAATTTTTCTCGAAGATGAAAAGCATCTTACAACATTATTCGAAAAAGGTCTATCGACGCTGATAGTCTCGTTACGACGAAAAAATGCAAGAGAAAATATCGTCTTTTATTCTCAAATACAAAGGAAATTTATATCACGGTTCTTATTGGTACTGGAATTATTTGGAATTGGTACTACAATGTTGTTCAAAAAATATTTTTTTATGACATGAGTTGTATTATATTTTTAGATTCAAGTTTTTATCTTGCATTTTGCAGGGCAGAGAGAACCTGTCAAGACAGATTGTTCATTTTAAGTAGCCGTTCTCAACACTGCTTTTGAAAACGAAATATTAACATAACGTGTCTAGAGATAGATAGATATATCATAGATAGATAGATATCAGATTTGTACTGTCCTTTTTCTGAAAAGGTTTTTTTCATGCTTAATTTTTTATTGGTAAACGTCCTGGGGTAGGCTCCAGACGAATCGAGGGTGGACACGTATTACGCGGCCCCTACTCTATTTCTACGCCCATGAATATTATTGTATTCTCTAATCATTAACAAACATCACTTAATGTTTTCAAAACCTTTACAACATTTTATAAACAATTACAAATGTCCACATCCACATCCACAGGGTTATTCCGGCCGGCCGGATGGAGAGAAGGAATTATATATAAAAACTATATTTCCCCTGGTGAAGCAAATACGGCTTTGGCTATGGGGTACTCTGAAGTCTCAACCTACCCTATTAAATGCGTAGAATTAAAAAAAAAAGATACTAGGTATAATAAAATTATCTATCTTACACGAATCGTTAACCTTTAAGTTCAATAAACCTACTCCCTTGTTCGTTGATTTCAGCTTAAAATACCTGTGGGAGTTACTTAGAAACATATAATACGCCTACCTACGAATATACTCTATTATAAGGGCTTTTGACTTTTGCCTTTTGCGTAAATGTCTAAATTATCACCGGCGTTCCAGGGAATTAGTAAAGTAGAAGGGATTTTAGAGTTTTGTCCCGAAATTTGGCGGAAAGTAGGCAACGGGTGACTTAACATTGGATTTTCCTCTGTCTACACTGCTGTATGCACGACACAACATGAAGTAAAAAAAATCTGCTTACTTTTATCATTCATTTTCACTTCATCTTCTTTCCTCTGTTTTCTGGCATTGTCATTCTGGCAGAAAATTGAAATCTAGCCCCGGTGTTGCGCGAAAACCTATGTATTTTTAAATAGTTTCTAGTTCAGTTTTTCACTGAGTGCCTTTCGATTATGCCAGTTTAGCACATGTCACTTTGAATGAAGTACATCGGAAAAAGATTGGTCGGTTGGATAGGGATTAATCAAAAGCTGTTATTTTGTTAAATGTAATCAATTGAGAGCATTTTGATTACATTTATTTTCATTATTGCTATTTTATTTGCAAAGGCATCCAAATTTAATTAAATAACTGTTATTCATTAACATTAATTGTATACGAGTACATATATGGATCGATTTAATTATTTTAAATATACTAAATAATTTATATTAAAATTTTCGCTTTTAAAATAGTGACTTATTTATTTATGTTTTCACAAAGCAGTGTTGAGTTCTGCCACTTAACACTCCACGATGGCTTCTATGTGTATATACAATTTTACTATGTAACTTAAAAATAGAGCATATTCTATATATATAACACTATAATATAGTTAAGTATTTATATTACGTACGTGAGTGTTTGCTATTAAAATACACTTTGATTCGAAAATTCAATAACGCGATGCACTGTCGATCTCCATTACTCGTCCATCAGTCATTTTACACTACGAATATTTAGCTGAATTACTTTAATAGACAATACGTGGCAAAATATATGTAAATTGGCCGGAGAGTGAGGAACGGAGTATCTTAATAGTAGGTTCCCTCACCGTACCCTGGATATAAACAGAAAAGGTTGTTACCGGAGCGAGGATACAAATATAATTAATTCCCCCGAATGGGAATCGAACTCATAACCATTGCGCTTACAGTCAGATGATGGCGGCTTCTCACTTTAATCACGATATAATTAATAGGATGAAATCACAGCGGACAGATGTATAATTTGGTCCGCCCCGTCCTTGACCCGAGGGCCGAGATGGAGCCCTCGGCAGCGCGGCGCGGCATATTTATGTATCTCGGTTAATGTTACAGATGGAGATTTATTAAGACTTAAGAATTTATCTTCATATCCAGGGCGGCCAATTATGACGTAGGGGCCCAAATGTGTGACTGTAAACGCTGTAAGTTGTGAGTTCGATACCCACTCGAGGAGGTGAAATATTTAATATTTTGATTTCTTTGCCAAAGCGTGGCATTGTGCTGAAAAAATAAAGAATTTATCTTTTTGTTATTTTTTTTAAGAAGTTATTTTTAGGTACTTTTAAATGTTGTGTTACATATAAAAGACTTGAAACATGATGTACTCGTAAGAATACATAGTGTCCCTATAAATATATAGTAGGTACATAAAGCTTTTTAGTAACTATTTCTTATACTCTTTCAGAAATCCTCAAAGTGTACGGCGAACGACTGTCAGAATGGGAAAGAACAGAAGTACGAAAATATCCCGAAGTGTGGTTCTTGGGCTTAGAAGCGAACAAAGTCCAGGCGCGGTCCAATTTACCCAACAACTGTGGCTTCGACGATGAAAATGGCAGCTATAATAAAGTAAGACATCTTAATTAACATCTGAAAAAAGTAATAATTATTATAAAATAATAAGATTGTCTTCAGGAATCTGTAAAAATAACATTTTAAATATTTTGTACCGTAAAAGGAAGGAACGAAATCTTTAATTTTGACTTCGTTGTCTGTCTGTCAAGTCATCTGGATATCGCATATACCTCTCCGCGATATCTTCTTTTTTTCCTTGGTTTTCTCATATGTTCGGACGGTTTCTTGGAAAGGCTTTTAAGACCGTTTACAATTTATTTATGTTGCATCTCTATAAGGAGGTTTTTATTTAAAAAAATAGCTACTAAAAGTAGTTTTGTTCCGCCGAGCGAGAACATGAAAATATTGACTTTTTCATTTCCTCGAGTGGGAATTGAACACACACTCTGTAGGGTTTACAGTCTCGCTTGTGTTCCTGAGCGACGACTGGCCTCTAACTTAATAGTTTTATTTATTTATCAGTTTTTTCTTCAAGCGAAGAGTATTTTTTCAGTTTATCAAAAGTAATTTACGTAGTTGAAAGTTAAGCTAACGTTTTACTTAATTCATGAATATACAAATATTTTATGTTCTAGGTTAGTGGGTAATGTGGTGGTAAGTTTGTAATGTAAATTATGACCTGTTTTTGTATTCATTCAAAAACTTTTTTGAATGTAAAATGAAAACTAAAAATTTATTTCTACGGGCAACTAGGTACTCGCTAATTAAACGCAATTCAAATGACTTACAAAGACTTGCGCCCTTATTTTTAGCCTGACTGCTGTAAAAAATAGCTATATTTTTTTTATTATCTATACGTACTCGTATATCTCGACCGCGGCTATAAATTAAGGAAGGATTGACACTATTGAGCCAATTACAGTTTTTTCTCGGTCCCATCTCATATTCTTGTATGAGAAATATTCTTATATGTATAATTGGACCTGAACTTGAACGAAACGACAGCATGAATGCTCATATTCCTAGTAATCTATATGTATTTCATTTTAATCAACCAAAACATCATTCACAGCAAATCCACGACCACATAGCGTACAGATACGAAATCCTCGAAGTTATCGGCAAAGGCTCCTTCGGCCAGGTCATCAGGGCTCTAGACCACCGTTCAGGAAACCAAGTGGCTATAAAGATTATAAGAAATAAGAAGCGTTTCCACCATCAGGCCCTCGTCGAAGTCCGAGTTCTGGACCACTTGAGGCTAAAAGACAAGGACCAATCGCACAACGTTATTCATATGTTGGACTATTTCTATTTTAGAAATCATTTGTGCATCAGTTTCGAATTGATGAGGTGAGTTTATGCAGACTAATAATGACTTAATTGCATATTTTTTAATTTAAAAAGTTTAGCAAATATGCGTTATATATTGAAAATTGAAATACGTTCGAACTATTCTAAATTTATTTTACTATATCTAAATTTATTTTAATAAAAGTGCATGTCGGGAATAGCGTTCGATTGTGAAACGCTATAATTTACTTTTGTTTTTCTCCTTTGGTAAGACACGCGGCGTTGATATCCGCCATTCGAACACGTTATATCTCAAATGTTGGATAAATAGAATCAATCTGATCAACTACTGGTCAATAACCAGACTTTATGCAGGTGTTCTAACATCTTTATATTCTTAAGAGCATCCTCGAGTGACAGATTAAACTTACAATTTTTTTTTTATTACCTGTCTAACTTTTTTTATTACTTGTCTAAATTGTGGGGATCGAACCCACAACTTGCGTGTTAACCGTCGCACATTTGTGCTCCTGCACCAATAACTGGCCTCTAATTGTATTAGAGGCCAATTGTATATTATATTGATTTTTTCTTTACAATTTTACTTGATTTTTTAACTCGAATCCAATTTAGTTACCTATTATACCATTTTTAGCTTTAACATTGAAAGCTGAATAATACCTTCTTCAAAAACAACTTTTAGAGGTCGTTTGTTGACAGGTAAATTAGCTTATAGGGAAAACGCTAACAGTTTATTTGTGTTTGAGTATAACTATATAAACTTGAATAAAATCAAAAATAGATACAAAAATATCAATTTTATTTATATATATAGATAATATAACGTATATACTATGCGTATAGCATACTGTGTGTTCCTTCTATAGTGAATGTAGTCAACTTTTTAATTTGGAACCTTAATGTGATGAGAATTTCGTATTATAATAGCGACGCGCTCTGCTTTTGCCGCTTCAAAAAACCACCGAAGCAGTCGACGAATTCTTTCAAATAAACTTATATTTTTTTCAATACTTTTACGTTATTAAAAATTGTAAGTAATGAAAAGTAAAAACAAAATAAATAATTGAATTGTAGTCTGACGAAAATATTTAACGACTAAAATATCGGAGAAATTTCCTTGTAGAAAGAAATACATACCTATATATGGTTATAGTCCTATATAGTATAAATGAAATTTATATACAGGGTGGAAGAGGCAGCGCTTCTTTTATTGAAACTGCATATAGGGTAATATATTTCAAACTCATACCTAAGAAATTAATCAAGGTACCTCAACAGTTTGGACACAGGATTTTTTTTTCATTTCACGATTTTTATCCATACCTGTATTTCGTGTGACGCACACATACGTGTGCGACGTTTCCGATTTGACAGGTAAGTGTGTGCGTGCCTATGTTATACTATACAAATGGTGTTTTATTTTTAAACGATAATTTTATTATTTATTTTGTTTGAAAAAATAACTTTTTCATTTTTGGGAATTATTTTTTTTCCGAATTATATTAGGCTTTTATAGAGTAGTTAAAGCTGTGGTTTCATTTAAAGTGGTGCTGACAATTCCACCCTGTATATGTAGGTTAATTAAGAACGCAACATATATAATAAATATAGTTTAGATTTTGTACACGAATTACTTCTTTTCTCATTACCATATTCATATTACATGAAAATGTTTGAAAAAGAGATCTCTGTTAAAGATTAACTTGCCTATATAATTTTTTCTCTGTCTCTACATTTATCTATAGGTAGTAATATTAAAAATTTAAAGAGTTAATGGTGAACGCGCTAAACTCAGGAACTATATACTCGATCAAGTAATAGATATATATATAGTAAATAAATGAAAAAAGCTTCTCCTCAGCAAGGTCGAGTTTTGGTTAAAAACGTCAAAAACACTGCAATATCTTAAATGATAATTTGCGGTGGGCACCTCAGTGGAAGTTCCGTAGCGTGGTAATGAATGGCATTGTTCGTATCACGACGTACCAGGAAACGGCTGAAAGCTCACTGTAATTTACCAAATACATTTATCGTCGTTTAACCTTTTAAATGCATATATATTTATATGTTTTAATTTTAAAATGAAAGCTTTTTTATTTTAAAAGTTACGCTTCAAAAATTATTGCTTAATTGGATCGGATTTTTAAATTTTTAAATTTATTTTATATTTATCGTCTATCGGCAAGTTCAATGCAGACGAATTAATGAATTACACTCCGCTGTTTATTCATTTATTGGTTAGCTAAAACCAGTCGGTTTTATTTAACCAAAAATATTAACAAAATAGTTAGTAAAGTAATTACTTTTCAGTCACTATGCTAGGTTTTTCTAGGGTTCTAGGTTCGGTTTCCACTTATTTAAAAATAGAGTGAGAGTGGAGGCCGTCGTGGCGCAGCAGCACAAGGGTGTGACAGATACGCAACGGTTGTGGGTTTCGATCTCCACTCGAGGAAGTGAAATGTTTATTTACGTTTATATTTCCATTTCTTCGCTCTGATGGCGAGGCAAAGCGCGGCGTTGAGTTCTGCCACTCAACACGCAATGAATCCAGAAGTTGTGATCCAGATGAATTCAGCAGAAAGTGGAGAACGCAGTGCCTTAACACTAGGTTCCCTCTGTCTACCCTGCAGTGTGCGGGATACAGCGTGAAGCTGATAAAAACAGAATGAAATATATTTTATGTCCATGACAAGTCCATAGTATATTTAGCGATTGACGTGACATTAAGTTAATGTAATCTTTATTAATTTACAAATTATATGTTTCGTGTTATATACGCTTAGCATGCAAAGTTTTAGGTAAACGCTAGCCACGTTTTTCTTTTAAGTGGAATTTATAATATGAAATAAAAAAAAATGTATTGGGAAAGGCAATAAAATGAATGAATTTCACTGAATTTAATTGTTTTAACTTCAAATATAATTTAGAAAATATTTGTATTTAATTATAGATACCAATATTTTTAGGACATTACGCGTTGGGTAGCGTAGCTTAACGCCACGCTTTGTCTTGTTACCAGAGCAAGGAAGTGAAAAAAAATCATTCCTCCAAGAAGGTTTTGATCCCACAATCTGTCTGTCGCGGTTCAGTCGGAGCTGTGCAGCTCGGCAACCTCGTTCTTTATTTCATACCTATTTTATGAAATATGTCATAGAAATCTTTTTAGACTACTCATGTTATTTTAAATAAAAATGACTTACATATAGAATTGAATGCCGTGTTTTATTACTAAAACACGGCATTCAATTCTATAATCTTATAGTATATTCAGGATCACGTGTCGTTTACTAGAACAAATAAATAAAAGTAATTAATTCACTCGTGTGATCAACGGAAATCGAACTCACAACCATCACGTTAACAGCCGGCCGCTTTCCACTGCGCCCCAGATGGGACTAATAAAAATAATAAATATAAATAAAGAATAATAGTCAAAATCAAGAAATATGTATCGGAACTTTTTACGATTTTTGTGTTATATTTTCGTGTTTCAGTATCAACCTCTACGAATTGATAAAGAAGAATAACTACCAAGGATTCAGCCTCAGCCTGATAAGGCGATTCGCGAGCTCCTTACTGCGCTGCTTGCGGCTACTCGAGGCTGAAAACATTATACACTGTGATTTAAAACCTGTAAGTATGGTTTTATTAAAAATATTATATATTTTTTATATTTTTATGACATATTTCATAATATAGATATTCTGAAACGCGACAGACAGATTGTGGGATCAAAACCTTTTTGGAGGAATGTTTTTTTTTTCACGTCCTTGCTCTGGTAACAAGACGAAGCGCGGCGTTAAGCTACGCTAACCAACGCGTAATATCCTAAAAATTGGGGTACGGAGTGGCTCTACACCTTTTATCTGCTCTGCTATATGCCCGATACAGCCTAAAGTACTAAAAATAACAATAATTTTGCAGTTCTTGTGATTAGAGCGTACATCCAAACAAACTACATATACACCTCTATAATATTATTAAAGATAAATTTAATTTTCATGACTAAATGTTACATACAATAACAACAAAAAATCCAGGAAATACAAACAAACAATATACTTTCCAGGAAAACATCCTGCTGAAGGCGCGAGGCAGTTCGTCCATCAAAGTGATCGACTTCGGCAGCTCGTGCTACACGCACGCGCGCGTCTACACCTACATACAGTCACGGTTCTACCGCAGTCCTGAAGTCATACTGGGGCTGCAGTACGGTGCGCCGATAGATATGTGGAGTATGGGTTGGTATTTGTTATACAAGTGTAACGCAGCGACGATTGTGNCCCTGCAGTGTGCGGGATACAGCGTGAAGCTGATAAAAACAGAATGAAATATATCTTATTGTATTGTTCATGACCATGTCCATAGTATATTTATTATTGACGTGACATTAAGTTAATGTAATCTTTATTAATTTACAAATTATATGTTTCGTGTTATATTCGCTTAGCATGCAAAGTTTTAGGTAAACGCTAACCACGTTATTCTTTTAAGTGGAATTTATGATATGAAATAAAAAAGTGTATTGGAAACTAGAATGAAATTAGTGAATTCCACTGAATTTATTTGTTTTAACTTCAAATATAACTTAGAAAATATTTATATTTAATTATAGGTACCAATATCTAATAAAAACCGGCATTCAATTCTATAATCTTATAACATATTCAGGTTCACATGTCGTTTACTAGAACAAATAAATAAAAGTAATTAATTCAACCGTGTTTTCAATGGAAATCGAACTCGTAACCATCGCGTTAACAACCAGCCGCTTTCCACTGCACCCCAAATGGGACTAATAAAAATAATAAATATAAATAAAGAATAATAGTCAAAATCAAGAAATATGTATCGGAACTTTTTACGATTATTGTGTTATATTTTCGTGTTTCAGTATCAACCTCTACGAATTAATAAAGAAGAATAACTACCAAGGATTTAGCCTCAGCCTGATAAGGCGATTCGCGAGCTCTCTGCTGCGCTGCTTGCGGCTACTCGAGGCTGAAAACATTATACACTGTGATTTAAAACCGGTAAGCATGTTTTTATTAAAAATATCATGTATTTTTTATATTTTTATGACATATTTCATAATATAGATATTCTGAAACGCGGCAGACAGATTGTGGGATCAAAACCTTCTTGGAGGAATGTTTTTTTTTCACGTCCTTGCTCTGGTAACAAGACAAAGCACGGCGTTAAGCTACGCTACCCAACGCGTAATGTCCTAAAAATTAGGATACGGAGTGGCTCTACACCTTTTGCCTGTTCTGCTATATGCGCGATACAGTCTAAAGCACCCAAAATAACAATAATTTTACAGTTCCTGAGATTAGAGCGTACATCCAAACAAACTACATATACACCTCTATAATATTATTAAAGATAAATTTAATTTTCATGACTATATACATACAATAACAACAAAAAATCCAGGAAATACAAGCAAACAATATACTTTCCAGGAAAACATCCTGCTGAAGGCGCGAGGCAGTTCGTCCATCAAAGTGATCGACTTCGGCAGCTCGTGCTACACGCACGCGCGCGTCTACACCTACATACAGTCACGGTTCTACCGCAGTCCTGAAGTCATACTGGGGCTGCAGTACGGTGCGCCGATAGATATGTGGAGTATGGGTTGGTATTTGTTATACAAGTGTAACGCAGCGACGATTGTGATGCCCAGCCAGAGGCGCCATGGTGACCTTTGCCCTTATTCCCGTCATTGATTAAATTATCTTTTTTTAATATCTGTTACTGTAACAAATAAACAATATAAGTTAATATTAAGTATTCTCACGGAAGTTACGTGTTTAATATTAATATATAATATTAATTATAATATTTTCCAACAAATTAACAGCTTTTATGGTGCAAAATGGCCATCGCGTTCCATAACTAACAAACTTAATGTATCCAAAACTATTTTAAGCACGGTGGCAAATATAAATTTAGCAATATTATAACTAAATATAATACATTTAAAAGCTACAGTCGTTTAAAATATTTTTTTCTAATATTGCCACACGTACAGTACGGTCGACGAATCGTGGCCGCTTAAGTTAGGTTTACTGAACTTTTGCACATAGTTCACTGGGCAGAAAATAATCGAAATTTAAAAAAATCCTAAAATCAAATCTGCGCAGCCATCTGCAGCTAACTTCATGTAGGCCATGACTCGCCGACCGTACTGCAATGCTCGATTGTTACATAAGTGGCAAGTTAGTAGAAAGCTGAGAGAAAGGCGATGAGACACGTGCGATCCGCAAATATCGACATACCTAGGTCCGGCATTTTACGCAACAAACGGTCCTTCTGAAGATATTATTATAATATGTGTAACATATTTTATAATATTTATAGAAATTAAATAAATATTTTAATTTTAATTAAATTTGCTGTCATATTTGCCGATTGATTGAACGGAATGCGTCTAATGTCTTTGATATGAGCGGAAAGGCGTGTAATGATCACCAGATCGTTTCTAATACTGGTATTTGTGCTTTATACGGAAAAATGCGTGCAAATATATATTGATAAACGAAATATTATTTAACAAATAAAATACAGTCGAATTCGTAACCTCTTTCTCTTACAGAAGTCGGCTTAGGCAGCCCTCTAAAAATAAACTCGAAATACTTTTTATTTTAAATAAAATGTTTGCAATGCTTTTATTACAGTAAACTTTTGTCTATATCATATATTTTAAGTGTTTTATTAAAATATTGAATATTTCTTATGTACATAAATATTTAATTTATCCGTTTAATAAATATTTCACTTCCTCGAGTGGGGATCGAACCCACAACCGTCGCGTTACAGTCACACGCTTGTGCCGCTGAGCCACGACTGGCCTCAAAAATAATTGTAGTCTCAAAATAAAAAAAAATGTTCTCAGGCTGTATCCTGGCAGAGCTTCACACAGGCTACCCGCTGTTCCCGGGGGAGAACGAAGCGGAACAACTCGCCTGCATCATGGAGCTGCTGGGACCGCCTCCCCCGGATCTCCTTTTGCACGCTACGAGGAAACGATTATTCTTTGGCAAGTTTTTGTTGACGTTTGTTAAAGTTAATAATACATTTTGCAAAGTTATGTAAATTAAGCAAAGTTTTTATTTTATTTTATTTTAACAATTATAAAATAATAAAATCTGACTTAAGCATATTTTGCTATACAGATTCAAAAGGCTCACCGCGTACAGTGACCAACTCGAAAGGCCGCAAGCGGCGGCCCGCCTCGCGCACCCTCGCGGCCGCCGTGAGGAGTGACGATCCTGCCTTCTTACACTTCCTCCATCGATGTTTAGAGTGAGTCAGCATTAACATTATATAAATTTATTTAATTATAAAGACTCGGACATTTGTTTAGTACACTATACAATGTGTAAATATATTAAAGCTACAGTAATTCAATAGTTTTGTTGATAGAGACAGAAAACGGTGTATTATTTATTTTTCTTTCAATTTCACCGTGTTTGTAATATATAGCAGGATAAACAGAAGAAATCTAGGTCTAAGCTCCATTCCCACGCTTTAAAATATTGAAATGTTATGTTATTATGTTAGGAATAGGCGCAAACACCAACCATATATTTTTTTTTCTTTATTAAAAAACCTGGTAGGTACTCGTACATAAAAGAAGTTTACTTAAGAAGTGTGACGCTATGGCCTAAAAAATTAGCACGTAGGGAACAAAATGTTCTAACTCCAGGTTCCCTTTCCCTTCTTTGCCATATGCGGGATACAGCGTGAAGCAATAAAGAAACAACTATTAAAACTAGTATAAAAATAAACAGAATTCACAAGATATTTAGTAATAGGTATTCAAAATATAATTATGTACCACCATTAATCCGTTGCTTATTTGTAACTCTAACTAGTGTATTAAAATCCATGCAACTTGCTTAACTTCGCTTTGACGGGTAAATTGCGAATCATTAGTTACTGATATTTTAATTTAGTTACTAAATGTTACAACATTTTGTATTTAAGCTCGTGTTGATATTGATTAATTAATTATAATTTTTTTCTCTGTAATATAAATATTATTTGTAATGCTTTTTTTTGTTTTTTGTAGGCCGTTGATTAAACAACATTTGAGTATAGTAAAACAAGACATAACTTGACTTTGTTTTTAATCTTGTATTTTAAAAAAATAACACAAAACGTTAATTTCGATTAAAAAGTACTTAATCAAAAAGATCGTTTGGGGCTTTTACAGCAAGGCAAGTGATGCTAGCTAGCTTATGCGAGATACAGCGTAAAGTTTAAAAGGAAATAAAAGTGTGGAATTCTAGCAATTTTCTCTGTTTCAACCAGAGCAGACTATTGCTTAGGTTAATCATATTAAAATAACTGGCTAACTTGAATTTAATAATCAAAAACCTAAAACATCAATGAATTTTTCAAATTTCACAATAAATAAAAAGAAACTAAATTAAACAATTAATTAAAGTTCACAAACCGTCTTCCACAGCGGCGTCATATTGTAATTAGTTGCGCAACCAATAAGAACACTACTTTCTCCCAAGTTCACACTTTTTTGCTAATTCCACTTTGAATGGGTGATTGAGCTATAAGCAAATGTTTGTATGCAGTAAAAGTAAAAGGTGATTTTGCATAAGATATCGTATTATGATAAGTTCATTGATTTTCGCGTCATCTAGGTACTGTAATGAGCTTGAAAACCACTAGTTCAAAAGTTCATTAAGACTCTATCTCTAACAAAATTGTTTTTTTTTTCAACCACGCTGTATAGTTAAATTCTATCACTCAACTCAACTCAACACACAATATCTACAGAATTCAGTTGTGGTTCATAGAAGTGCCTTAATGGGAACAGGTCAGAGTGTCTTAACACAAGGTTTCTTCTGTCTACCTTGTTATGTGAGGTATATAGCGTTAAGAGTCAAAAGAATAAAACAATACTCAAATTGCAAAACATAAACTCATATAAACTATAACAACAATATCGCTTACAAATTACAAGTAATCATATCAGATAGACCGCGTGAAAAATGTTTAATTCAATATGAACCTTGCAACTCCACGTTGGTTCCGCGTCGTTAGACATCTGTACCAATGGGGCTTTGTTCGTTGTGGCTATCTTATTGGAACAATAGACGTATTTGTATGTGCCGGCCATTATTTCGGCTATATGATACAAGTTATATGATATTATCGTATAGGATAGCTCAATAGTAGGTAATTCGGATTGAAGCGGTAGTATCTAATTCGTTTTTTTAGGTAAAATTATATTTTCATTATATAAGTAGGTACATTAATTGTCACAGTAAGATGTGAGGCGAAATTTATAAATACTATTTTATTTTAAACATATCACACGTCTATTTCTTTATATAAATACTATCTGCCTATTGTATTAATTAAAAAGCTTCGCTATTAAAGACCCAAAAGAAATTTTGACTCGTTTTTCTGTATAAAAGGTTAGACAGAGATAACCTAGTATCAAGGCACTCTCCACTTTCGATCCTTCTCCATTTACCGCCAAAGTTTGAGGTATGATGTGTCGAGAAACAGAACTTCAAGGCCTCAAAAGATTAAAATAATACATTTTCAAAAATTTAAGAGATGAAAAGAACTCAAAACAAGAGGTAAAATAAAGGCTCTTCTAGTAGAACTGTTTACTAAATCGAAAAGACGATACGATTGCACCACAACAATCACCATTATAACATTACATACACTTGTCTCTATATCTTTTGTTTCACATATAGAATATATCCCACCATTAAAAAACTAATAAATAAAAATATAAATATAAATGATAGTCTCAGCTAGACTATATCTCATCAATCTGTCGATTGTAACTCGTAGAATATAATGTAATGACATGGAAATTGTAATACTAAACCACCAGTATTTACTTGCCAATAAAGAGGTTAGATTTGGATGTTTTTTTTTGCTATTGCATAAATATTACTTTAGATTTCGATGATATACAGTTTGGGTGATGAGTGGATCGTACTGTACATACGGTAATCTAGTGGAATCTAGTGTTAAGTCACTACGTTTCTAACTTTTTTGAGACACTACTTATTGGGCAGCCTAATTACCAAGTTTTGCCTATAAGAGAAATGGGATATAAAAATATATGTGTATTTAAAAGAAAAAAATCAATGCTTTAGAAAAAAATCTATGTAATCTCGTGTACTAATTTTTACATCTAGAATGAACATATAAATTGTTAATATTATATATATTATATTTTTATAAGATATAAAGTATGATGGGAATGAACGAACATTTATTGTTTAAAAAAATTATACAATACTTAGAGAATTCCCACCTATTCGCATTTCGTAACACACTTTAACTTATAGCTAATTAAAAAAATATTATGAAATAAAAACCTTAAAACAAAACTAAGTTACTGTTAACTTATGTACACCTATTCAAATTAAACCAAGAGAAATATCCCTCGTGGCGCAGCGGCACAGCGTCCAACTGTAAAAGTGAAGGTAGTATGTTCAAATGAAATATTTTCTCTGGCAGGATTACAAATAGCATTCTAATACTCGATAGTATTCGAAACTTAAATGGTAAGTGTGCAACGGAGTGTCTTAACACTAAGCTTCGAAGTCAATTACCCTGGTATATGCGAGACAGTGTTCTAGTTACACGAATACATAATAAACATTAAAATTGTATGTATCCTGCCGCACCAAATAAAGAGTGATGCTAGAAACAAAAATTGAGATACCTTCAGAAAACTTAGAATATTAACTTATAAAGAATACAAAATGTGCTATATAAATAATAAATATTCGAAGAATATGACCTAATAACCTAATTCCAAGTTCACTTTACCATCACTAAATCTCTATTAAATCTAAGATATAGCCACTACAATGAGGAAATGCCAAGATGTTAACAGTTTAGCCGTGAGAAAGCTAAAGCCATAGTGCCGACAAATCGTCGAACAGACCTACATACATACATAATAAAATTGCGTACATCTCTTACACAATTCTATTTTCTTCTGTAATATTGGTATATAGATGGTACTCTAGTGGTAAATTACATGATGAAGTATGGAAGTCGAAGTCTATTAATCATCAGAGGGACTTACAAATTGCCGTGACGTGGAACTTGTGACGGAATGACTTTGATCTTTAATGATGTGTTCGTAGTGTACTGTTGCTTTAAAATAACGATTTGGTGTTTTTTTGGTTGTTTAACGATTGTGTCTTACTTAACCTACAAGGTTTTTTTGCACAATTAAATAAAATACGGAAAATGTCCGTCGGCAAAACGTCCGACAGTAAAAACGACGGTAGCGTAATATTTCCATTCACTTCACACGCAATATCTTGAAAATTAAAAATAAGCGAAAAACGGAGGGCAGAGTGTCCTAGCACTACCTTACTCTGCCTACCTTGCAGAGTACAGTTTACAAAGCTGCTGCATTAATGCTGTAAACATTTCATTGACAATCCTAGTCAAGACGTTGTGTATTTGGTTCCGAAATATTGTCTTGATATTACGATGAAAAAAAAAAATCATTCCCCTATTGGGAATGGAACTCACGACCATCGCCTTCACAATAAAATGGCCATGATAATTTTGCACCTATATACCTTCACTATAGTAAGTACCGATGTTCATTTCGACCTTTGCTAGAGTAGAGAGAGCGGTGAAAGTCCACGACAGGGCTCCTATCTCATGATTTACACAAAACAACGTGTTTTGATATATTTGCATTTCTATCACGGCTCACCACTAGACTAGGTACAGACCGCGTCTTTACATAAGTGCTTTAAATTATTTTATAGTTTTGAACTTTTACTCACCATTGAAGCACAATTGAGATGCATTTGAATTTTGTCATTCGATTTCTTCTTTGAAAAAAACTCCGCTTTTTTTATAAGACAAAACGCGAGTTCCGCCATATAACAAGCAATGTATAAGGAAATGTTTTAGGACTAGATACCCTCTACCTATTTGCAAGATACCACACCTCTCCACTTTAACGCGAAATCTACTGAACGAATTTAGATGAAACTTTACAGTGGTATAGCTTATACATTAGATTTAGAATAACGCTTTTGCGTTATTCTAAATCAATCTAAATCACCTACACTTTTGTTTAAGTTTTGTTATAACAAAATCAAAACCAGTTTCTCGCCGTATCCCACACATAGACAGGATAGGCTTTTCCCCCCATTTAATTTAATAAAACAGTAAATTTAAGCAGGCGAAGCCACGTTTGGGACGCTAATATGTATATAATTACATACAAAGTTTAAACGGTTGTACATTTAATAGCTATCGCATACTCGACCTTTAGCCGAGAGAGTGAAAGTGAGGGATAGGCCCAGCTCGTGATCACCATAATGCTTTATCTCACAACATTATCACTAAAATGTGTAATTATAAGTGTACCTGTAAAATATAAAAAACACTACACGGAATACTGATTCAGTGGCAGCCTTTTTTTACTTCACGCTATCTCGCTCATAGCGGGGCAGGCAGAAGGAACCTAGGAGACTAGTGTAACCTAAGACACTTCCGTTTAATTTGCAAAATTAAATATTAATTTAGAAAATAACAACTTTCAATGCAGTAAATACATGTGCTAAAGATAATTCAAATAGCAACAAAACATTTTTTCAATAATAATGCCTAAAAAGACTTTCCTCCACTCACGAGTTAGCACTTAAAACGACTCCATGTTAAGATCTAACCGCTTAAGCAATTTGTTACGTTAGTGTACTATCGCCGCATTCTTTCCCACATTCTCGTATATGATGAGATTGGAAGGAAGATATTTTAATAACTAGAATTTTATAAAAATTGCCATCCTCAGTTATGACGTAACTTCATGTAGAGTAACTTTCTTTTTAGCATAGTTGTAACATCAAGATGTCGCATAAAAATATTTAAAAATGTGTAATAATTTGAACGTGACAGGACTCGAACCTGCGCCTATCGCGCCCCAAGCTCTCTAGCCGACTAAGTTATATCGCTCTCTAGCCAACTAAGTAATATAGCTTCAATTCGACTTGAAAAAGGATTTAGGATCAAAATTCTTAAGAAAGAGTACTTACCATCTCCTCTCAAGAAGCTACGTAGTGTTCGCACTTTCTCAGGGACATCTTACCCTCTTCCCTCCCCGACCGGTGGCCCTGTAAAGCCCAATACATAGGTCTAAGAGTCTAACAGCATTAATGTCAAGTCAGAAAAAAAAGCCGGATCAGCTACGTTCATTAATACGTGGGTGTGTCATATGTATTTACTACAAACAAATTGTTTCAAAATTCTTTATGTATATTTCACAACTTAAAAAGACGAACACTTTCTGCATTTAAAATAAGACTTTAAATAACTCATATCTACTATAATCAGATCTCTTAACCAATCTTCCAGGTTTACATTATTACCCGTTTCAAATTGCTACAGTATAAGAAAGTCTATGGATGAACAAAAAATTCAGTCAAGTGCGAGTCGCACTGCCGACCAAGGGTACCGTATTACTATCGCGATTGTAGGTCAACGGGAAGTGTATTTTATAAAAGTTGATAAACTAAAGTTTGCGAGCGTATGCACTTGTTATGTAGGAAATGAATTGCATTTTCATCATTGATTAAAGTTTTAATAACGAGATTAGTTTGATATAAAATGAGGCCTTATTTCTGTGTTTAAAGAGACTTGGATACTGGAAACGGGGTCCCTTTCTTTTAAAATACGGAACCCAAAAATTATAATTTTGAAATTTACTTTACCTTAATAGCGTCCATCTATCTATTAGTTACGCTGTCGAGTCACTGGACCGGGTGGGGTTCTGTAGGGATATTATTATACAAATTACATTAAATTGCTCTTACAAAAAATAATTTTATAAATAGTTGGTCTTANATTAAACCAAGAGAAATATCCCTCGTGGCGCAGCGGCACAGCGTCCAACTGTAAACGTGACGGTAGTATGTTCAAATTAAATATTTTCATTTTCTCGCTCTGGCAGGATTACAAATAGCATTCTAATACTCGATAGTATTCGAAACTTAAATAGTAAGTGTGCAACGGAGTGTCTTAACACTAAGCTTCCAAAATTAATTACCCTGGTATATGCGAGATATAGCGTTCTAGTTACACGAATACATAATAAACATTAAAATTGTATGTATCTTGCCGCAAGAAATAAAGAGAAAAAGAATTTAGAGATACCTTCAGAAAACTTAGATACTAATATAAATAATAAATATTCGAAGAATATGACCTAATAACCCAATTCCAACTTCACTTCATCATCACTAAATCTCTATTAAATCTAAGATATAGCCACTACAATGAGGAAATGCCAAGATGTTAACAGTTTAGCCGTGGGAAAGCTAAAGCCATAGTGCCGACAAATCGTCGAACAGACCTACATACATACATAATAAAATTGCGTACATCTCTTACACAATTCTATTTTCTTCTGTAATATTGGTATATAGATGGTACTCTAGTGGTAAATTACATGATGAAGTATGGAAGTCAAAATCTATTAATCATCAGAGGGACTTACAAATTGCCGTGACGTGGAACTTGTGATGGAATGCCTTTGATCTTTAATGATGTGTTAGTAGTATACTGTTGCTTTAAAATAATGATTTTTTTGGTTGTTTAACGATTGTGTCTTACTTAACCTACAAGGTTTTTTTTGCACAATTAAACAAAATACGGAAAATGTCAGTAATGCTTTCTTGCCGTCGACAAAATGTCCGACAGTAAACACGACGGTAGTGTAATATTTCCATTCACTTCACACGCAATATCCTATCAGAGTGTCCTAGCACTACGTTATTACCTACCTTGCTATATGCTGGATAAAAACATATAAACCTGCTTGCGTCAATGCTGTCAACATTTCATTGACAATCTTAATTTTCCAGACATTGCTTATTTGGTTCCGAAATATTGTCTTGATATTACGATGAAAAAAAAAATCATTCCCCTATTGGGAATGGAACTCACGACCATCGCCTTCACAATAAAATGGCCATGATAATTTTGCACCTATATACCTTCACTATAGTAGGTACCGATGTTCATTTCGACCTTTGCTAGAGTAGAGAGAGCGGTGAAAGCCCACGACAGGGCTCCTATCTCATGATTTACACCAAACAACGTGTTTTGATATATTTGCATTTCTATCACGGCTCTCCACTAGACTAGGTACAGACCGCGTCTTTGTATAAGTCGCGTCTTTAAATTATTTTATAATTCAATTATAAACTTTTAGTCATCAATTATGAATTTGAATTTTGTCATTTCTTCTTAATTGAAAAAAAAAATTCTAATATATCCATTTTTTGAACGTTCCGCTTTTTTTATAAGGCAAAACGAGAGTTCCGCCATATAACAAGCAATGTATCAAAAACTTGGGAACCTTGATAAGGAAATGTTTTAGCACTAGGTACCCTCTACCTATTTGCGAGATGTCCCACCACTCCACTTTAACGCAAAATCTACTGAACGAATTTAGATGAAACTTTACAGTGGTATAGCTTATACATTAGGAAAACGCAAAACCTACACTTTTATTTAAGTTTTGTAGAATTTTATTACAATAAAATCAAAACCAGTTTCTCACTGTATCCCGCACATAGACTGGATAGACAGAGGGAACCTAAAGTTAAGACACTCCGTTCCCCCCATTTAATTTAATAAAACAGTAAATTTAAGCAGGCGAAGCCACGTTTGGGACGCTAGTATGTATATAATTACATACAAAGTTTAAACGGTTGTACATTTAATAGCTATCGCATACTCGACCTTTAGCCGAGAGAGTGAAAGTGAGGGATAGGCCCAGCTCGTGATCACCATAATGCTTTATCTCACAACATTATCACTAAAATTTGTAATTATAAGTGTACCTGTAAAATATAAAAAACACTACACGGAATACTGATTCAGTGGTAGCCTTTTTTTACTTCACGCTATCTCGCTCATAGCGGGGCAGGCAGAAGGAACCTAGGAGACTAGTGATAAGACACTTCCGTTTCCCACTTTTCGCCGCAGAATCGAAATAAAAATATTGGATATATACAATACAGACGCTATAAAAGTTTTGCTTATTATCCAGTTAATTGTATTAAAATGGACATGCTTTGGTCTCGTTTTTTTGCAAATTATATATATTAATTTGTATATTAAATATTATATTAATTATACAACAACTTTTAATCCAATGTACTAAAGATGATTCAAATAACAAAAAAACATATTTTTCAATAATAATGCCTAAAAAGACTTTCCTCCACTCACGAGTTAGCACTTAAAACGACTCCATGTTAAGATCTAACCGCTTAAGCAATTTGTTACGTTAGTGTACTATCGCCGCATTCTTTCCCACATTCTCGTATATGATGAGATTGGAAGGAAGATATTTTAATAACTAGAATTTTATAAAAATTGCCATCCTCAGTTATGACGTAACTTCATGTAGAGTAACTTTCTTTTTAGCATAGTTGTAACATCAAGATGTCGCATAAAAATATTTAAAAATGTGTAATAATTTGAACGTGACAGGACTCGAACCTGCGCCTATCGCGCCCCAAGCTCTCTAGCCGACTAAGTTATATCGCTCTCTAGCCAACTAAGTAATATAGCTTCAATTCGACTTGAAAAAGGATTTAGGATCAAAATTCTTAAGAAAGAGTACTTACCATCTCCTCTCAAGAAGCTACGTAGTGTTCGCACTTTCTCAGGGACATCTTACCCTCTTCCCTCCCCGACCGGTGGCCCTGTAAAGCCCAATACATAGGTCTAAGAGTCTAACAGCATTAATGTCAAGTCAGAAAAAAAAGCCGGATCAGCTACGTTCATTAATACGTGGGTGTGTCATATGTATTTACTACAAACAAATTGTTTCAAAATTCTTTATGTATATTTCACAACTTAAAAAGACGAACACTTTCTGCATTTAAAATAAGACTTTAAATAACTCATATCTACTATAATCAGATCTCTTAACCAATCTTCCAGGTTTACATTATTACCCGTTTCAAATTGCTACAGTATAAGAAAGTCTATGGATGAACAAAAAATTCAGTCAAGTGCGAGTCGCACTGCCGACCAAGGGTACCGTATTACTATCGCGATTGTAGGTCAACGGGAAGTGTATTTTATAAAAGTTGATAAACTAAAGTTTGCGAGCGTATGCACTTGTTATGTAGGAAATGAATTGCAATTTCATCATTGATTAAAGTTTTAATTACGAGATTAGTTTGATATAAAATGAGGCCTTATTTCTGTGTTTCAAGAGACTTGGATACTGGAAACGGGGTCCCCGTGTTTCTTTTAAAGTACGGAACCCAAAAATTATAATTTTGAAATTTACTTTACCTTAATAGCGTCCATCTATCTATTAGTTACGCTGTCGAGTCACTGGACCGGGTGGGGTTCTGTAGGGATATTATTATACAAATTACATTAAATTGCTCTTACAAAAAATAATTTTATAAATAATTGGTCTTATGTAACGATCTTATTATTTTTTACAAGTAACGCATCTTAATACCGGTTGGGTAGGCGTCACTGAGAGGCCTCTGTCGATGATTGGTTTTCCACATAAATGTTGACCACACATTATCCTTACTGTAGAATTAGAAAGTAGTTTAAAAAACTTATTAAAGTGCAATAATTATATAGTTTAAGGCATTTTATTTGTGCGACTGTAAACTGTTTTTAAAAGCTTTTTTAATTTCATTTAAACATAAATTTTGTCCATATATTCAATTATCTTGTATAATTTACATATAATATTTTTACGAAAAAATCATTTAGGGTAATATAAAAATGGTAACAGAACACTAAAACGATTTTTTTCCCTTTAAACTGAAATTTTTGTTTGTCTGTTTGCGTGTTTGTACACGCACATCTTCTGAACTACTGTGAGGATAGCTAAACTACACTAGTTTAGAATAAAAGCAACGTATACACCGTTGCTATATAATAACATTAGTACATACATAATTGCGAAAACTATACACTTTTTAATTATGTATTAAATTCATAAATGCTCATTACGTCTCGTCTACCTAGAATTTAGCCTTAAAACATTTTAAAATTAAAATTAACTACACAAATACTTAATTACAATAATTACTTGTTACTTAATAAAATTAAAAGTTTTCTAATTTATGCCCGTGGAAGAGACGAGTCAGCTAATTATTCATGTATATATTCAAAATACGTACAGTGTAGAGTTGTAGACTCATAGCATTAACATATGGCACACGCTGGTGAAAAGCAAAACGTGGTGGAATGTCTTTAGTTTATTGTCATCTCCCGGAGCATTTTTTTAGGAACCTAGTTGGGACACTGTTCCCCCAGTTCTGCCCGTTTTTTGGGACACTCTGTGTTAAGTGGTGGAAGTCATTGCCGCGAATCATTTCCCCTGAGTGGGAATTGAACCCACTACCGTCGCGATTATAGTAACATGCTGCTCCAAGATGGCCTCAAATATGTGAATAGGTAAAAGTAATTGAGTGGTAAATCACTTTCTTTTTTACGTTTTAGGTGTTACAAGCTAATTACTGGAGTTAAAGAAATGTTGGCTTCCCACGCCTCGGATAACAATTATCACTGTGATGTTAGGTCATTCGAATAAACATTTCCTTTTATTATAAAATATATACTCAATTTCTATCCCTTATTTATATTGGTACAATACGCAACGCCCAATTTTTAAAGTTAATAATAAAGGTACAAGAAAATATATTGCATATTGAATGTAGGTGATATAATTCCTTTTTTTATGTAGCTTAGGAACGGAACCTATTGTTCCATTAAGACACTGTTCCCCACTTGGGAATATATCTTCTTATCGTTATTAATCTTGTTTTGAACACTTTTGGTTGAGTTTCATGTGTAAAAATATTTAACAATATTATATATGACCATTTTTTTTTCTACGACAAAATGTAACGACTCTTTGGTTATATGAGTATAATTACATTTATAACACTAATTACTAAAAAATAAAGCGCAAGTTTAAAATATCTCCTACTCTAATTGCATGAAAACATTACAGAATGCATTTAACAATAATTATGTTTCTCTAGAATGTAAAACAACAGAAGTACTAAATAATAAATGATAGTTACGAAATGACAAAAATACTTGTCCTAAATACCGTGTTTTAGATTTGTATTTCAATTAAATATATATGAATGTGTTTTAAGTGGCCAGTTCTACTTCTATTTCTAGTTGTAGATATAGAGATGTAGGATCTGCACCGCCTTGATCTAGATGCAGTCGGTCGCCGAACTCCCTGTCACTTTTATATGGTCTAAACTTACTCTCGAAGACAGGGCTTTATAAGTTTTAGTTAAGCAACTATTTTTACTAAGTAAATGGCAACCTAGTGATGTCTAGACTTACCTCTCACTTATAGATAGGATGGCTCAACTGAAATACATATGTCCTAATTCTAATACGGTAGGCAAAGGGTATCTGTGATCCTAGTATTAAAACACTCAATTCCTCATTGACACCTTCGTTAACCCGATTACACCGAATTCTAGAGGCATTGGTTGAGCTACGGACCTCAACGCCGCAAATATTAAATATTTAATTACCTCGAGTGGGAATCGAACCCACACACACATTTTAATCCCTTCAAAACAGCCATTTACAAGATATTACATGCTATCAAAGTCTGTCATATAATTAAAGCTCCACTAAACCTGTATATGGTCGTGCATGCGTTAGCTTACCGAGTGCACTCCATACAAGCTCAAAGGACGTAAAAACTAAAGTAGGTCACCTCGACCGCGGTAAAGTTAACAATTATAATTATTTAAGGCTTAAAAGAACATTCGACAACAATAATTAAGCTTTTAATTTTTATTATCGAATGTACTTAAAATCATATATGTATAGAAAGGATTTTTTTTCATATAAAATAAAAATATTTATATATTAATATATGTATAATAAACGTGAGGATTAGGTTAGTCCAAATATATATAGATATAGTTACGGGATGATATATGAAAGGTCACTATATTTTTTATTTCGATGATTTTCAAAATGTTATTAGATAGTAAGACGCCTTGCATTTTATAACGTTGTGACAATGTTAGGGCGTTAAACATTACAGTCCTATAACAATTTCATTTATTTCCAGATGGGATCCAAAACGCCGTATCACACCAACAGAAGCGACACGCCATGAGTTCGTAACCGGGTGTGCCCTCGGCAGTACACCCTCGGGAGTACTAGCCCTACCCCGTCTTCCCCCTCCTAGACCAGCGAGGACAGCCCTTCTGCACTCTCAGTCTGCTGGCGACGTCGCCGCCATGCTAGGCAGAGCGTGACCTAAGGATACCTGAGGCAGAATTGGATCTGGTGGCCTTCTTTAAACTTTTTTTTGTTTTTTCTATAGTTTGGATGTTATTGTGAGATAGAAAATGAAGTCACATCTATGATATAGGATTTTTACTTTAACTTTAAGTTATGTCCTTAAAATTTCTAACTTATAAAAGGAAATGATCATTTAACAATTTCTTCTCTGTAATTAATTCCATAAAAAGAATGTGACTTTGTTTCTAGATACATGTTAATTAATTTCTTATCTTAGTTACCTGTACTTTCTACATAATTTACATACGAAGTGACGTGGAGGCAGGACCAAATATGTAACGTCATGTAGTTCTCATCTCCTAATTAGACTTTAGCGAAATCGATTATAAAATCGATATTGAAAGTCACCATAACACCTACAAATAACATTCAGCTAACTCCTGCTATAGTCTCAGCTAGACACGAGTATAGACTTACAACGGTTGACCAAACGTGACTCCTGAGCTGAGAATCTTGAGCAACAAAAATGCTTTCTCTTCCCGTATCCATCAGATATCTCAGTATTCGATAGGCCATCAGTTCTGCGCTACTTATTGCCGCGAACATTCGTATCTACCCACATTACGCAACGTCTACGCCACTTTTGAAACTAACGACCTAAATGCGGTTACGATTATAGGAATTACTAAGACTATTACTATGCTGTATTGCTATTCATTTTGTGAATTTGGATAGGTTTGATTTAAGTGCCAAAGGTATAGGTCTCGATTGCTCTAGTCATTTTGCATTTATATCGATTCGAAATAATTTAGATAACTTGGCTTTGGCTTTGTCTCAAGTAGAGACAGATCTCATTAAGATATTCAAATTTCATATAGATAAAAATATGACTGATTTATAGTACAAGATGGTATACGTCGGGCTCATATCACAGTGACTTCTTCAATTTTCAGAAGTATCCTTAGATTTTTTTTCATTTTAAAACTTCTAGGTGAATATTAAGAAAGTCCGTTATTTAATTATAATTAATTATTTTTCTTTCTATGAAATATTTCAAAGGGATACTTGTCAAAATCGAAGCCCATATCTACATAAAACATTTTATAGATATATAAGGTTATATCATTTTTCGAAATAAAATTTAAATTTGCTATAGATAGACACACTATACATTTCGGTGCCATAAGTAGTAGCTGCTTTAAATGGATTAGTTTAGCGTATCTTCTGCCAAATTTATATTAACATTTTGTATACTGTACGTACATACTATGTACAAGTGTGTTTCTTGTTTACACATTGTCGATTTTTTATCATTAAATCATTAAAAAGTAATGATAAAAAATCTCCATGTGTATTTCATTATAATTAGCTTCGTGTATTTGATTCTAGTCTTCAATATTTGGCTATAATAGGTCTCTGGTAAGTGTTAGGGTGTGCTCGTGTAGTTTTTATAATCATAGATAGACAATATTAAACCTTCGTCGTTCTAATGTCTCAAATTATAGTTTTTTATAAACTAAATGTAGAATTTATATGTTATCTATGCGCTAGTGAAATAGGGACGGTCACCGCGAAAATGGTCTAACCCACAATTTAGCAATATTTCGGAAGTATCAATTTTGTTTGTTTAACTGATATTATTAATTATTTTATTATAATAAATGTTCATAAATAAGTAGTTAATAAAAAATTATGTCTTTGATGGAACTTAGACAAAATTATTTCAAGTGATATATATGTGTTAATAATCCTTTATTATTTAATTTTAAATATTTTGAAAAATTTTTATACATCATTTATTAATATTATTTTATTTCAGTAAAATAACGAGTTAGTTAGCTTTAGCATTGGCTGACTTTATCGATCCCATCTGAACATATAGACTTCTAACAAAGGTGACTAAATCTTTCCTTTCGCTACATAAACTCGATATGTTCCACGATTTGTGATTAGACGTCTTTAATAGTAACATTAGGTGATTGTAATTTGTGTGATAACGGAACTAACTATATATATGTATATTAGTAAAAGGGTATTCGGGTAGCGGACTGTCTGGTTGTTACCTAATGCTCAAATCTTGAAATTTTATATAGTAAATGGAGGTAACTTCTTCCTAGCTCCATGCTGTATTCCGCTAAGCGCATGGTAGACAAAGAGAAATTCATGGCAAAACACTCCATTCCACTCTCCGCATTCCACCTAAATTTGAAATAGAAACTTAAAGGAGAAATTTAATGTCATTCTTTGTTGTTCTAGAGCCGGGAAAAAGGGATTGAACTCACCACATTGGACTTACTGTTAGATGTTTTCTCATAGCGCCATAACGTAGTAAAAAGTGACATAAAACGATCTTATCTTATCTTTTCCTGTTTTAATAACTTTGCCTGTTGGATGATAAAACCTAACTTCCCTACCTATTTCTCTTTATTCGACCGCAATCCGTTACAATCGAATGCCCGACTAGTCTCAATGTCTATACATGTGTAGTTGTAAGTTAGTGTAAATATCTACAGTAGAATATTCTAGGCGAAGCCAAACTGTGAATTGTATTTACTATTAATAATGTATTACTTTAGTTTAGGATCCGTTTTCATTACTACAGACTGGCGAAAAAAATATTTTTTTATATTTAAATATTGTGTCAGTTTTGAAACTGTGTTATATTTAATACTTAGATCAGACATTTTTTTATAAAAAAATCGGAAATATAGTATGTAATATATATTATTTTATTTAAATAAAAATAAAAATTAATTAGTACGAACATAATATTAACTTGGTTAAAAATAAACTTAATAAACAAAAATTATATTGAATTACTTTAAGTTAGTAAATTCCAACAAATAATAGCGTCGGTCGTATAATGAAAACGGACTTAAAGCTCTGCGTTACTGAAACTGGACTGGGTACTTTCAATCTACTTCGAAATGTACTTACGTATTGCCATACCAATAAGGGTTATAGCGTTCACAATGAACTAAATCTAGGCTTTTTGTGAAAGGATATGATTTGTTTCTCAACTTAGATTTGTATGGAGAAATAGGTGGCAACGGTCAGCTGGTCAGCCGGTCGCTAAGATCTTTATAATACTTCGAAGTGCTGTACAATGATATAAAGTTTATTGTCTAAAATATGTGATTACAGCAAAATTTACTTTTCAAGTAAAATGTTACATTTATAATTAACTCTGTTATCATTTATTACGTCAGTCAGTATGTTCACCCATTATAAAATTTAACTGTGTTTTGGGTATCAATTCTCTTATAATATTAAATATGACCTTGATGATATGCAAAACCAAAATTAAAAATAATGAAAAAATAGAAAATCTTTAACGTACCTACAGAACTATTTGTATTTATTATTAATTACGAAATTTTAAACTAAATTTTATAGCGAATCATTATAAAAGTTTTCTTGTATAAATGCTACCAACCATATCTATTAAAAATTGAGGTGATCGGTTACATCCGATGTTTAGAGTAATTGACTAAACCAATTAACAGTTGCATAATTATTTTTTTTTAATTTCAATAACATGTAACCAATGCTTAATACTTTTAAATAGTATTAACCAGATTAAGTTCATGTTAAAAAAAAAAGATAAAAATAAAATTGCACAGATGACAAATCTCAGTTTTTTATGTCAATTGCAATTTAGCAAAAGTCAAAGCTATAAAAAACCGATAGTAAAATGTAAATTGATTATCTTAAGAAATATATTGATTATCTGTTATAAAATATTGTAACAGTTTATATATTTGTATTACAAGGACATGAAAGGATATGGAAAGGAAAAAATGTAGACATTATTTAAATAACAACGACAATTAAATAGATTATAGTATATCTTTTTTATATTAAGCTTAGACAGAAGAGCGATGTGAACCTTGACCGTTGAATTAATAAAAAAAAAGAAAATCAAAACGTCAAAATCATTTCATAATTTAAAAGGCCTTAACCTATAATTATAATTTAGGGAAAATAAATAAAAATAATTATAGAAAGTCCTTCCCAGTTTAGCTTTGAGTAACACAGACCACCAACCAGTAGATTAGATGTGTATTTTTCTTTGAAATGAGTTGGTCTTCATAGATTTAGAAAGAGGGTTGTTATATCTACACATGATGTATATCATTACGTTATATTATACACTGTACATTCGTAAGCGATTGTTTCGTTTAAATGTAATGAGTATTAAAATTCTTCCAAATGTGTTTTATGTCTTATTTATCCTTTATGTTATTTTACTCTTCATTAGAGGCACCTGTACGCAGAGACATAATTTAAAATTTAATTGGCGTTAAAAGATTAGTAAATAGTATTTTAATATTGAATTTAATGTCAGTGAACGAAGTCTCTATTTGTGCCTATAAGAGATTTATAAATAGCCGAATTATTTCTTTACCTACTGGGAATCGAACCCGCACCCGTCGTGGATTGCAGTTTTCAGCCAGACCAGGACAAATATACTGTGTCTGTATAAACAATATGTCACAAGAAAACAAATTTTCATGTGAAATACATTTAAGTCTCAGCTATTTATGTGCTAACAAAGGTAATGCACATTTAAACACTTATAATTGCAGTGATAATCTGTTAGCGCACGTAATACGTATTACGACGACGGGCTTTAATAAGATTATTAACACATTTTTTATGTTTATTATAGTATAGTTATCTTTAACTTATCTATTATTAGGGTAGGAAGATCCTAGTGTCAAGACACTCCATCCTTCGAGCCTCCGATCCTTGGGCTCGAGCCCATACCGAAAGCGAAGCCTTTGGCATACCTTGTCTTGCCAGAAGCAAGGCAGGGTAAAAAATAAAAACAATAATTTCCCTGAATGGACTTCGAACCTACGACCGTCGTGTTTACAGTCAGACGCTGTGATACTACGGAACGCTAATCAAACAACAAAATTTCGTCTTATACCCCCAATAAATTACAGGGAACGGTATCACTAAGTAGTAAGTAGTAAGTATTATACGAGTAGCTACGGTGCTTTGGTGATATAAGATAAGTGTATTTTTTTGAGCTTCCCAAGATAGCCTAGTGCCAAGACTTCGTTCTCTACTACGAGTCCAAATTCGAGATACTGCGTATTAAACGGCTGGACTCAATCCCGACTTAGGATCGAACCTGTAACCATCGTGCTTGCACTCAGACGTAGTGCCACTTACGTAATAAGAATTATAACAGCTATCAAAACTTTTAATATCTGTAAATGAAGCTTTTTATTTCCATATATTATATAATTTTATCTATAAACAGAAGGTTAAACAAATAATACTTTCAAATATTTTATATAACATTCGCGTATCTTTATAATGTGTTATTGAGAAACGGTAAACTTTATTTATTATATATTATAATCCAATCTGCTTCACGCTGTATCCCGTGCACAGCAGGGTAGACAGAGGGAACCTAGTTAAGACATTCCATTCCTAACTTTCCGCCGAATTCTGGAGGCTTTGCGTGTTGAGTGGCGTAAATCAACGACACCAGAGCGAATAAATGGAAATGAATATTTAATTTCCTCGTGTGGGGATCAAACCCGCAACCAGTCGCCTTTACAATCACACTTGTGGCTGGCCTCAAAATTTACTTAAGTATTCAAAGTAATAGTTCACTGCGCAATTATAACGCAATACTCAGCAAATGCTTTTAAAATGATTATCCTCGAGTGCGCTAAATATATTTTGGCAATTTATATGGTTTTGTGCGTTTTTCACAATGCACTCTACTCTGCGGGCGGCTTGCATGGATATAATTAGCACCAGTTTCCAAATAGGAGAGCGGCGCTTATATAAGAATGTATAGAATTATACTTATACTTGGATGTATAGGGCTGATGTAATAAATTAGATACTAGAATTCTTTTTAAACATTTTGTTAGCATCATGCTGTATTCAGTAAGCAAAAGTAAACAGAGGGAGCCTGGGAACCTAGTGTTAATAATAGACTCCTTTCTTATTAAGACTCTTCCGTTTCCCTCTTGCCGCCGAATATTTGGAGCATTACGTGTTGAGTGGCAGAACTCAACGCCGCGATTTGAATGTTCTTTTTAAGAATATTATAGCAAATTTTTACTATAAGCTATATCCATATAATATGTAGACATGCTCACGAAAAATCTACGTAGGTGATAAGATACCACTTTTAACTGACAGACCAGAAAATTAAGTAAGTATATATATAATGATAAATAATGTGCGAAATTCCCACGATGAGTGTGGTCTTATATTATATTATATTTTATTGCTTAACTAGGTATAACAAAAGCGTTAACACTTCATAAATCATTCAGGCTATTTAAGCCTTCATGGACGGTAAGTAGACGTTAAGTGGCCTTGGGGTTGTAATGTGTTGATACTTTTTATAAAAGCTTTTTTGAAATTTAAAGTTTTTTGTAGTTAAAGTAACCTTGAAATTGAGACAGAAAATTTGACAATGATTATTTTTCTATAGGACTCTTATTGTTTTTTCCTTTTAATAATAATAAAAAAATATTTTAATTTTACATACAAATTTTCTGTATCAAACTAAGAATTAAAATCATCATAGTTCTTTCCATATAAAAATAAATAAGTAACAGGATTCGAACCTGTGCCTTTTATACTTATACCTTAATGTAACTTAGTAGATTAAGCTTAACTTATGCTCTATCCGTTTTATGGGACAACACGATTCTGTGTACACTATGCACTAATATTGTTAGAAAATGTCATACAGACTGATTGTTAAGTAATCAATTTCCCCCAGTGGGAATCGAACCCACAATCCCTAGGTTTAGTCGCGTCGTCGCGTACACGTTTGCGCCATTGTGATGACACATGACTGTTTTGGTTTTAGAGCAGTGTGAATACTAACCGATACCGTCGGGGCGCAGGGCCACAAGCGTGTCACTGTAAACGCGTCGTTTGTGGGTTCGGTTCTTTCAGAAAAATCAAATATTTAATATTTTCATTTCCTTACTCCAGTAAAACGTGGCATTTCGTACCACCACTCAACACGCAACGCATCCAGAATTCGGGGGAAAGTGGGAAACGGACTTAACGTGAACCGGGTATCTTAACATTAGGTTCCCAGATTGCCTCTGCATACCCTGCTATGTGCGGGATATAGTGAGCAATTTTAAAGAGTACTTGGCTAATATAAATATTTCAAAATGTCCATCATTCAATGGATGTCACCTATTAAAATATTAAGACGCAACCGCCCAACAATGGCTGTCTGGCAATAGCTGTTAAGTAACAAATATATTTTATAAGTGGGACAACTTGTCGATCGAATAAAAGAGACGTCATGTGGTGTTACCATTTAGAGTCCATTTGTAACTTATTGCAAGTTATTAGTCAATTATTGAAGCTATTGTGTCGTAGTTGAGAAGTGTCTGGCGATAGAACCTCTGAATACTCATGGTTGCAGCTTCAAATCCTGCCAGGGGAACTATTTAAACTATTTATTTATTTATTATTTATTTATTTATTTGTAAACTATTGCAATTTCTTCGGCCGAACTCGCCGTTGTATTTTGTTATTCAACACTACATGCTAGGTTCACGCTGTATCCCGCACACAACGGGGTAGGAGAAGGGTACCTGGGAATCTATTGTTAGGATTCTCCGTTTTGATGGAGACACTTTCGTTTCCCACTTTCCGTGAAATTCTGGAGGCATTGCATGGTGAATGGCGAAACTTCACCGGGACGTGGAAATTAAATATTTATACTTTATTTCCCTAGGGTAGAATTTTCGCTTCGTTCAAATATTAATACAACATCACAACAATATAACAGTAAAAGAAATTAAATTTCTAGATATAAAAAAGATAAAAGAAACCAAAAGAAATAATAAAAACCTAATAACTAGCTTATTACGTACACACCATACATGTCGAGTATACTCTATCAAATTAACAAAACTTAATATATTTAAGGTATGCAACAGGTAGTTAAGTTAGTATGTATTTAACGTCCGTAAGCCAAGTTTTTTCACATTTCTAATATGGAAGAGGTCAGTTTGCAACATTCCACTTCTCTTGAAGCATCATTACACTTACATATTATGTACTTAAACATAAGTTACGTCAGTTCATAAGGGAGATGATTGGCGTTACACAAGGCCCCGTTAAAATTAACATTAACTTTTACTGGCTTTGTAAATGATTTATGAACCCAAACTATTTGGCTGAATTTCACTCGTGGCCAAGCATGTGCAAGTGATAGTGGCTTTGATACCTTTCCAGATAAAGCAGGAAAAAATAGACAATATATAATTAGCTCAACGTATTTTTTTGTATCAAAACAATGATGATAAGAACTTTTTAATTTCAAAATATACATTGTCTTATTTCAGCTTCACGCTGTATCCCGCACATAGTAGGTGAGGCAGAAGGAAACTAGTGTTAAAACACACTGTCCCCACTTCACAACGAATGTTAGAGGCATTGTGTGTTGAGTGGCGAGATTCGACACAACGCTTTTCCTTGATAATAGAGCAAAGAAATGATAATTGATTTCCCGAGTAAGAATTGAACCCACAACCGTGGCGTTTATCAAATCATGTTAAATTATATCAAATCGAATCAAAATCGATTGTTAAATCACACAATTTTGACACAACGACCTCGTATACTACACTAATTCTATATAAAATTATTTTTATAGTTTGTAAAACTATTTCTAATTCAACTTTACGCCGATATATAATAAGGAAATCATAAAATTTCTTTTAAAGTATGTACAATAAAAATAATATATATAAAAGAATACCTCCATTAACGTACAATAGATATAAAAGAGTACCTTCATTATTTGTTTGATAATTTCCCAGCGCCACAGTGTTTCCGTCTTAAGTAACAGTCTCATTACGTGATGTAAGTTGATATCCGCAACTTGCAGCTACACGGAACATTAGCTGGGCTTATCATTTAATTTATTGAGATTTTGTGGAAAATTGCAATTAAAAGTGTATCATTTTCTATAATTAAACTGTACTGTAGGTAATACGATGTATAGTAAACATATACTTCAACAAATACTTAAAAACTGAAGAAATATCTATTCCCTTCCTTTATCAACGAGTTTATTTCCCACTTTCTAAAATTCTGATTTCCAGATTTAAAGATAAGCTAAATAAAAATGACAAAACAAACAAAAATGTTTTCCTTATTCTGAATTTATCTTCCAGCAGATTTAGATTTGGATTGGAAGTACATTTTGACAGTTACCTTTATTTCAGACTTATACATTGTGATCGTAAAAATCCAACAACTTAGGGATTTCTTTATTTGTGGTTGTCAAACCTTTTTAAAAATAGTTTTTTTTTATTTATATAAACTAGTGGAATCTGAACTCTTAACTCTAAATATATCTGTAAACTTAATTTACTTTAATTTAACACAAATCTACATTAACCTTGGTCGTTTAACCTAACCCAACTTTCATTTGAATAATTTTCAACGCAGATTGCAAAGCGACTAAATAAAAACATCGCGTCTCATCAAAGTTAATCGATACTAGTCGGTAGCATTCATAATTACTATTGGTAATTACTGTGGGGCTTGCGTCGCGCTGGCGGACGACGATGCGGCCTTGAAAACGGGAACACTTCTTGCCAGATTTCTTTATGTTCAGTGGCTCTCAATCTTTTTTTATCGTGGCACATTTTTAACATGTTTAAATTTAATTTTTACATTTTTAACACATGACACATTTTTAATACAAAGAAAATATGTAACATTAAAAGTTATTTACTCATTTGGTATGCCTAAAAAATATTTAAGTAGTTGTCATAACCATTCTTCTTTTTTCATAAATGAAAAAATACACATAGTTAATTAATTAAAGAAAATGTGAAGCGTGAAAATGTGTATTTCAATATGAAGAAAGTTATCAAGATTAAGAATCGAATACATAGAGGAAAATATATAAAATAACAAGCTTTCCTTCCAAACAAACCATTGTATATAATAATAAAATTCAAGCCCCCTTGTAGAGATCAAACCTACAACCACCGTTTACAGAAACTGCCAATAGGCTACGAACGCCAACGGTAAATAGTATCCTATTCGTCATAAATAGAAAACTATGTTAAATCCGCGAGCATTCACCGCGCGACGTGCGACACCAGCCTGCAGCCAGCAGTCACGCTCTGGTTACGTCACTAAACCGACTAATGTGAAGATTATGAGCGAACAAGTAATCATTATTGATGTTAAGTACACTAAATAGAAAATGTATTATGTAGAAGAATATATTTTTATAAGTATTATTCAATATTACAATGTATTGAAATGAGAATTTGGCTGAAAGCATGGAACGAGAGTGTCTTAATGGGAACGGACTGTCTTAAGGTGTCCAGATTCTCTCTGTCCAAGATACAGCGTGAAGTTAAAGTATTGAAAATAGTTTATATATTATGTGTAATATGTAACGTACATTAAAATTGCATTAGTAGTTTTGAAATGGCCCTATGAATATAGGTATTTAAGTTTTTTATCAAACAATAAAATAACGCAATACCAACTAAGATATCAATAGATTAAAAGCAGAACGAATAAAATCTTCATTAATAAAAGGAGTTTACTGAAGCTAAAAAAAATAAGGCTCGAACAAATAAAGGAACCTAGTGTAACATAAAAATTACATAAAAACGCGAAAGTACTATACTAAGAATGGCAAACCATGTCTAAAAACCATAGCTAGCAACTAATTGCAAATAAACGTGTTTTGTTTACTTAAGTATCTACGAAAGTAAAAATTTCACTTCAAATAAATTCTTAAATTACCTACATATTCAAGCCTATTTGGTAATTAGAACGAACATATGAAGCATAAAGTAAAGCTGTTCAAAAAGAAAGTTTTATTTTATTATACAGTTGTATAACCGTCCCTTCTCTTAAATAATTCCTACAATTGATATTTTATATACATCATTTTATTACTATTGCTGTTATTTTACTATACAGATTTCAGATGTGTGATATTTTAATATTAAAAAACGATGTGAAATTATACATTTTATTATTAATTTGCCATATTAATTTATAGTAAACTGTAAATATTCAATATAATAATGAAAAAAGAAAAGAGAAGATGCAAAAAAATAACACAATTCTAATTTTAAATTCAGAAAACACAAAATCAAACTACAATGACAAATGACAATTAACTTCTAGAATTAATTTTTCCGTTCGCTGTATAAATAAATAGGTAAATGTCGCAACATATTCTGCCATCACGGTAAGATTCTATAAAATAACATAGAAGCGAATCGATTCCGATGCAATTATTCCAGTCTGCAGTAATCCGTGGAACATTTCTTAAATGTAATCAAATTTTCCATTACGACCGCAATACTCATTATTGATATAAAATAAATTATAAAAATGCTTTACAACCCTAATAAGTAGAGAATTGAAATATTTACGAAATTTCAATCGAGAAATCGACGTTAAATAAAATAATAATATAATCGAATAATGACATAATCTGTTCCGATCGAAACGAGCCTTTTCATTTATTGAAACTAAAACTAAAAATGTGCTGAAATAATACGCGCTACATGCTTTATGTTTTTAAACACGAACGTAAAAAGTCTGTGGCCAAATTCACTGCTCGGTACATTGAGTTTTAATAAAAGGGAATCAATTTGTACCATTTCAATTGAAGAATTTTTTGCTAAGCCAATTAAATTAATATTGTAAAATGTACATATTTTACTGAATTTTTTACTGTATTTATTCATGAAAGTAAAAATTAAATTTGTGTTATAAATTAAAACTAACAGGCCACCAACAACTTCGCGCCAGCGCAACGTGCGTTGTATAAGGCGTGTATAAATGTAAATAAAAATATTTTTATCTGCCTAGAATGATAAAAGTTTTGACATATACTTTGCATATCTTTGTTCATTTATAATAATAAATCTGTAACTCATCGTTGTCTCCACGTGCGAGATGTTTGTTCACGCTAATCTCTGAAACGGCTTAACCGACTTAAAGAAAGTTTTCACTATTTTCACTGCTTAACACTCAATGTCTAATGAACGAAAATTGGACAACAATTGCAAAAAAGTAAGAAATTACAAGAATTTACTATATTTACTATGTAAATCCCAAGAGAACAATTTAAGCAAATTAAAATTACCTACACTCAAGTGAAAACTCACGTATGCAGCGCAGATAAATAGATAACACTTGCAAAATGCATTATTATAAACGGTGTAAACTGTTGCACCTCCATTACATATTTCGCTAGTGTTCCCATTCGTTGGAATATGGACGGACGTTACTTTCATTTAGATTAAAAAAAAAAATTAGATTAAAACAAATTAATATCTTTAATAAATTAAATTATATATATGCAACGTTGTTGTAGAGTTAAAAAAATATATTTTCAAGAATTTGCATTTTAAAATTAAATCATCGCCATCAGTCATCGCCTCAAAAAGCCTAATTTAAATATAATTATTCCTGGGAGTGTGAGTCTTGTATTTACGCTACGCCACGTCGGCCTCAATATTTTTTTATATAAAAAATATATAGCTTCCCGCTGTATCCCGCAAATAGCAGAAACATCGAGGAAAGTTTATTATGATATATTGCATTTCTTCGAGTGGGAATCAAACCCACAACCTGTCGTGTTTATAGTCGCACGCTTATGTGCCCCTGCGCTACAATTACATTCAATGTTTTTTCTATATTTATCGAAAATACACATACTTATCGGACATGGCGAACCTATCAAAAGTAGGTTTAACTGCATTCATTTCACCATAACCCCGACATCCTGATCCATTGTTTGCGGTTACAAAAGATATTTCGCCTGATTAATGATTTTACCATAAGATTTCCATTAATTGGTATAAAGTTGCATAAGAATTTACGTAAAGGAATCCAATACCCGCCACGGCTCAGTTCCTTAGCTTTGCTAATACTCTCGTTATTTGAATCGTTTCAATTTTATTATCGGTTATATAAGTTTTTTATTGGAAAAGGACATGGAAATTATTATTTGTTTTTAGTAATTTTGTAATTAGTTTGTGACAGAAAAAGATCTGTCCATCGACGTGTTCATACGAAAAGAACTATCAAAGCAGTTCGAAGAAATCCTGTCTAAAAGCAAAATGTAATTTCAGCAAGACTCGCCGCCGCGCCGGGTCGATTGGGCGTCAGTAAAGCTCGAACCACCCAATCTTGGCTAGAAACGAACGTTTCGGATTCTATCATATCTGAAGACTGACCGTCATCTAATCTTGATCTTAAACCATTGGATTATGATTTACGGTCAGTTTTAAAGAGTTAGGCTTCTTCTAAATGCCTTGATAAGCTGGAGTCCCTAAAATAATCGATACAATTGGCATTGAAGAATTTCTCATAGAAAGAGTGCGTGCTGCTATTGACGATGTATGACGATTTGAGGTAACGCATTCTTATAACATCATTCAAATATTATATAGGTCATCTAAACTAAAGATGACATCTTAATTATTTTTACGCAACAATCAATTAACATCACACAAGTGCAACACAACAATTTAGCTATTTTAAAACGATTCGACGATCCTTTCGAAACAAGTAGGGGAGGCTGGAGTAGGGGTGGTAAAACGAGACGACGCTCACTGCCCACTGTACTGCCGTTGAGACTGCCGCCGCGTGCGTTTGGAGAAAACTCTGACATCTGTCAGTATTTCGCGCCTAAAATATATTTTTTTCTCAAAAGTTATAAGTTGTCTATGGTATTTTTGTTTTTCTACTTTAAATAAATTTAAAAAATAAAAATATATAAATTGTAAATAAAATATTTAAGTGTGTGTTGGGATTCAGTGACTGTGATCTTGTGTGATGGTACTCTGCCGCTTTTTATAGCTGATAGAGAGCAGCATGAGGGGTTGTGTTTTTCTAATTTTGGCGCATACGGTCGCCGCCATAACTGGACCGAGGGTTTGTATTTTTCATTGTAAATTTTAGTATTATATAGTTTATTCATATATAAAATGTTATTCTAAATTTAATAATTAGATTAACATTATTTTATTAATCGTTTGCTTAAAATATTTCATTAAATAATAGTATTTGTTTGACATGAGGCCATAAGAAACAATTGATTTCGTAATACATCTATATAGTATAAAAAAAAAATTTTAATTCTCACACTATTCAAACAGATAATATAATTAATTTTATAATTAAACTGCAAAATAATAAAATTATTGTTGTAATGCTTTCATTTATAAAATATAGAAAGTAAGGTAAACACGCGGTAAAACTTTTGTCATTCTGTTAAACATTCACATTTTGTAGACGCGCGTAGAATGTTATGTTATTACACTTATATAATACAGCCTTTAACCTTTCACTCTAACCGGGCTAACTATAATTTATTACCGATTATTATTGAAGTCTTCCGTGAGTTTCGTATCTGTGTATAAATGTATGTAGGTATTTGCTAATTTATATAATTACATAGCAAGATGTAAACATTATTTTAAGTATTAATACTGCTAGAAGTGTTTATATTTAATGTTATATTAGTATCTAAAGAAGGTATATATCAGATAAAAGCATGCAATAGAATAAAAATTGTAAATATAAGGTTTTCAAAATCATATGTTTAGACAATACACAAAAGCAGTTCAAAAAATGATATAACTTTACGAAAGCATATACTCGTAACAATAAATAAAATAGTGTTAACTATTGTATTTTATTGACACCTATACCTGTTATATATCCAAATAAAATTAAAATAAAATTTAATGCACATAGATGTCTTAACAATAGATTCCCAGGATCCCTCTGTCTTTTGCTACTATACGAGGTGAAGATAATATGAACATATCAGTAGATATTACCCATATACGAAAAAAATATGTAAAACAAAGCACAATGAATCATTATTAAAAAGATTATATGTTTGCCTCATAATTAATTACTGAAAAAATCTTACATCTTATATCTAAAAATGACCGGCGGTAGTATAAAAGCAAACAATGCCACTTTCATATTAACACAAGCATAATTGGCGTGAAATATTTTATTTAACACGTATTATTACTTAAAGTTTCATTTTAAGGTACGTTTTCTATAGAAAGTTACAATGTGAGAACAGCGAAGAAAGGTCATCGCAGATAACCCACGCTCATCTTATATCCGGTCACAATATTATAAGAATTTACTTATTAATAAATTTTTTTGCATTTTTGCATTGTCTAGATTTTTTTTATGAAATTATTTCAAGATAAAATATATTTTGTATATCTTTTTTTATAAATGTAAAATGTGTATTATTACATCTTTGAGAGCTTTTAAATTCTATTTTACGCTCTACTAACTACAAGAAAAAATATATCGTAGGATTAGGAAATATCACATTCGTTATTAAACTTAGCGAAAAGCAGAAAACAAAATAACTTAATATTTTATTTATTCAGTAAGATTTTAGAAGTCGGAGTGTTTTTAACATTTTTCGTCTGTCATTAATTAATTTTCTCGACTGGGAATTGAACCCGCAACCGTCGCGTTTTCAATTAGACGCTGCGCCACTGCGTCACGACAAAAAAAAGATATAATTATTTAAAATAAATTATAGGCTAGTATTTCACGCAGGTAAAACATTGACTAACGCGTGAATAATTTACGTTTTTGTAATAGCATCGTTCTTACCGGTCCATTTAAGACGATATTTGCATAAGTGGAAAAGGAGAGCCTTACCGGTGATGAACCAGGATGTTAGAGTTGCATCATTTTTTTAAAATGTTGAATCACGTGTGACTCAAATCTATGATGATAATATCTATAATAATTGCATCAAGATAAAAGATACGCTAATAATATATCATATTGAGACCGTTGTGGCGTAAACGCATAAGTGTGCGATTGAAAACGCGACGATTGTGGATTCGATTCCCATCGGGGGCATGAAATATTACATTTTTGATTTCCTCGCTCTGGTAACGAAGTGAAGCGTGGCGTTGAGTTCTACCACCTCAAGGATCGGCAGAAAGTGAGTGAACAAACGGAAGTATCTCTTAACACTATGTTCCTAGGTTCCCTCTGCCTACTCTAAAGTAAAACTGAAGCTAAAGACGATGACAATTCGTTGGTAATAGTTTTAAGTACTTATTTATTACAATATAAATGCGTGCCATGCGCCGGCGCACGCGTGCGGACTTGAACTTAGACAATGAATAATACCATCGCGAAAGTTGATGCACATTTTTGATTCAAACGATTATTTAATATACTTTTATATGAGTTCAATGTTTTGTTTTGCTTATTATTTGTAAATTATGAAACTATAATTACATCTAATTTATTTCGTTCTTTATATAGATACTTAAACTTTTATATAGGGATAATTCTAATAAAGCACTTTCTGGTATTATAAGATTTAATAAGTTTCTTTAGCTTCACGGTGTACATCGCATATAACAGGGTAGATAGATGGAACTTGGGAACCTAGTGTAAAAGACACTCCGTTCCCCATTAAGACACTTCCGTTTCTCACTTTCCGTCGAATTCTTTCGTGTTGAGTGCCGGAACTCAACTTCGCCCCCTGCCACGTTACCAGAACGAGTGAATGGAAATATCAAATATTTCATTTGTTTATACGTAATAATTGCCTTATTATATTTCCGGAATTGTAGACATAATAATATGTCACTGTTTTACCACCAGTTGCCGTTCATTTAGAGGTACTGCTCGCTAGCTTGCGGAAATAAAAACGTTTCATTAATCATCCTCGCTGTCTCTACAAGCGATGAAACATTTCCTCTAACTGACAGCTAACTAATTTCTAAAAATATACGGTTTAATTATAATAAAAAAAAATTTCATTATATATTTTTAATGAGTGTAGATATGTAAAGGATCTTCTACTAAGCCTACGTAACGGCTCCATTTGCATTAAAATTTGCACATATTTTCGTTCTAGCAAAAAAATGAGATGGATATTTTTTTGCTAGAACGACCAAAAAAAATGTTTGTGCCCCACCAATCTTCCGCATAATGGATGTAGAGGGAATCTAGTATATTAACACACACATACGCCTGTATATTTTTTAAGCTTCACTCTGTATCCTGCACATAGCATGGTAGGCAAAGGGAGCCTCGGAACCTAATGTTGAGATACTTCCATTCCCCTATACCACCAAATTCTGGAGGCATTGCTTGTGTTGAGTGGCGGAAGACAAAATGTAAATATTAAATATTTTATTTCTCTCGAATGAGAATTGAACCCAAAACCTGTCGTATGAGACGACGCTTTTTTTATGCTTGTTCATGTATAGACATAAACTCTCGAGTATCACACGCAAATGATACGACAACCTACTTTCACTGAGATGCTACAACACTATTGGACAGCGATTATAGAATAATTAACGTTTCGAGACGCACACTAAAACTAATATCTCGATGGTATGTTTTTTAGTCATTAGAAATATTTTAATAGACTTATATGTTTTTTGTCTTTATCCCTTATCCCTTATATAACAGGATAGACGAAGATCCTGGGACTTTCGCCCTCCGCCCAGTTAGTGACATAAAATGTTCAATAAAAGTCTTATTAAAGATAAAGCGCGACGTTGAGCTCCGTCATGTCTCGAAAACTGCGCGGAAAAAGAGAAACGGAGTGTCTTAATATTAGGTTCTCTCTGCCTATCTTGCTATATGCAGGATACAATATGAAGATAAAAAAAATACCTCTAATAAAATCATAAAAAATAAATTTAATATTGTAACAGAAGCAACATTGTATGCTAATTATGTATATGCATAATAATGTAATTAACGAAAAAAACTGTTATAATCTGTACAATTTTTTATATTCACATAAAACATAAGATTTATTATAAGTGAGTGAAATAAACTTATACGCCCAGTTAAATTCATATTACTACGTAACATGTAGAGATATCAGTTTAAATTATTTCTTCAAAATTTTCAGTCGCTTTTAGGAACATTTACTAAGAGTTTTCATAGATACACTTTATATTTGTCGTCGCAGTTTCACGCATGTAGACTTCATGATTATGGATATTTTGTTGTTTCTAGCGGGTATTCGTATTAAAAAAAGTTTTAAATATGTGCATTTTTAATTTAATTTTTGGTCTTACCCCGAGCTGGAATCGAATCCACAACTATCAGGTTTACATTCAGACGCTGCGCCATAACGGCCTGAGTAGAATATAATTATATAACTTTCAAATAAAAAATGATGTACATGACGATGTACATATTAGGCAAAAACACTTATATAATTATAGTAACTAAGCGTTATCAATAACATTTGTATAACATAAATATAAAATCGGCAAAACGAATCATGGCAACACGCGATTCTTAAGAAACGGTACATTCGTGTGATGAATATTACAGATATGGTTTTCAAGAAGACGATGAATAAGACAATGCTCTCGCGGAGTAGTTGATATTACTGAATCAACCATGAAAAGTTAAATCAAAAACCATAGTAGTAAGTTCAAATCTCACTTGGAACCCTTGCGGCGTTAAGTTCCATCAATTCGCATACCATCTCTGTCATTTCAGTTTGTATGCGGACAGTCGATGGGAATGCGAGTTTGCTCCGGCTGGTATATAAAAAGAAATCCAAAAAGAACCAAAAAAATCCAAAATACACGATGAATGTATATGATGATATTTGGTAATATCTATATACTATTTACTAGCAAATCTATTATCAAATTTATTATTTTTCCATATATTTATCTCCATTTACTTGACACGAAAAATGCCTTAATTCTGTTACATAAAATTTTATGTTCATTTTGAATAGTTTGGTTTCTTTTCACATCTACTAATTTTGACTTCTCCAGGAAGAGTAGGTCAGACTGTCCATTCCAAAAGAAGATTTATATAAGCTACAAATAGTCGTACAAATTAAATTCTAGACCAAACTTTACATTAAATTACCCAACTCATCGCCATCTGTAATTAATATATTCAGAGCTTTTTCCCGCAATGGTTAGTTTTACGTAAGTAAATAAATTCGATTCCCCGGTTGCACAATTTTACGTGTCAACGAATCCTACGGCACGCGATACTTCCTAGACTACCAGCGTAACTGCGGTTTGGCCCTACTTAGTATTGCATAAATGATTTAACCATTTACTTACTTAACTTAGTTGGAAATTATGTAAAAAAGTAACAGGGATTGGATGAAATTAAGGGGGAAGTTACTTGGGACAGGCTCTATTAAACACGATAAGTGCGGGTTCCGGTCCTTCACCTTGCCTTCTCTAACGTAGTTTTTGGGAGCTCTAACTTAGTGTATTGATTATATTTTTATTTCTTATTTTATAAAAACTACAGATGCAAATTGCTTCCAAATTATTTTCGTTTCGTTAGATTTACACGTCTCATTTCTCTCCCACATTAGATATCTGGTTCAATTAAAAACATTCCTACCATAACTCCACGATAGGCGTGCCAACATTCACATATACTCAGTTATTTTATAATAAGAAATTAGAGAAATTACATATATTATGATAGAAATATATAAAAAGATGATCAATGGTGCTTTAAATCATGTCACTTAGTACGCTCTGAGTGTAGAGTGTGGCCTGCAGACGACGTAATGAGCGAGAGTCGGCTTTCATCGTTTTACGGAAACCGGCCGGCGCGGGCGCGGCGCGTCTCTTGCATTATGCTATGTATATCTTTGTATGTATGTACATACGCATATTAGTCGGAAACTAAAGTTTTAAATTATTAGAAAATAAATAATAAATATCTTAACTTTTTTTATATTAAGTCAGTGACTTTACATAATTATTGGTTGTATCTACCTATCATAAAAAAAAATTAAAATCGGTTCACCCAGTCAAAAGTTATGAGGTAATAAACATAAAAAAAATACAGACGAATTGATAACCTCCTTTTCTTACAGAAGTCGGTTAAAAATAGACATTGTCAGACTCCATGAGAGATAAACGACTCATTTAAAAATATTAATAAAAACTTAGACTATTCAGTATCACACAAAATAACAATGAAAAACATATGAATGGAACAGACTAAAATGGAGATCGGAATATAGTATCTCTATGTCATCTCCGTTACTCAAGATGCGAAATAAAAATCTCTAATAAATCTGAACAAATCACATTAGAATGATCAATCGCTCTTGTAGCTACGCACCGTTACGCAACGGATGCTATGACCTTTAAAACAAAAAGTAATGCTGAACGAGACCGAAAGTAGGCATCGTCATCGCGAGAAAGTTACCATATACGACACATGGGCTTCTTACCGCCACGCGCATCCTGTATGAGGTTTTTTACCGGATTCGAGAGTCGATTAAGGCGCGATATATGTATGTATGTATGTGCACATTAATATTATAACGGAAATTGGCACATTCTATTTATGGAGATATCAGAAAGCTTATGCTAATTATACCTATTTTTTTTGGACTTACTACAATAAGTTTAGAATTGTTTTCCAGTTTCTGCATATTTTAGAATCACCCAATTATAATGCCAATATGCAAGGAAACGCAAATACTTAGTCATTGAAAATATTTCAACTTTCCTCTAACGTGATTTGGAACACAACCGTCATGTTTAATAAAATATTTACTAAATATTACTGATACCAACAATATGTTATATTTATTACAAAAGTATGTAAGATCTCATCTCTGCGAGTCCGCGACTGCTAAAGAATGCACTTTCGTGCTACTGATGCGTCACGAACATACAAATGTTCGTTCGCTTCGAGAAAACTGCTGCGTCACCTCACGGAATACTGGTGCTGCATTCAAATATCGTTTAAATATATACAATATATATCGTTTACGGTACTTCTCGTTATTTGGAGCCATTATGTTGGTATATATATATAAATATAAATTTTTGAATACAATGAAAAAGGATAAAATGCATAACTATGCAGTTAATGACTTGAATTTTTACGAGGCAATTCTTAAAGTTTAATGCAACCTTTTCTATAAAAAATCTCAATAATTTTATTCCATCGCAATCAAATATATTTTTTAGTTTTTATGCTGTAACTATCACAACTTATTTAAAAGAACTCATCACACTATAAGCATTTTAGTTACAATCATTATTTCTCTTTTGCAGATAGAAAATGACTTTGACAGAAGTAGACAGCCATCCCTGGGTCACCCAGGATTCAATGATCATCAAAATAGATATGGAGTACAAAATTTCCAACAGCAGCAAAGTTTGTTGAGTAGCCCAGCGCCCCCCATCCAGTTTCCGCAACAGATCTTTCAACAGCCCTACGTACCTCAATTCAACAACTTGCTGCCAGCCCAAAATATTCCGAATAATGTCCCCATACAAAATAACAACGGGTTCCAATTTAGCCAACCTGCAAATGTTAACCCTATAAATAACTTACAGCATCAGAATCTCGGTCATATTCAACAACATGCTCAAAATTTACCACTACATGCCCAAAATGTACCACAACCAATTCCGACTTTAGCAGCATTTCAGAGTAATGGACTACTACCCACACAAAATTCTCATCCCAGTTTTAACCAAAATCAAAACATTCATAGCTCTATTGATTTATCTCAACAGAGACCTACTCAAGCTGCCTTTCTCCCGACCTTAAATAGTGCCCCCATTCAAAATCAGGCTTTTAGCGGACCAAATCCCATCACTATTCAAGCTGCGCCAAACTTAGCACCTCAAAATTTAAATAGTCAACAACTTCCATTCCAATCTTCTCTTGGCCAATCTCAATTATACAACGGCCAATCTGCGTCACAACTACGAGACTACTATGAGCAGCAATCTAAAGAAAATCTAGAAAAATTAAAAGAACTACAAGAAAGGCAAAGACTCATACAAAAGCATCAAGAATTTGTGCAAAAACAACAACAGAAGCAACAGGAAAAAGTAGAAAAATTACATGAAGAGTTTATAAGTAAACAAGCAACAAAATCCATACCAACTTATACAACGACGGAGAGTTACGAAGAGTTCATTAAACGAACTCAAGAAAAGCGAAGACCTTTACATCCACATGAAACAGATTTATTTAGAAAAGCTGTTGAACTTTATGAAAAAGATCACCCGACCACAACGACTACGACCACGACAACTACCACAACTACAACAAAACGCCCGACCACTGCAAGACATAGAACTCGTTCACCAACGCGAACCCGACCTCCTCCTCCAGATAGAAACAAACAAAAACTTTATAATGAAATAAAAAATCTTCTCGAAGAAAGTGACACTAAAGGTTTTGATGATAACTTAAGAGCAAAGAGTGTAGCACTTTTGCAGAAACCAGACATATTAAAGCAACTTAAAGTAGCTTTGGCGGAGAATCCAGAAGATTTTAATGAGAAAAATTTCACATCTCGTGAAATTTCCTTAAATGGACAGAAATTCGAAGTAATAAGAACCACAAATCCAAACCTTATTCCACAGGGAGCGATTGCAGCAGATAGTCCTGACTTAGGTAAACTTATAGCTGCTAATCAAGAAACACCTAAAGAAAGTCGCATTTCTTTCGATGATTTGACAAAAGGAGTTCTGCCACCTGGTGCCAACTACGAATTAATCAAACAGACAGATAGTGGAAAATTGGAAGAAGTATCTAGGATACCAAATAATTTACAGAACAAAAAGAAAGTTACTTTCGTTTTCCTAGAAGAACAAGACGATGGTTCATTTAAAGTAAAAGGTGTCAAAGCTAATGGACAACAAACGGAAGAAGGCCCTGAAGTGGAAGATATTTTAAACAAAATCAAGAAAGGTGAAATACAACTGCCCGGACCAACAAAAATAAGCAACAGTGCATATACAACTACCACTCCGAGCCCATCCACTTATACAACTGATTATATAGCGGAATCATCGCATCCTCCTTCAACGTACACTAGTTTTGTAACAACCTCTAATTACGGGGATTCAGGACACACTAATCCTATGCAAACAACCCCGGCACCGACATATCGCACTATAATACCATCGACTAGACCTACTCCTCTTGCTCAAACATTCCCCCCTAGCACACGAGGAACTACAAGTGAAAGATATTATATCAAATCTTCTACACCAAACTATATTAAAAATAGAAATGGTTACAGTTCCCCGTCAAGAAGCCACGTCCCTAGTAGTACAGTAATAAACACAACACCTGTTTACTCAACATCTTCATTCAGAACAACACCTCAAGACATAGTCGTCATAGGCTCAAGCGCTGCCCCTAATTTTGAAGAGTCTACCATCAATTTAAGCTACGCCAAGTCTGGCAATCCAGATCTTATAGATATTTTGAAAGAAAACGGTTTGTTTGCAACCGCTAAATATCTGAAGCAGTCAGGATTGGATGCGATATTAAATGAAACTGGACCGTACACGATATTTGCTCCGACAGATAAAGCATTTAGAACGTTGCTAGTTCAATTGGGTGGTCCCGACAGAGCAGAAGAGAAGTTCCGCGATAACCCGAGGCTACTAAGTGGGGTATGTACTGTTAGAATATTTTGTAATTGACTGTAATTAGATTTTTTTAAATAAATAAAAGGGGAAATGTCCAAAAACTTTGAAATAAATACATAATCAATTAAGCAGATTTTCTGTCTCTTTAAAACGCAAGTTTAACTATTATACCTATTTTTTACTATTATCTATTTTTTTCTCATAGGATTAATGTTAAAAATGTTTCCTCGTTCCAAGCCCTAAAGAAACGCTAAAATACTAAATTTTAAATTATAAATAATAATAAATTTAACCTATAGAAAAGCATACAAAAAGCATATAAAAATAAACTAATCCATCCATTCATTTCAGCTGCTCCTCCACCACGTGATCCCTGGTGCCTTCGACATCGGCTCCTTACAAGACGAGATGACAGGGGTCTCCCTCGCGGGCACCCAGCTCAGGGTTAACCAGTACGATATGCACGACGTCGAGTGGAACGAAGTGAGAGTGACCACCATCAACGGTGCCAGAGTGCTGGATGATAAGAAGGATATACATATACCTCAGGTGAATTATATTATGCGCGTTGATTCTTCCAAGTCTGAAGCGGTAGTAGATTATTTAACGTTGCCGCTTATATTATAAACATTTAGTATATTCTATTAATATTTGGGTTATTTGGTATAATCTTTAATTTTCGCGACTCTTCCGTGGTCACGGATTACTGCAGTAAGTATTCGAAAGATCGGGTTTCCAAAAATGTATACAACTAAATACCTATACGCGATTAATCCTATTTAAGAATTATGTTTAAAATCTTTAATTTCTTTTCCAACAATCAGGGTATAGCGCACGCGGTGGACCGCGTCATGTTCCCGCTGCCGGTGGGCGACCTGGTGCAGACGCTGCAGGCGGACAGAGACCGTCGCTTCACTGTATTCCTTAAAGCTATACTCGCGAGCGGCTTCGCTGACACGCTTGCCGGTAAGAACAACAAAATATAGAAAAATATATTAAGACTTAATTCATCGTTTGTTTTATTTATTTTATTAATTATTTAATTCTAAATATTATTATTAAACCATTGCCCATACTTTTCAGAAAGTAAAACCTACACGGTTTTCGCGCCGACCGACACCGCATTCTCTCGCCTGACAGCCTCCGAGTTATCTCGTTACTCAGACAAGGCAGCCGCTAAGGCATTAGTCGCGAGGCACGTGCTACCCGGTACCTTGTATAGTGCGGGCATGAGGTACTACCAGCTCAGGAACTCCATGGAAGACGCTAAGCCATTGACGTTGCAGAAGAGTAGTGGTAAGTTGTTTATTTTTCATTTTAGTCTTGCTTTGTATTGCATTACTTTGTATTTGTAAGTGCATATTGTATTCTAAATAATGCATCATTTAAATGTCCTTTCCAGGTCGTATCAAAGTGAACAACGCGCAAGTGATAACCCACAACATCCCCGCCACGAACGGAGTAATACACGCCGTCGACACGCTCTTGTAACCCGCCAAATTATTACTAGGCTACACCTATATCATTATATAAATCCCCATTTTTTAACGTGAACTCGCCTTTAAAAAGTTTATTTATTTTGAAAATTTTAAAAGAAACGATGATTAATACGAAAAAAGAAAAATAATTAACAGCCTTACAATGTTGCATTAATGTAAAATTTTAATAATTCAAACTTATAGTTTGAAATAATGAACTGAAAAAAATGCTCTATATAAGAAAACTAAATTAAAATTTTCTATCAAAGAAGGCGAATTAACAATTTCACTATAAAACTCCCACTAATAATTCTAAGAATTTTTATTTCTTTCCGTTTTTTTGGAAAAGACTAAAATTCCATTTTTATGTACTAAACAAAAATTTTAGTTCAGAATCAGAATACCGCCAATGTGGCCACTATAAAAAAATAATTTTAAGACTGTACATATAAATTAGACTAAGATGTTAATTTATGCGGTTAACTTTTTTGTAAATAAATTTTTATAATAATAAAGGTGTTTTATTTAAGAAAAAAAAACAAATTAAATTACTTATATATTTATATTAAATATTTCACACACACACACAACCATATTTAATTTAAGTCAATAACACTAAAAAAATTAGTAAAAAAATGCTGGAGGATACACAAATATAGATAATACTTAGAAACAATCCGATTATTAGTTGAACTAATAAAGGATCTTGATAAGCACATTAAAGTTATTCATTCCATTCTATCATTAGCGACATTTATGACGAAAAGTATTTAAGGCACAACAAAGTACATTATTATTAAATTTTGTATTAAAACAAAATATTGTCAAAAAGCTTCTGATGTCCTAGTATTTTATTAATTCAAAGAAATAAAATAAAACTATTAAAACAGTAGAGACAGTATTATGCTTAATTTGCGTAAAACAAACTGTGAATAAGATTAAAAGTAAATTATGAGTACATACATGAGTAATGTTTCAGAATCAATGTTAACGGCCCTCAATTGTATAGATTCTAGCTAGCCATGCTACATACATAATACAATACATAACATTACATTGTTTTTTTAAGGTCAAAATTTCCATAGTGTTACATAGTGTTAAATATTAAAAAAACACTAGCTTTATATCACTAAATTTCTTTTAGAAGAAAGAAAAACTTATCATATAAATATGATAGTGATACCATTACAAATTTCTCCTCAGAATCATTAGATGATAAGTGATGGAAGTTTCTAAACAGGTGATCAATAAAATATGATAGTGATTCCATCACAAATCACTTATCAGATCCTTTTGTTCACTTTAAACAGTTATCAGGTACGAAAACTACTATTCGCCAGCATCATTTTAAGTTTAGCTATTTCATCATCTTTGGCAGCCAGTTCCTCTTTTAGTAACTTTATTGTAACATCTTTATTTTCACTAAGATTTTTGAGTTCTTCCAATAACTGTGATGTATCTAATCTTTTGTTTGGTCTCCTTTGTACTAATTTCCCTATAATATGGGCTATTTTTGGATAACTTGCGGTTAAATGTGCTGGTATTTGACCTTTTCTTAGATCAGTTATAGTTATAACTCTTTCCATATCAGTGCTGAATGGTTCTATCATTTCGAGGAGTATTATTCCAAGTGAGTACATGTCACTCTGTAATATGAAAAAAGAAAAGGTTTAAATAAAATTATTATTGTTAAAACAAAAAAAAATCCTTATTCATTATAAGTGAATAGATGATAAAAAGTAACAAAAAAATCCCTGACTTTATCATTTGTGAGTGTGTGTGTCACCCAAAATACAATGGTCTCTTACTGATGTATTGGGTGGCAAGGGGAGATAAAGGGGTAGGGGGTTTGTTTTTTGACATGTGAATATTAATATTTTACACGCTTTTTCAGTATTATTTAAGCTTTATAAAATTTAAAATATTTTGTAAGGTAAGTAAGCATTTATGTAGTGGTATTAAGGTGCAATACTTTGCCAAACCAGAAATTAAATCCACAACCAATGATTTAAACAAAAGTCACTCACCTTGGGATTACATTGTCCATCCAGCTGTTCAGGTGCGGCATACAAATGAGTGCCTAGTGCCAAACCACTGTGAGACTGTTGTAAAGGGCACGCCAAACCAAAGTCACCTAACTGTACTAGTAACTCATTGGCGTTCGGCCCAACGAACACATTACTTGGTTTCACATCATGATGAATCACACCCTTAGAATGTATATAATGCAAGCCTCGCACTAACTGAGTGAACATGTCCACTAAAACTCGTAGGGAAAAAGCCGAAGGGCAGTTTGAATCAGAGAGAGCTGATTCTAATCCATTGGAGTCAGTCGAGTCACTGTGATGTAGGGTTAGTTCATCTGAAGTCTTTCTAGATAAAATTATATGGTTGTTACGCTCATCTAACCATTGTTTTAGCGTTTGTTGGCAAAATGTCATCTGTATGTATAGAGTTGCCCATTTTAGGTTAACTCGAGAACAATCTTCATACTCTTTTTCAGATAAGAGCTTACAAACTGCATTGTGTTCACTAGAAGACTCATCATCTTCACTTTCCGAATTAATCTCATCAGAACTAATATCATTTTCTAGACCACTGGAGTTTTGGAATGAAATATCAAAGTCAGAATTATTTTGTTTCTTAAGAAGTTCCTTCGAATTGTATGTTTTGAATGACTTCATCACATTTCTGTATACTGAAGAAACTTGATTAGTGCTCATAGAAAAATTATCATCATCTGTATCCAAATTGAATTTCCTTTTCTTTTTAATCTTAGACTCAATCATTGGTTCTAGCCATGCAGCCTTATAATTAACTATATTAGGATGATTCAAACTAGCAATAGTTTTAACTTCAGCCAAATGAGTCATAATGGAGTTAACATCAGAAGATTTTATATTGACTTTCTTAACAGCATACTCCACTCCATCTAGTCTGTGCCGAGCTTTAAATACATTGCCAAAACCACCACCAGCTATGAAGAATAATTCTTCAAACTCCTTGTGGTATCTAGACCACTCCAGCCCCGACTTAGTTATAGGCCAAGATATAGGCATAGTTATAGGTATTTCTGATCCTGTAGAAACAGTAACCAGTTGGTATAAAGCCCTTTGGTACTGACTCCTCATAACTTCAAATTCCCCCATAGCATAAGAATCATCAATTAAGTTCATACTGTGTAGTTTCTCACAAATTGTATTATAAAGTTGATTTGCTCGAGTCATGTCCTTCTCCAGAAGTGCACATAGCTGTTTGACAAGAGACTGAATAAGGAGGCTGATTGGTGTAGTGGCATTAGAATTGATAACGTCAATTTGATGTATGCTCTGTTGTAAGACAGAATCATGTTGAGTTGCCGGAGCTACACCTGGAATTTAAATAATAAGATTACTTGTAGTACTATTAAAGAAATATTTCATATTTTAGACAGAATCGAGGACAAAAATATTTTGTAGTAATACATCTTCATACTTTGGCAAAATCATAAAATAGTTACTTTTGTTTCATCTTCACACCAAGTCTCATTTACAAAAGCAATGTGGGAAAAGAGAGTCCAGTTTGATATGTTGTGTGTTTAGTGTCAAAATTGAATTCCACAGATTGTGAAATGAAAATAATAAATTCTCTCAGTGGTGATTAAGCCTATATCCACAAAATTTTACTGACATATGTTCTCCTTTTATGCCAAAATAAAAGCTTACTGGACTGGAGTAATTTTTTTATATTATACTTTATATTATATTAAAAATAAGTACATATTTTTTAATTAAGTAATAATTATAAACACAAATATTGATTAAACTATTTTTATATATTGCTTAAGGATGTTTGTGGTTTTAGTGGTTAATATATATTTTTATTTTAATAAATGGTTTTTAACAATTTCTGGAAAATTTGATCACAATTTTAATGAATATATATTCAAAATGGATCTTAATAAATATCAATGAAAAATATTGGTCTTTACTATTAAATATAACAAATTCGTACAAACAATGTAAGGCATACCTACATAATAAAATATAACCTTTTAGTATATATTAAATAGAAGAAGGAATGTTTTTTTTACACCATAAGAGGCAGCCCCTATCCAATAGTCATTATTTTATATACTTATAAAATAATGACTATTGATTACATCAGCTTTATGCAACATATTAATTTATTATTTATGAGTACATATATTTTTATGTATAAAAATATTTTAAAAAATTAAATAACATTTTGGACATGTATGTGCATGATATTTTAAAAGTGAATTAAAATCTCAAGATTAACTATATAAATCAAGTCTCATATAAATATTATAAAGTAAAGGGAGGTTACCTAAGTCAAAGGACTTAACGGTAGCTAGAGCATCCCACTTATCATTCTTCTTGTTATCCATGTTTAGGAACTACGTTCAACTTTATTTGTGGCCTAGATGTTGAATCCACGATTTGCCCTCACTGAAGTCTCTAACAATCATTATTATACACATAGCATTGTTCTGTATATTATGTGTTTGTTTCAAACACGCTCCATATTTTAACGAAAATTCTAATTTTTTGTAACTAACACCAAAAATACACACACTCCTTGAAATTCAGAATAAAAAAGTTACAAATAAATGTCACAACACAAGTCAAAACTCAGTTTCCATTCCAAATTCATTAAATCCAATCTCCATCTGACAGTCTGTGTTGCACGCTGTAAAGGAAAAAAGTAAAATTTCAATAAAAATATAATTATTATATTCTAACATATGTCACCCATACTGATGCCCGATGATCATAGATTTTCGATGAACATCGATGTTAGCAGTTAAAATATCGATGTTTTAATAACGATGTTGCATTAAATAAAACATCGTAACATCGACGTCAGCAGGACACATAATCGATATCTAATCGCGTACACGTGTTTCAATTTTAAATTATTTTTTTTCCAGTCGTTTTTGACAAAAAATATAGGGAAAAATTGGTAAAATACATATATCGTATTTTTACGCCCTAATGTCTTAAATTTTCAATAACTTTTTGATTTTTGTTTTAATTAAATTTTATAAAAGTGATGACGATTTAAAGATTTTTCCATACCCCTATTTCATTCCTTTAGGGTTAAAATTTTTCAAAATCCCTTAGTGGGTGTCCAGTTTACGAAAATAAACATCTGTCTAAATTTCATGTTTCTAGCACAGCGGTTACGGCTGTGCGTGCGTCTTACCTCAGTCAATGGGAACATGTCCTTTAATATATATAGATTTCTGATTTTAAGATTTCCGTACCTCTAGGGAAAAAATCTTATAGAAATACTTTTTTGTCTCTGTGCGTCAAGACCATTTATATCAATATCACTTGAAAATATCAAGCTGAAATTAATATCCTGAATATACTTTTAAGTCAACGCAATCAAGAGATGTAAGTGCTTATGTATCGTTTTTGCCTTTTGTTGAATGAAATTCACTATTTAGTCTGAACCTATAGGATGCTACCTACAATTATTAAATTTGGCAAGAAGTGAGAAAAACTAATTAAAATTTAAAATTTTCGTTTAAAAAAAAATCATTATGAAATCCAGCTATGTTAAAATTTTTATATATTTTCTACAAGATATTATATTTGTAGTTCATTTCATATAAAGTGAGAGTATACACCCGTAAACTTACTTTGTCAACTTTGCATGTTCCCCTGCAACTATATATAATAAATTTATTATTATTTAATGTAAAAAATCTAAGTCTCTTAATATAATATATAGTCTATTTTAGTAGGTTAAAACAATAAGAGTATATTATAAGTAAAATACTAAAAGTGTTTAAAATTTTCTAGTTAATATAATAGATGTGTAGTATAAAATTTTAAATTGATAGATCAATATTAATTATTTTTTATTTCAGACTTGCATTGATATATAGTTGATAAATAAAAAGTACACAAGGCTCTTAAAATTAAACAAGGAAATAGAAAACTTTGTATCTATAATATTCTTATAATATTTGGTGAAAAATAATAAATTAATAAATCACACACTAAGTTATCATTACGCTGCACAACATTTTTTTTGACACAGTATGGCACAGGAACACAAGAGTGCAACTGTAATTGTGGTGGTTTCTGGTTCCAATCCCACTCTGGGAATTATGTTTAAAATTTTCATTCTCTTCAATCATTATTAGCCATATCATTGTTGCCTCATTCAACAAAGTACAGCATTGAGTTCAACCACTCAACATGCAATGCCTCATGCATTTAACAAGAATGGAACAATGTCTTACACCAGATTCCTAGATTTCCTCTAGATACCCTGCATTCATAGTAACATGAGGCATACAGCATTAAACTATAATATTATATCAGTCAATTATTTCTATACTATTATTAAGTAACATCATCACATTTATATTGAGATCCAATATGTTGTACAAATTTTATATAATACAGCAGGTCACATTTTATAAAAGTATGCTACAATCATTTCTTTTGTAACCTAATGTGGAATATCCAGTGAGGGCTAACAAAGTTGCTATATCATCAGGTGCAGTGTTATAAAGCTCCACAATAAGTTGATTCACAGTTTTGTCTTGTATGTTTATTCTAGCACGTTCAGTGCCTACATAAAATTTAAATGCATCAGTCGCTTTATTTGTCCATTCTGTACTTCCTCCAATCGGGGCACAATTTGCTAGTTTACAAAATAGAGACAGTTGTGGCAAATCACATAATTCTTGATCACATATCCAAATATTTTCTATAGGCACCAATCTTTTGATATCCCCATAATCTAATAAAAATACGTCACTCATTAATTTACCTGACTCTTTATTAATTTGTATTATTTTACCTCTAGCATATTTTTCGACTTTATTTGATTCATTCATATTAACGATCACGAAATCGTGCATGTTGACAGAAGAGCATTTGACCAAAGGTTTATTTGATTCCATTTTGTCAATAAAAGGCAAATAGACCGTCTTTCTAACAAAAAAATTGTGAGGGTTTACAATGTGAGTAACGTGAACCCAATGCCATGTTTGTATTTCATTCTGGTTCTCAGTTTTTTCTAATTCTAATCTAATAAATTCGATATCGTGAAGCAATGCCATTATCACTTGACAGTTGACAAACATCTGTCAGACTCACAGACTGTAGCACGACTGTAGCTTGTGAAGCCACAGATTATAATAGACTATATATTTTTTTATTATTAGGTGCAAAATTAAAAGTATTAAATAAATAAATAAATATAAATAAATAACTGATAATTTAATTACATTTAACGAGATAATATTTAAATATTTCGGATTTTTGGACAAAATTAACCTAACATTTAGTAAATTGATACAATTTTTTTTTGATGTTGTTGACAGCCACTGATTTTGACAACTGACAGCAAAACAAATCTGTGAATCCATGTGCAGGCCAGTGTGAATTGGATAAATAATTATAAAAAAAGATATTTTACTAAATAAATAAGTATTTTTTTAGTTACAAAATGAATCTTTTGCCTAAAAGCCATAAAGAATTTAGTGATAAAGATTACTGGAATAAGTTTTTCAAGAAAAGAGGCAATAAAGCTTTTGAATGGTAAATATTTCTAAGAGGTTTTTGTATACTTAACATTAATAATTAAACGTAAATTCATGAATTCATTGAATTGGCTTACCTTTAAGGTATGGCGAGTACTTAGAGCTATGTGGCCATCTACACAAATACATAAAACAAAGTGATATGATACTTATACCTGGTTGTGGTAACTCCAGTTTAAGCGCAGATCTTTACGATGTCGGCTATAAAAATATATCTAATATTGATGTGTCAGAAATTGTAATAAAGCAAATGAAGGCANCAGTTGACAAACAGCTGTCAGACTCACAGACTGTAGCCGACTGTGATATAGTATATAGTGTATATAGTCTGTGGTAGTAGTGGTAGTAGTGTGGCTTGTGAAGCCACAGATTATAATAGACTATATATTTTTTTTATTATCAGGTGCAAAATTAAAAGCATTAAATAAATAAATATAAATAAATAACTGATAATTTAATTACATTTAACGAGATAATATTTAAGATTTTTGGACAAAATTAACCTAACATTTAGTAATTTGATACAATTTTTTTGATGTTGTTGACAGCCATTCATTTTGACAACTGACAGCAAAACAAATCTGTGAATCCATGTGCAGGCCAGTGTGTTTTGGATAAATAATTATAAAAAAAGATATTTTACTAAATAAATAAGTATTTTTTAGTTACAAAATGAATCTTTTGCCTAAAAGCCATAAAGAATTTAGTGATAAAGATTACTGGAATAAGTTTTTCAAGAAAAGAGGCAATAAAGCTTTTGAATGGTAAATATTTCTAAGAGGTTTTTGTATACTTAACATTAATAATTAAACTTAAATTCATGAATTCATTGAATTGGCTTACCTTTAAGGTATGGCGAGTACTTAGAGCTATGTGGCCATCTACACAAATACATAAAACAAAGTGATATGATACTTATACCTGGTTGTGGTAACTCCAGTTTAAGCGCAGATCTTTACGATGTCGGCTATAAAAATATATCTAATATTGATGTGTCAGAAATTGTAATAAAGCAAATGAAGGCAATTAATGCGCATAGAACTAATATGAAGTTTATTTTTATGGATGCCCTAAATACGACGTTTGAAAACAATGAATTTAATGTTGTACTCGATAAAGGAACCCTAGATGCCTTAATGCCCGATGATTTAGAAGAAACAAATGTTAGAATACATAAATATTTTGAAGAAATTAAAAGAATACTAAAGATGGGTGGTCGTTTTATTTGCATATCCTTGCTACAAAGTCACATTTTAAAGAAGTTATTATCATATTTCTGTGATAAAACGTGGATGTTTCGTATAGTCAGATGTCATGAGGCAGAAGAGAAAAATAATGAAAATGGAGATGGAGTAACTTTACCAGTATTTGTTGTTATTGCCACAAAATTTAAGGAAATGCCTAAATTAGTAAGTGCGGGAATATTTATTTTTTGCTTCACATTAATGTACTTAGTTCCTAATTGCATTATGAGTGGTGAAATTTGTCAAAAATGTTAATTTTAGTATTTTTCTAAAAAGGTTGCCTATAAAGTTATTATATATATAGCTATAAGTATATCTTCTAATATATTAAATTCATTCAATTTTAATATGAAATAAAAACAGAAACAATGAATGAATGAACATGAATTTTCTAATATATATAAAATTCATTTTAAAATTCAAATAAAAAGGGTTTCAAATTAAAAAATATTTGAAAAAGTATTTTATTCTAGATATTAGAAGTATGTATGGCTGGTGACAAAATGCAAAGACTGGAATCTGTAGAGGATGTTAAAGCATGTATAAAATCTGTTCAAGATACTGCATTTATTACAAATGGTCTGTCTAAAACTTCTCTAGATGGTGAGGATGAAGTAAGTATATCTTTACAACAGTTTAATATATTTATAAATGTCCATGCTATGTTAGTGATGGATAATTCATTTCCTGATGATGACTATATACTATATTTAATTATTTTGACTCACCTGCAACATTGGTCAATTACTTCAGGTTAAAATGTCTTGTTACATACAATTCCTTTTTTGGCTTCACAAAGTATCCTGCAGGTAGGCAGAGGAAACCAAGTATTAAGACATTCCATTCCTATTAAGATGCTTTTGTTCCTAATTTTATACCAAAATTTGGAAGCATTGCATGAAGAATGCTAGAACTCAATGCAGCACTTTGCCTCGTTACTGTAGCAAAAAAGTGTAAATATATGTAAATAACATTTGAAAATAATCTTTAAGGTAACATTAGACTTAATGCAGCCAGGCGAAGATATACCCAGATACACTTTATACATAGTGGATCAGAAGCAAACAAAAGCTATAAATAAATATGCTGTGTTTATAGTTCCACAGGGAAGGTATGATTTAATGTTATATAATACTTTCATTTCTTAATATCTTCAATTATATCTATAATTCTAATCTATTATAAAAATAAAGGTTGGTATTAGTTTGAAAATTTATTTTTATGTTGGATATTTCATTTTTCAAGCATGGCATAGGGTATAATTTTACATGACGTTAATTGTTTCCATAATATAATGCCTAATGGTCCTATGGTCAGACCTACCTTGAGTTCTTAGAATGTATCATCATAAAATAACCGAAATAACTAATTATTTCTCTTTGACTACGGAGACACAGTTTAGTCTAAATTTTGAGACACAATCGTGCTCAAATACGTTAATTAGACAACATAACATCCTCTGCATGTCCTTACCACGTCGACGATGATAAAGGAAAAAATAATTTTAATATAGGTACATATTTAAAGCAAGATTTTTGTTTCGCTACAAAATTTATAAATATAGTGACACGTCACTAAACTCTATCTATCCATCACATGGGACACTAAAAATATATGAATGGAATATATAAATAAATATTTATTTTTATCTCTTCGGAAATAAACAAACAGCCAAGCCCACACGCGTTCAATATACTTGTGTTTTCATCTTGCGATATAAATAAGTTGTTATTGTAAACGTTATTTTATTTACTTACTACTATCTATATCTAGATGTTCAGAAATCTCGTGTTAAATGCATGGAGGCGTTTGGTAGAGCGCCCTAACTGTTTAAACGTTTGTCGAATTGCTTATTTTTTTGTGTTTTCAGCTTCACGCTATGTTTCATCTCATATATAGCAGGGTAGGCAGAGGGAACCTAGTTTTATGACAATCCGTTCCCCACTTTTTGCCGATGTTTTTAGATATTGCGGGTTTATGAGGCGGAACTCACACCGCGCTTGTTTTGTTACCAGAGCGACGAAATGAAAATATTAAATGATTCATTCCCTCAAGTGGGAATCGAGCCCACGTCTATCCCGCTTTACAGTCACACGTTGTGTCACTGCGCCTCAACGGCCGACGGCGGTTATTTACTTAGTATTGGGTTATTAGCTATAAGATGTCCAGAAATATCGTTCTAGGTGCATGGAGGCGTTTGGAATAGCGCCCAAACTGTTTCAACATGATGTTGAATAAGAATCTATGTTGCATACAATACCTCTTACACTTTACTCTGTAACTTTTGCTGCTTCAATTGCGTTCAGAATGAGAATAGAGAGAGTCCTTTGGTTATTGGCATTCATCTCGAAAAAATCTGGACTTTGTTGCTTGGTTACTTGATACCTTAAAATAATACTTCTAAATAATATACTAATTTTAGTACATACTTAGGTGTGCCGTGCGTCGTCTTATCTCATCTTGACTAAGTAGAATTTTATAAAAATCATGTAATATTTAACTAAACAATTATGTATATATTTTTATATAAAAAGGGCACGTGACTTGTGACATCTTGAAGCCAGTTGTGGCGCAGAGGGACAAGCGTGTAACTGTACAGGCGACAGGTTGTGGGTTTGATTCCCACTAGAGGAAAAGAAGTGTATTTTCTTTTTCTCGTTCTAGTAAAGAGGCTAAGCGCGGCGTTGAGCAGTACATATACTATTGAAATTGACAAGTTTAAAACGTGATATTAAATTACTAGTAAATAGAAGCATTTTAAATTGTATTTTGGTTGCTTAGACCTCATTACCCGAACCTACCTTATATGTAACTATCTACAGTACGTGTATAAATATTGATTGATTGTTCTTATATTAATGTTTGGACACCAACTATAAGTTAATAAATGAAACAGTGTGATAACCTTAAACAAAAATTGCGAAGTGATAGTCTACTCACAATTGATATAATAAATACTTCAAAGTGAATAACATATTGCTATTATTTGGCGCCAAGCATTTAAAGTAAATACAAAATTAGTTTGCAAATAAATATGCATTTATATATAAATTATAGGACATTCAGTTACATAAATATATCAAATTTAAACTGGTATATATCTTCGTCCGCTTCAGCGGGGTAAACAAACACCGACGCACTCGCAGTAATGCACTTCTAAAGCAGATCGCGGCTTAGGCGGTTTGCAGTATTTAATAATTATCTGTTTTTTTTATTTCATTTTTAATCTATTATTAAGTATAAAATCATATAACATTTACAAAAAGTGAGTCTGTGGGGAAAGAAAAATATTTTAAGTAAAAGTGAAATTGGTGAGTTTCTTAATATGTATTTAACTTTTCACGAATTATTCGTAATTTTTTAAAAAATATTTATTATTATAATATAGTTTTATACATTATAATAAATAATTTAGCACAACTTTCACTTAAATTAATTGGAAATATTTAAAATGTAATTAAAATTTTAAATCTTTAAAACTAATGCTATTTTTTTCCGCGTAGCAGCATTCGTTTTTCGCATTCTATTCATTTTTCGAAACATTAGAGCTTTGCCTTTTGTTTGTATAACCATGTATATTTATATATATCTATGTACCCTTGTGGGAACCAAAGTGTGTGGTCGTGAGACCTTCGAGTTTACATTTAGATTTTGTTCCATTACGCCACTACGGCCTCTAATCCTTTATAATACTATAGGTATTGTTGGCGGACTCGATTATTCGGACAATTATTGATTTGATTAATTAATTGTTATTTTAATAATCAACGTGTTTAACACTTATTTATAATTACACTGAGCTGGCGAGTGTTGATATATCGGAATGGATAAAGGCCTTAAGCGTACATCTGTGGTCGCAAGTCCCAGGCACTGCTCCATGCTCCACCTCATTTAGAAACCGCCGATAATATTAAATTGTAATTACCATCCACTTCTGATATGTTAACACGTGTTTGTTGTTAATATATTTCACTCCTGATTTCTAACAATATATATAATACATATAGTGAACGGACATTTCACGAAATGAACGAAATGTATAAATAATTTAATAATATAAAATCAGTGAGATATGAAATTAATTATTTCATATCTCGGCTTGGCATCGCGTCAGTCACGCGACGTTACGCGGTTTATTTTTGCTTTTATTACTCTACCACTAGTCTTCGTTAGACTCGAATGTTCCAGAAACTGGAGACTAATATTCTGGATACCCTGATAGTAGGTATTAGCAACAGACAAAAGTTACTATTTTCTATTAAATAAATTAAGACATGAAAATTCCAATTTAAGAAACATTTAGTTTTGTATTTATATTAAAAAAGAAATCTGAATATAAGTCCTTTTGAAATATTTGATTCAAACAACCCCTTAACAAAATAGTAATAGGCTTGGGTTTTATTTAAAAAATAGGAAAACCCGAAATGCCAATTATATCTTCAATCAAAATACACGATCTTTCACTACTCTGCCTACGGGGAAATTCTCAAAATGCCAGAAGGTAAACGTAAACAACAAACAACTTTTTGCTATTAGGTCACACGATTGAAATACAACATTTTTGTGAGTTGTTTACGTTTTCTGCATCTTTTATTTTTTTAGCCTCATGTTGTATCCCACAGGTAGCAAGATAGGTAGAGGGAACCTTGGAACTTCATGTTAAGACACTCTGTTTCCATTAAGACATTTCACACACACAGCGAAGAAGTGAAAATATTATGTATTAGATTCTCCCCAATGGGAATCTAACTTACAACCGTCGCGTTTACTTATTTTTTTTTACTTCTGTTACAAATTTATAACGTGTTTATAACGTTAGCGTCACTGAAGGGAGATTTTCACAAATATTCGCTACGTTCAAATTTTTATATGTTTTCTGAATTTTTTGCACCGAAGTAGGTAGGTACTTTAAAAATGTTAAAAATATGAAAATAATGAAATATTTCAGAGAATCCGAGTGGTTGTTCGGTACACCGGCGGGCAGACGCCAGTTGCAGGACTCAGCGCGTTTCGGTAGACTAGTGGTGGCCGTGCTGAGGAGAGGTCACCTCTTCGAAAGCTTGGACGCCGTGAAGGAGGAACTGGCGCATTCTGCTAAGATGCTTGTTCCTAATGGTTTTAGTGGGCAGGTTAGTATTTTGCTTTAACTTCACGCTGTATCCCACACACAGCAGAATAGGCAGATGAAACCTAATGGTAAGACACTTTGTTCCCCACTTCATGCCCAATTTTGTGGAACTTAACGCCGCGCTTTGCCTTGACATCAGAGCGAGGAAATGGTAAAGGAAGTATAAATTTTTAAATAAATATTTCATCTGGTTGAATGGCGATCGAACTCACAACCGGTCGATTTTACAGTCACATTTTGTGCCCCTGCATTACGACTGATACATACCAGACTGACAGACAGACCTTACTGGTAAATACGAGGCTTGTATGTAATATCTGTTCTACCCTCGACGCAAACAGAGGAGTGTTATAATTTTGACGTGTCTGTGTGTTTTCTCTTTTCAGATACCATTCCTGTCGCTAGGCAGTGACGTAGGCCGCCGTGTAAAAGTCCACGAGGGTTCGTCGAAGGTCTCCGGGGACTTTGTAGTGGAAGACGTCGACGTTGAAGGTTCTACGTATAGAAGACTAGTGTTTTTGGATAATCAGTTTCTTGTACAGTCTGAGGCTAAGTTGAAAACTGGTGAGATATTATTTTTTAAATTTTATCTACGGAAAGTATTTTAAACCATATATTTTGCTAGTCTCTAAAAAAAAGTAAAATAAACTTTTTTTATTTTGTTTATTTCAGTGAAAAAGAAATCTAAAACGAAGCAAGTAATCGACTTTGGTCATATATCTCTTTATCATTCGTTCATGTGTGTTGGTCTTCCAAAAATATCTACTAAAGTTGCAGTTCTTGGCTTAGGCGGGGGAAGTTTATGCATGTTTCTAAAGAAATGCTATGAAAATCTAAAAATAGTTGCTGTGGATTTAGACCCAAAAATGCTTGAAATAGCCAAAGATCATTTTGGATTACAAGTTGATGATGGTTTGGAAATACAAATTGAGGATGGGTTGGATTTTTTGAAACATGAAGTGGAGGGCGGTAAGACTTACTCTTGTTACAAGCTTAGATTTTTTTTAGAATGTGCTATTGTTTTTTTTATTTCATATTTTCATTTCCTACCTCTGTTAACATGTCAAAGAACGGCGTTAAATTCGCCACTCACACGTAATGTCTCGAGATTTCGATATAAAAAGTGTTTTAACTTTAGGTTCCTTCTGCATACCTCGTTATATAGGAGAGTATGAAGTTAATAGTAAAAAAAAAAACTTAATACTAAATTTTATGAATATGTTCCAGGTAAACAACAATACGACGCAATCATGTTCGACATGGATAGTAAAGACCGTTCGCTAGGACTGTCGTGTCCGCCGCAGCAGTTCCTACATGAAGATGTGTTTTGCGATGTCGACAAGTTACTTACTAATGATGGTATGCGTTTAGAAAGTATTGTTTATTTGTTTTTTACCTTTATTAATATTACACATTTATTTCCCACGACAGAGTTGGCTGGCAGAGAACAGTTTTCAGCGTCAAGCCCACGTTTTGTGAGAACCTGAAAATTTTGTGATAAGACACTTCGCTTCCCACTCTCCGCCCAATCCTGGTTATCCCTTATTGTTTGTTAAGAGGCGGAACTCTACAAAAATGATTGGCAGATTTGGAATTTCATAAAGAAAAACAAAATTTAATTTTCTCAAAAACGATTTTTGATTCGTTATTATTTGCGATATTTATAGACTGATAGTTTAAAATTATTTAATCATACAAAAATCGAAACTCATTTTTGTATTTATTGAATTACATTGAGAAAAAAATCGCATGAGCAGACTGCCCAATGCGGTCGGGCTGTCTGGCAATTAATAGCATTCAAGTGCATTTTTGTCTCATTTCAGGCCATTTCATCCTAAATTTAGTGTGCCGTGACACAAATCTACACGAATCAATTATAGAGAAACTCAAGAAACACTTTAAACATGTAGCTACTGTGAAATTGTATGAAGAAATAAACGAAATTATATTCGCAACAAACAGTAGTAGTTATACGGTGGACAACTTAGAAATGTCGGCGAAACATTTGAACACTACGGCGAGACAAAAGAATTTGGTCAATATAAAATGTGTCGATTTGAAAGATTTTTTGCAGTCTGTCAATATTGTGTCTTAGAAATGCCTTTGCAATTATTTTTTTAGATAAAAATTGTATTTATAAACTTATTTGTTGATATTTCATATACATAATTTAATGACATTTTAACCTTTATACTTTTAGATAGAATGTTAAGCGCAGATTCAATTTAAATCCGATACTGCAAACATTTGTATCATAGAGAAATACATTTATTATTAGCAACATTATTTTAATTTTCAATATTATGTTATAATTATTAAATACAGTCGACTCTTGTTAATTCAAACTCAAGGAATCTTTAAAATATTACACATTATCGAGGTGTTTGAAATATCAAATTTTTGAGAAAAAAGTAAAAGTTAGTAATTTTATCATTCAATGTTTGTATAATTAATCAATTGAGCTATAATAGAAAAAAAAATTGTGCGAAAGCTTGTTAAAGTAATTATTAAAAAAAATACAAGTTTGAAATGGTTTTAATATGTACTTACCTCTGCGAATTCTGTAATCGCCTATACATTCGAATAAATGCGTCGATATTTTGATCGAAACGATGATATTTTTATTCGAATTACTAAGTGCATAAAAATATTTTTAGTTCGAAATATAAATATTGTCTAGGTAACTCGTAATAACTTTAAATTATAGAGATGTACGAATTATCGCTGGTTCGAATTAGCGAAAGTCGACTGTATATGTGTTTTATATTTTTACAGACCAATTTTTTTATCTGGCTCTTTATTTATACGTGTAGGTCCCGAAATGTTTGTATTATATTCATACTTTTAATAAAATATAAAATCAAAACAATATCCAAATTATGTATCTTGGGAAAAGAATTATAAAAGAAGCTCATACATTCATAAAATGTTAAACGGCAATATTAAACGACAATACTAATGATATTCTATGTATAGACTATTTAATTGCGATATAAAAAATAAAACAACAAAATATATATTAATGCATTTAATGCCACTTCTTTGTTTTCCCCAAACACTCGACTAGCGTCCACATACATTATTGTCGACTATACGTTTTAATATCTAAGTCTAATTAACAAAAGTAACTGGTTTTTGAAGAAATTCGAAAAAAAATAAATAAAAAGATCCTACCAAAACTGAAATGGTTTTATTGGTCATTTAATTTCGTAAATGCAGAAGTTTCCTCGTGAGTTCGAGTCCCACTGTCGAGAATATCTATACTTTTATTGTGACTTCTATATAGAAATATCTTAAAAATGGAGAATTGTATCACTTTATTTCCTTTGCTTCTAACTTGATGAGAGTAATGTTTTATTAAATCATGGGCTGAATGTACAATAGATGATATATATAAACAATGCAGTTACCATTGAAAATTAGACTTATAAATTAACACAAGAAAATAAATAAATTAGTGTCACAATAAAAAAAATAGTCGATCCAGAAACGAGAAGAATTAGAAAAATTGTTTAATAACAGTAATAACTATTGTAAAACATGAGTAATAATTGAATTGGATATAACATTTTAAATCTACCACATATGTATTTAATTTAATAGGTTTTTTAAAGTAAAGTCGACATACTATTACTTTCATACACAAAATACTGGCATTCTAGCAAACATAACTGCAAATATAAAAAAAACTTGAAATAGCATTAGGCTCCCTAATTTATCACAATTGGCACCCATAGAGGTCTAAACAACACAAATATCATACAATAATTTAAAATAAATTGAATAGCGCATGTATACTAACCATATATACTAACGTGTATAAAATTTAAAATACTTTTTTAAGTATATTTTTGAGGCTCTTCTTCTTTTTGCCACCGTTTTCGCTTTCTGGGTGGCCATTTTGGGAGATATCCGTTGATTCAGACCAGAGGCTTCCCGTTGGTGACTCTGACGAGGCCTTCTTGCCTAGTTTTCCGTTAAATATAGGTTCTAGGTTTCTCACAACGGGACTGGGAGTGCTTCTGCTGCTTTGTCTATTAAAAGTTCTGAGGAAAGCTGGTGACGATAGCCGCCTTGTTTTCATAGTTTTATTTTTTAGATTATTAAAGAAAGATCCGTTCGATTTTGGTAACTCTTTTTCCTTAGTATCGGGGAACTCCTTGGGCTCTGGTACGGGAGCGAAGTAAACGCCTTCATCCAAAGTAATAGTATTTTCTTGGAGCTCTCTGATACCATCTTGAGCGGTATCATTGACTTCAGTTTCAATATTTCTGTGAATTATCGAAGTCTTTCGTCTCCTATTCTTCTTGGCGACCTGCCATTCTCCTGTTGCAATTTCTCTCTCCATTTCATCCGTAGATTGTCTCGCTATTTGGAATGCTTCTTCACTCGGCCTCCGTTTTTTGGTCGCTGGGGTTCCATGACCACTGACGCCTTCAACGGACTTTCGTCTAAACTTATCCTGCCTTTTCTTAATTTTCTTTGGAATTGGCACCAATATAGTTTCTGGTTTTCTTCTCTTTGACATGTAGTAAAATACGATTGATATGATAATAGATTGATAAATAATGAATTTGGTGAAGGTGATATTTCCAAACCAACTATCCCGTTCTTCCATCAAAAGATGCATAACTATTGTCATTTGTGCGAGCTGCTCCTGCAAATTCGTCATCTGCTCCAAATACTTCTGTTCTCTCTCGTTACTCTTTCTTCTTTCTTCAGTCATTTGTAACATGGTCTTTTCGAATGACTTTTGCATTTCCTCTACTTGTTTCTTGTATCGCCTGCTCAGTTCTTCTAAATATTGTCCGGACAATGACATGTTTCTTTCTAGTGTCTATAAATAAAAAAAAAAATAGTTTAATATTCACGCTCATTATACGAATCAATTTAAATAGTTGGTAAAGCGTGTCTGAATAAATAACATGCGAGGATTGGAATTCCAGAAGAGAGAATGTTCCGCCATACAATGCGCACTACTATATAAATATTTTTCTCTATAATTAACAAAATGAAGAAGATTCCGGAATATAAATATAAAATAAATTTAAACTACTTATTTAAGCGAAAAATATTACTATTGTAGTTATAAGTTATTTAAATTGTAATCATTACTGATATAATAAACAATTTTTTATTAAATAATAAAATAGAAAACAGATATGCTTGTTATGGGAAAAGCGTTTATATCACATTTTCTAGTATCTAGTTACAACTCATTAATATTTATGTGAACCTATAAATTTATAATAGTTACGTTGACTGTCGACTAATATTTTAGAAAGCACGCTATGGTAAATATGATTTATGATGGATCTAGATTTATTATACCTAGTTGGCGAATCATCGAACTTAATTGGCTGAAATATATTATTTACGGTGCTGTACCGTCGACGAGTCGTTGCCCCCCTGAAGTCAGCTGTAGGTGGCAGGGCACATCTTAAGTTTTTTTTTTACTTTTGATTATGTACGACCTCGACTCGTCAACCGCACTGTACGCGTGGTTCTCAGATGTTGTAATGTAGATAGAAAAAAAATTCGGGATACCCTCAAAATTCTTAGATTAGTTAAACACATTGCATTCGGTGGAGTACAATACCGTACTATGTCAGATAAATTAAGAAAACGAAAATATTATAATAAAATTGAATTTCAATTTACGTTATCTTTGTAGTTAAATTATCATGACGTGACACCTATTTTAGTTCTTTTAATATATATTATCTATAAAAAGATAATAACATAATTATTTGATATCTAGTCTAACCTTATTACATACAGACAATAGTTAACAGTTTATTATTATTATATTATTTTAGGAAATTGTACCTGTTTTTATCATACTAAATAGTTCCAAATTGACACTTCACACAATGTATTTAATGTTTTAGCTCTACGCTGTATCCTGCACACAGCAAAGTAGGTATAGGGAACCTAGTGTTAAGACACTATTCTCATGACACTTCGGTTTCCCTTTTTGCGCCAAATTCTGCATTGCGTGTTGGAACTCAACGCCGCGCTTTGCCTCGTTACCAAAACGAGGAAATGAAAATATTAAATATTTCATTTCTGGCTGTCACATAATGTTATTATTAACTAAATATATAAATTAAAGTATTAAATTCACCTTTACTCTGTTTGACAGCCTTAAAAATACGGACTCTTTCTGTAGAGTGGCCTGCGCTTGGTTCTGGTTGAGTGCGGCCTGCGTGCCCGCCGGCGTGGGGTCCACCGCCATCTGGTCCAATTCTGACATAAAGCTCTCACTGTCCATCAAAACTTGATCGTTCATTTCATCACCATTGTTTGTTTCTTTAGGTTTATCTACACTAATATCTTTGCCAATTTTAATATCTGTTTTTGAGATGTCTTTGTTTTCATTATCATTATTTATTTCATTTTGTTTTTCTTCTGTAACGCCTTCCTCTTGAGGTTCGATTGTAGGTTGTTTCTCCTCTAGAATGGCTTGAATATCTTCTTTACATGTTTCAGATTTATCTTTTTCATCGTTTGGCAGTTCCATGGGCTTGTTATCTACTTTTTGTTCAGGTACAATAGTTTTGTCTTCAGATTGAGGTGCAACATCATTCTTATCATCACCCGTTTCATTCTTAATAGGTGCTAGCACGACTTGTTCTGAATTTGTTTCACTGTTCACATTTTGGAGCGTTTCACCTTCAGTAATGTTCGAAGTCACATTCAGTTCTGTTTCGAAACTCGTATTTAAAACTACTTTTTTCTCTTTAATCGCGAGAATATTACACAGAGATGCTAAATATTTGGGCGGAAACAAAGCGTTAATATAAGCTGCGCGTTCATCACCGAATTCTACAGTTTTTGTACTTTTAAAATCTAAACCGTAACTTTGACACACACTCGTACATTTCAAAGTGTCTTTCAGGAACACTTGGCGCACTAAGTTTGTAAGTCTGTCTGAGCTACAGCTAAGCAGTTCATATACATCGTTATAGAGCGTTTCACTACAATTATCACACACTATTATATGGCTTGGTGAACAACACTTTTTATACATACTGTCCGTCGACGTGTCATTATGTTCACTTGAAACATTTTTAGGAACTTCAGTTTTAACTAATGCTTGAGCAGCTTTTTTCATAATAGACATTACTGCGTCTCGAGCGGAACCGAATAAATTCTTTGAGGGTTCCGTCTCCGCCGCTGGAACATCCGGGATGTCTATTATCTCGTCGTCTTCCTCATCATCTATATGAGCAGAATGTTGAGAACTCTCTTTTTCCAGTACCTCAAATTCTGAAGTACCGTAAACTTTGAACAAAGAAATCGGACAAAAATGTTCAGAGCCGTGATGCGATAACATCTCCACTTTAATAAATTTCCCAAATAAATGTGGATATAGATCGAAGCTTTGTATCTCTCTAGTGTCTTGTACTGCAAATTGACCAACGTCCGCCCATTCCCGAGTGGGGAAACGATCGCTGAAGTACACAGCGATGTCTTTGGGCGTTGAAGAGAATAGCTCGAAATTAGCTATTTCTATTTTTTGTGCTTGAACAGCTTCACAGAGCTCTACAACGAACCAAATGCGGCTGTTGCACGTGTTTAGCATATACTCGTCTCTAGTAGCTGACAGTATCGAGCTGGCTGAACCCGCCTCGGGGTTGACTGCGACTATCTTTGCACCGCAAGCGAGTGAAGCATAATTCTTTGAACGTAATTTGGTGCTTTTGCTGCTAAAATTCGTATTACTATGACTAGGTTGACTCGAGTGGTTAAGCACGGTGTCTTTCTTTTCAGCTTCTGCTAGTTGTTTTTGAGCCCATTCTGAGAACGAGGGAATATCCTCTTGAGGTGTTTCAGGTTTTGTTGAAATGTTTTCTTCCAATTTTTCTTCTGGTTGAGATTCTATTATAACTTCAACATCAGGCACAGAAGCGGTACTTAGAAATGCGTCATCTGTTTGCCTGATTTCGTGCATGGGCTTAGCTTTCACAATGAGCCGAGGTTCCGTACTTTCCTTTTCCACACTGTCGCCGATTGTCTTGTCTTCTTCCTTAGCTGCATTGTCGACGATTGCAAAACTTGTTGTTTCATTGTGTTGATCCGAGTCGTTAACGTACAATAAGTCATCTGGAGATCTCAGGTCCAACTTCGCGTTCTCCGCCAAAGAGATGAGTATAGGAGGTTGCCCCGTGTCAGGTAACCTGGAAATAAAAATTAACATAATTAATAAAAAATACTACAATAGGATATAATGTAATTGTAATACAATTACAATTGATTTAATTATAGTTATTATAAGAAAGTTTACAAGCGGATCACGAGAAAATCTTGTCAGCTTTTTACCAACATTACTTCACACTGGGATTTCCGAAACAAATGAAATATCTATTAAAATCGATTGGAAATCAATAATTAAGTTAATATCCGAATTGTACTTAAAATGCAGTAGGAAATAATTGTTAGTAACGTACTATGTAGGTTTCTTCGTGTTTACGCAACATTTATGCGACTTAGGGAGAGAAAATATATTCATAAGTCTCTTTATCCTACACTTTCCAGCGGCATAAAGGACGTTATACCGATTATCTTAACTAATTTATTACAAACTAAAATAACTAGAGACGAACGTTTCAAGTAATTATACAAAAAACTTATTTTAAAAGAATAAAGATTTTATAAAATCAACAAGACCATAAAATGCTTGTTAACTTTACGGCTGAACTTTCTATACATTTTGATGATAACAAAAGTAATAGTGATGTAACCAATTGAGACAATCAGTGCATCAATTGAGGCGCTGCTGAGGGAACAGGGAAGCGAACGTTCCCTAATATTTGTGTACTAGACTATAAAATATACTTATGCTTTATTCATTGAAGAAAGCTCATTTATTTTTATGGACGCAAACTGCACTGTTTTAGATTTTAAGAACCAATTAAGTACTGACTGTCGAGTATCGAAACACAACACTATTATTTAATCATATTTATTATTTTATTATAGAATAAACGAATTAAAGTTAAGACACTCCGATCCCCATTTTCCGATATAGGATACACTTTACAAATAATAATATAATCCATTTACATAAGCATAATAAAAACTGACAATCGAATATTTATATAATTTTATTGTACCTATATATATTGAATATATCGCAAGGGACATTACGAGTAGAATTGATTGCTAAAATTAAAGAAAATAAATATGTTTAAATTTTCGAAAGTAAATTTCAGGGGTGTTCCAAATAAAGTGCGTCCTTGTCTACCAATAATTGCAGGTACGATCGGCAACCTACATACAACATTTGTAATAATCGATTTACCAATTGGGCTTAAAAAAACAATACTATAGTCTATATACGAGTATGTACATATAAACTATATATATTTTATTTTAAATTTATTACTTAAGATTTTGATAAAATAGTTAAACCGACCGGTTAATTTATTATGATATTATATAATTTTCATTAAATATTATTTATTTTCTGTACCTACTTAAATATGTTATCGCTCAAAACGCTCGCTAAAACCCATTCTGTGTAGTTATAATATTATTACGCGCGTGGTATAACTAAACCGTAGAGACGTATTTACATTTGGACCGTTTATTTTGAAAGTGGTGTAAGTCCATTTTTGAGAAAAATGAGATATCACGTAATTCATGTTTAATTTAATGTAATGTTTTTATATATAACTAGTCCGTGTTTAATTTCTCAAAAAAAAACATTTTTTTGAACAACTGAAAATCGGTCGGTATATGAAATTGCATAATCATCGACATACTAACCTTTAATTTTCTCGAAACAAAAGAAAATGGACTTACACCACTTTCAAAATAAACGGTCCATTTACTGTCGAATAGAATTTACTCCTACGATTATAAACGTAGTTGTAAATCCTATTCAATTATTACAATAATAATTATTATTGCGTATATAATAATACACTAACCGCGCCAAAAGCACAAACTTTGTTATTAATTTAAAATTTATAACCCCAAACAAAAACCGACATTTATACCAAAATATTATAATGTCACTCGATAACCTGTCAGATAAGCGGCACACTTAAAACATTAAAATGTACACCCTCGCTTGGTATCTCGTTCGCATTTGTCAAATGCATTATTTATACACTCCACTGATAAAGTGGAATTTGAATACGGTAAAAATATTTTTAAATATTTCAGTTCTAAGGGAAGTAAAAATACACATGTTTAAACTTTCGCGAAAATGTTATATGGCATAGAAATACTTAGAACTATTGAGCAAATATGGCAGGTTGCAATTGCAAGCACTTACGTTAATATGTACAAAAATCAATTTAAATATAGTCAGTTCTCGTAATAAGATTAACATTTTTTTCACTGTTTCATGATAAGAGCACATGGTTTTACATATTGTCAATAAACTGTGCCTATGAAATTTTCGGAGATTATTTAATACTAATTATTAGCAGTTTTTTTTTCAGTTTCACGCTTTAACCAGACACAGCAGAGTAGGCAGAAGGAATAACTGAAAATCAGCTAACATACAAGGGGTGAAATGGATAGGTTCTGAGGTCCTAACCATAGACAACCGTTGTGTCGACAACCGTTGATCCGTCGATCGCGTTACATCCTGTATATCTAATCTTGAAACTTAATTCCTTTTGCCAATCCTAATAAAGCGGGATTCACAATATCAATAGAAATACTAACAAAATTCGAGTTGTTTAATTTACACACGAACATATTTATTGACACGGACAATGTATACCTAAACAAAATCTTACAATGTTAATTGTTTTGTTGTTGTCTTGTATTGTTTATGATGCTGAGAAAATATAGGCGAAAGATATTACAGAAGTCTTTACATGTATTATATTCACAACTTCAATAACATTGTCCATTATATTTATTTGTAAGGAAGTTATGAAATAATTAATTAAAAATAAATAAAATATTGCATATTTAAAATATAAAATATTTATTTATAATTTTGAACAAATATGTCGTACATTTCATATCTAGATAGGTACCAAAAGGGATGTTTGTACAGCAAAAATAAAAAAAAAATGATTGTATCTTGTAACCAAGAACATGTTGAGATGACATAGAGGTACATACATATCCAACATAAAATCAATGATTACAACAAAACAACCTGGAAAACAAAGGAGTTTTATAACAAAAAATGTTTTTAAATATAGCAAACACTAACAATAATTTAAAAAAAAATCCAAATTAACTGGTGAGAGTTGCAAGATATTTTTAATTATGTTACTTTTATCATTTAGTATTAATAATGTTATTTTTAACGAATAGTTATTTCACACATCTTTATTTAAAATCAATTAAACCAATATCTTACGTGTAAAATATCTTGGTGAGTCCTTGGTGGCCACCGTACGAGAGAAGTTGGCAGAGCAGCAGACCCGCCAGCAGCGCCCGCGGCGGTGACATCCCGCCCGCGCCGCCGCCGCATTGGCGATAGTGGCCTATCACGGAAACACGCGAACCCCGCGAACCACGCGAAACACGCGACACAGTGAAAGTACACACTTTACCCAACAACCGTCTAGTAGCTTAGTCAGTGTATAGAAACACTTAAACACGTTATTAGAGTTCACTTCGTACTTACAACGACACTTTTAAGTGCATTTATGATTTAGACACTTGAAATTTTCACTTATCGATATGTAATTTCGTTAGAAATTATTCGTAATTTTCTTCGTTTCTTCATCTGTTATTTAAGAATAGGATATATTATAACTATATTTTAGATAACGTCATTGTGCAGTTGCGTTGACGGGAAATCATTAGCAGATAGCACTTGTGCTTTATCTCTATACTCTATATTTATCTTTTCAAACAAAATCGGGGTTAAACGTTCGTTTCTAATATTAATAATAATAATATTTAAATGCTATATGGAACAACAAAGCGAGATGTTTTCAGTAAATACATATTTTATCGTCGTTCGGTCGTAATGATAGCGAGGAATGCGGTACGCCCCGTTACGTCCAGTGCAGGTACACTTACATGTATGTGCTAACGTATAGCTGGAGTTAATAGAAGCTTGGTAGGATATGGATAAGATGCATACGAGTTCTGTTTTTTTTATGATTATTTTAATACTATCTAAAATCCTTATAAATATTTAGTCTTCGATTCGATCTTAGCGTTCCTAGTTAAGTAAATTATAATGCTGTAATCGATATTTGTTTAAATGGTACGTTTTCATGGCAAAAAAATCATACACGGAAAGTGGGGAACGGAGTGTCTTAACAATAGGTTTCTTCTTCCTTGCTGTGTTCGAGATACAGCGAGTACCTGATAAAAAGAATCCTTAATTCTAAAAAGCTCTGGCTCTATAGTCTAAAAAATGCATTGAACAACGTTTTATAATGTCTAGACAAAGTGAAAACGTAATTCGGATCACTTTCTTAAGTGATTACCTAATTCATTAAATTTTAAGATTAGCACCTGACTAATTGTGAGATCCGAAGATAAACGCCGCGAAGTAATTAGCATGCCATAGAATTACTGTCGCCTGTGGCAGTAGGTATTCGTTATGTAAGCTTTTGCAATTAAAAATGCAATTAACGATGAATGGCGCATTGGATAATGATGTCTGGCAGTGTCTATTGGGGGCTGGTCGCGGATTCACAAACACAATTTTCACATTTTCACAATTTTCGAAGATACAAAAAGACCAATGTCTTACTGGACGCGATGATTATTGTGAACCCGATGAATATTTTGGCTAATATATTTACATTTATAGAATAAGTTTTTCCAGTGTATATAAAAAGACTGCGGCGTTGACCCACTTCACTTCAACCGAGCAATAAATATTTCTGAATGAGCGGGAAGCGTAGAACAGAATTATATATTACTAGGTTTTCTCCGCCTACGCCGCAAAATAAGGTAGATACGAGTATACGATTTGTTTACTATAATTTAAAGTTTCTTTAGTAGATGTTCACTAATATATTTGGCGAGCCATTAGCGATTAATGTTAATTATTTCAAGTAATATAATTGAGAGTTTATTGTAGTAGTTAAATTTTAACATTCAAGTTAAATTAACAGTTCGTACCTATTACTAGTAATAACATTTTATGACACCAAAGGCGATAAAATATAAGCCTTAGGAGGAGAAAATTAACAATAATGATAAGGTAACATCAGAACTTTAAAATTTAACAAGCTTATAATATTAGAGTGGAACCGAATCGTCTTAATAGAAAGCTAAGTAAAGTTATTAACAATAATAACGCGGAAATGCATGTGAATGTGCATTTTTGGACGACAACCAACTATAGAACTCTACATACGTATATAAGTTTGCGGTCCCAGGTATTTGGCCGGGTATCTGATTTTTTTATAAAAAAAGTTTAATGTGTATTTGCATTATGCACAACTGGCTTAATGTAAATGCGACGATTGTTTCAATATCCAGTCAGGGGAATTAATTATTCCGGCGTTGAGTTCAGTCTCTCAGCTTGCAATGTTTCGAATATTGGGCGGCAAGTGAGGAACGGAGAATCTTAACACTAGCTTCCTTCCGCCTGCTCTGCGATATGCAAGACAGAACTTATTGTTATCAAGGGCGAATATTCAGCTGAGAAATACAACAATAGGTCTACGATATATACCTACCTACCCAGTACTAAGTTAAAAACAACAATCCTTATATCATAAATGACTTGTGTTCAATTTTATTTATTGCTTCCAAATGAGCCATTTGCGTGGGCATCATGGAAGTCAGTCGCAGTCTAATATATCAACGACTTTTAATGTAACACATACAGTTAGATAAATGCGCAACTCTCACTCATCTCAAATGAATAATAATTAGTATCAATAATATTTTACATCAGCATTATAGAAAGATATGTTATTTACTATTACGTTTTATATCTACATTTTCGTAATTAAAGTGGTATTCCATTTGTATGATATAAAATGCAATGTCGCGTAACTCCTCAGATATGAGGGCGTTACCATTACTGATAAGACATCATCAATGGTTTATAGTATTTTTATGCCTCTATTAATTGGCTTTATTTTCGCGCAAAGCGGGGTATCTTGCCTATTCTCTTCTATGGGAGATAAAGTGTAAAACGAATTATTCTTTAAAATGTGCATTAGGCATATGGTGACGAGTCATTTCATTCTTTTCAATATCATAACATTGAAAACGTCGTGACTGGAGGAATCCAAGGCCGCATTTTTGTAACTAGATGAAGAAAAAGGAACTATTAAAATAGAAAATTTTCAATTAGCCAGATTCGGTCTAAAGCAGTAGCTTTGTAGTAGCAATGCAGGTGCCCCAATTTGGTCGAAATGGCGCCAAATTTATAGTTTCAATTACTTACTGTGTAAAATTATTAGTAAACCTTTCAGTGTATAATATCGGAACGCCGATCTAAATAACTAAATACAAACCTGTTCGTTACAATATTAGCGTTGTACCTCGCACTTCACAACTAAATATTGTCACTGGAGTTGTGTCCACAAATTCACGTTACAATAGCGTATTGATTGGGCACAATTGCGCAACGCTTGCGGTTTCGAATTCTATCCCATTGCAACATTCCAACCGCAAAGTCGGATCAGATAAACGCTAAGTAAAAGTCACTATTCGTTATAAATAGAAATAAATTAAAATATCATACATAAAATGGAAGAAAAGATCGAACTAATTTTATTCGTTGAAACTGGTCTAATAAACAATGGCCTTAAAAAGTAAGTGACGTGTCCCAATTTATTTGCAAAATATCAAGCACAAGTAGTGCTTGGTTCAGGATTTTCGTTGATAATTAGGAGAGAAAGAATGATATTAATAGCTGATAGGTAGCATTTGTCTGGGTGAGAGCAGGCGGCCGCGAGTGTAGTCGTGACCTCTCGTTAGATTATTTGTTTTAGATAGAGTTTGTTGACATTAACTGTGACTACAATAACCTTAATCTTCACTTTGTTTAAGATAAAACACTTTAGATATGTACAAATTAATTAAATATACATGAAAAGTAGTGAAATTTATGATTCAAATTAAAAAAACTATCGCAAGAGAAACGCGGACAAAAGTAGAATATAAATAAGACTTTAGATCAACTTTGTTATTTTTGATTATGAATTATTTCTAGAATCTTTCTTCAGTTTTTTTTGAAGTAAACAGTCGCAATTTTTTTTTGTAATTATAACCTGTAGGTTTTGCACCTACAACCGTTATGTGGATCATTAATAAGACAGGTGACTGTAATTTTTCTACGTCAGCGCCTAAATACTTGAAAAATCACACAATGATTTATTTCAGAATGACAGCCGCGAATCGCGCAAACGACCACGCGACAGGACTTTGCCCTTGTATTCTAATTAAAACTTCTAACAACGTATATCACACACAATCTTATTACACATACAGATATGTTACACGCTATATTGGTAACAATAAACAGTGGTGCTTCAGAAACAACAAAAGGCCATGTTAGATTTCACTGCAGTAATTCAGCTACTTACGGCGGCCATAAGTCACTTTCATATAAATTGAACTGTTTAAGACTCAATGTATGTCCTTGTGAACACCACAATACATTTGTGTAGAACAAGATTGCAAAAGTCAAAACAGCTTTCCCCGATAGAGCAACGTACGAAGTAGGCGGGTGCCAGCACTGCCAGCACCGCCTCGCAACCGGTGACACCACTTATGAGCCAAAGTGTTTTAAATCTACACGCTATCATACGCTTTAAAATTTTCAAGATAAGGTCGATATTTCTTTCTGTTTCCGGTAAACACTATTTTTGACCAAATACAATGGTCTGGTGGTTCTATTAGCAAGTACAATAGTGTGATGTTCAGTGCAAGTTATTCCATACCAGATCTGGTTACTGCTCCACTTTATCCTAACTACATAAAGTTTGGTTAAAGTGCTATTGTAAACATTATTTTTCTTATTGTTTATAGGGTATAAACGATAATAATTTTCATTTTAATTGGAAAATGCTGGACTGCTGAAAAATATATAGAATTTACAGGCATTATATTATTATGCTTATTTACATGTACTGTGATCGTTTGGTTAATTGTTGTTAATACTCAAGTTAGGTAATTTTATCTTTACAATTTTCCATTATTTTTATAGATACTTATGTTATGTCTGATATGCAAATTTGATGGAACTAGTTTTACAGTTTCGCATTTTGATGAAGAATTCGTTTTAAAGGACATAACTACTACTATACAATTATAGACTATGCACCTTGTCGTATCCAACTGGTTCCAATTTCGTTACTGGCCAATTAAATATGTGAGTATAAAAATAGAAAGACTCGTCTATATGACATTTAAGTAACTTGAACAATGCTTATGTGAAACAAAAGTAGTTCTACGTTGTAAACAAATTGTAAGCTAAATTATCAATTTCTCTGCAGTACTATACGAGAAATTGATGAGATAAGATCTACAATCCACATGTTATATTTATTATACCATTATAAATTACTTTCTAAATACAAATGATCACGTAATCAATTAATATAAATTACATACATCAAGAATGCTTAATAGTTACTTTTGTTTCAAGTGATATTCATATCGGCGTTTTAAATTACCAATAAAGTAATACGACAGCGATCAAATTGTAAAACGACAATTTCCTACTTGATGGAAGAAATGGATAAATTCGCAGTGAGGTTTGGCCATTTCGAATTAGAAACCAGCCGCCTACAGGTTCCGTCGATAGAGGGCAGCCGTGGGCGAGATTTAATGAAGTTGGGATTGCGGAGACAGCCGCATAATCTAATATTTACTGTCCATTGTCTCAGTGCACCGGTGTCGCAACAGTTGCCCGCGGGCGGCGGTCTCTTTGAAACCTGATGCTTATTAATCTGTGCCCTTTTACTTTGGTGTGATCATTTTGTCTGACATCGAATACAGTTATCAGTGTCCATGTTCAGGAATCAGGACTAGGAACAGAGATATATCACAAAATCAATTTATATTAACTAGCTCAACAGAGTGCTCTGTAATGGGTTCCATTTATAGTCAACTTGCACATCATTTAAAACTACCTAAAATAATATTATAGAGAGATAGATATTTCATTTTCTTAAATGTTATGAATTTCATAACACGAGACGCGTAATGTTATTTCTAGGGAGAAATACATATATTTGACTCTTGTAAATATGACCTTTCCCAAAAAGGTCTAAGTGTCGATTGAAACTTCAATAGGAACGGTTTAGATACAGTTCAAAGGTCTTGTCAGGATGATGTTGCTTGTATTACGATGTATGCTATTCGATCGATAAGTGTAATTTACGTGTTACGTCGACGTTTTATTTAAATAATGTATCAAAATTTATTATCAATTCATTTACAATAATCCTCATGGTTTTAATTTGGAAAATTTCTGAAAGAGAAATTTAAAAACCTATTTTTTCACCCTCTACAATTTTAAAACTAGAGTTCGGAAGGTCCAATATGTTAATATTTTAGAACAGATAATAGTATAAACATAAACATTATAAGCCAGTTTGATAGATTCTGCACTACTTTTTTTTAGTTTCACTATACGCACGCACCAATTCTCAAAAACATCGTAAGAGTAACATTGTAGAAATGACCCAGATGATGTAACCTAATAACAGGAATTCGCACGCATCATTGACTACTGTTTTTAAAGCGGTGAAATATTTAGCGAAAAAAACCTGACGAGTTAGTAACAATAAAGGAAAAAATTGGAAGGAAACATGTGAATTATGTGTTAATTATATACAAGTTCAATGACCGGAATATTTTACAACACTGTCGTGCGATTTAGCTTCACTTTATATTCATGTAAACTCAATATTTATAAGTTTATTGACTTAGAAAATAACCTGTATCATATTTATTTCTTAAACATATTATTCTGTCTTCTTATTTGCGTATCACTTTCTGATCTTTCAAGTTTCATCTATGTACTTTAAATTCGGTAAGTATTGGAAATTAAGGACATGTTCCTATAATTATATAAATATTCTTTCACCTTAACTCGGATTGATTTAAGCCCACGGCGCGTGTCCGCGTCAATTTTCACAGTAATATCTTTTACGAGCTCATTTTAGAGCCTACAGAATCTATAGATAATCAGCGAAAACTAGATACAGACTTCTAAAACGTACCTACATTTTGCACGCAAAGCGGCAAATAAGGAATTTGCTATAAAGATCTCAAGTAAATAAGCATTTCGCGTAGCAACCAGCCGCGTTTAGCAGCTATAAATAGATAGGCTCCAAATGGACTAGCGAGGCCTTCGAGGCACTCGGCCGACCTAAATATTGACGCGGGCGTGGAATTTATGTTCTTGTTAAAATTGTTTAAATGACACCGGTGTCCTGCGATAAATTGAAATTAGAGAAAGTAAGTGGGCCTTGAAAATTTTTTTAGGTGTACACAATATATTTGTTATTAGTGATAAAGAGATTAGAGACAATTTATACTATAAGCTATCGTAATAAAATTTTCGTTTTTAGTATTTCTAAGCAGCTTGTAGCCGCCAAACTTGTAGTGTAGGGTATCCTTACACACCGACATGCCATGCTTTATAGTTAAATTTTGTTGCAGTCGACGTAACTTCATCATGAAAATACGAATGTATGTGATAATTAAATATTTCTTGGATATTGGCCCACCACTCAAATTTTTTATATATACATTATATATATATATATATATGTACAGAAGTTTAGATCTTATGAAAAATACTTAATAAAGTCTGTTCCTGTTCAGGCGGAGTGAACCTAGCATTAAAAACAAACACTCCGCCCTCCCACTTACCGGTTCATTTTCTTTTTAAACATTGCACGTGAGTAGCGGAACTTAACGCATCACTTTGTCCTCAAAAGTAGGAAAAAGAAAATAAAATGGATATCGTTTTTATAAGTTGTAAAACGAAGTAGGTACCTACTTGTTTCTGTACACAGTATAATAAATTGTTGAAATACTTTCTTGTTCCAATATAGTTATTTCTGCTCCCTTAAGACTTGCAATATCAATAAATTAATAATTTCGCAAGCAACCGTTGTTTATTAATGTTAAGTTCATAATGGATATTTAGTAATTCGAAACTTATTTTGATGTTTTCAATATCTTTTAAATTGTGGAATTCTAATTTGTTAAGAATCATTATAATTAACTTACCTACAACTTCACCCGCATGTTCAAAAGGAAAAAACTTTGTTTTTATTTTTAAATAGGTACGCTAAGAGCCAGACGTAATTTTTGGTGGATTATATTAGCTTAATTCTAAGCTTTAAGCCGCCCAGGTCGGCTAGTATTATATAAAAAGATAAATTCAAAAATGCAATGTATCAAAATAGTAAAAAAATAAGCACATTGTATAGTACATAGTTAATAAATAGTTAAGCAAAGCTTTAAGTAATCTTGTGCTCTGTTAGACTAGTGCATACTCCATTAGTTGTATCGCGTGGTCCGTAAAATAGGATTTGTTATGTGTTTCAAGGCAACTTAATATATTGTTTTTATTTTTCAGAAGATATTGCTTATAGAGAATATTGTCAAGAGGACGGAGAATACGCAGTTACATAAGGTGTATTTTTTGCTTCATGCTGTATCCCGCATATATGTATATATGTGATATATAATATTTTTAGCTTCATGCTGTATCCCGCATATATGTATATATGTGACTAGCGGACCCGGACGCGGCTACGCCTGCTTGAAATATAAGAATATAATTTCTATAGAAATATAATTTCAATCTAGATGAAATGCTAAAAGTGACTATTATATTTATTTTCATAAGGATGAATATCAAAATGACNTTTGATGTTTTCACTATCTTTCAGATTGTGGAATTCTAATTTGGTAAAAATCTTTATAATGACCTTACCTACAACTTCACCCGCATATTCAAAAGGAAAAAACTTTGTATTATTTTAAATACGCTAAGAGCCAGATGTAATTTTAGGTGGGTTACAATGTGAATTTAGAATTAACCTTTAAACCGCCCAGTTCGGCTAGTATTATATAAAAAGATAAATTCAAAAATGTAATGTTGCAAAATATAGTAAAAAAATAAGCACATTCTATAGTACATAGTTAATAAATAGTTATGCACACTTTAAGTAATCTAGTGTTCTGTTAGACTAGTGCCTACTCCATTAGTTGTATCGCGTGGTATCCTTAAAATAGGGTTTGTTACGGTTTTCAAGGCAACTTAATATATTGTTTTTATTTTTCAGAAGATATTGCTTATGCAGAATATTGCCAAAGGGACGGAGAATACGCAGTTATATAGGTAAGTTTCATTTTTAGCTTCATGCTGTATCCCGCATAGGAACCTTGTTTTTAGACACCCTTTTTCCGTTCCCCATTTCGCTCGATTTAATTCACAACTTTCCCAATATTTTACGTATTAAGTAGTGGAATTTAACGCCGCGCTTTGTCTTGTTACCGGAAAATAAATCATTCCCCTCGAGCGGGAACCAAACCCCCTTGTACTAAAAATACCCCACCATAACCCCTACCGAACCGGGTTTCTACTATCAAATTAGATACAATGCGAAAATGATTTGCCCTAACAAATTAAAATTAAGCTTTGGGCATATCCCGCAAATGTGTTTAGGCAAACGCTAATTTAAAAACAAAACGCTAATCTTCATTAATCATAAAATTTGTTATTATTTAGTTTTAAAATTTCTAATAATCATTTGACGATCATTAAGAATAAGATTAATCATAATTGTCACTAATTATAGCAACGAGTTAATTTTATTAGTTGATCAATTAGGTAATTACTATGTTATTTTTATGAAGCTTTATTACTACTGTTAACTAGTTATTATAAATTATTTGTTTATCCCTAAACAAAATAGGTTAATCGTCATTAATTTCTAATCTATTTTAAAAAATCTGAGATTGACTAATGTCAGAAACTACGTGTTAGTGGTTTAATGACACTTAAACAATAATTACTATTGGGTGATAAAAATATTATTTTTTCTTTGTATAAAAGATAAGAAGTATGTTCAGGAGATACGTTGCAAAATAATAATGGATGAAGAAATGGAGAATATGGGGATCATAAAGACTTTTTCTGCTTACTAGCGGGGTAGTTAAAGAAAACCGTACGAGACTCTTGTATTACTATGGCGGTATGTTGGGAACGCCTAACGTACCGAAACATCATTTTTGAGACAATAATTAACGGAACTGAACATTCGTCTTAAAAGGTTTTAAAAGCACTTTTATAACACTTTGACAGTTAATACAAGTAAAATAATTTGTGTAAAGTTACGTATGTTTCAGGGATAAGTTTTAAAATTTATATAAATTAAAAATATTAAAAATTTAGAATGCGTAAATTTTACTAAATCATTCTATTAAGTACTTATCGAAAAGCAAATTCAAGCTGCTTTCCTTTCCATCATAGCCTGGTGTAAATGATGAACAAAAATAAAGTAAAAAAATAATCTCATATAATGACAGCTGCCAAAATAAGTTTCAGATTCAAAGGATAATTTAGATCATAAATTAATCCGAATATGGCAGATATGTCTGAAAGCCTTTAATATTAACCTCGTTACAGTGATCTTTACGTTAGCTGTGTATAAGCAATAAGCGACCCAAATTAAAAATATATTAAATTTAGTATTTATTTACGGATGTAAAATAATAAGTCGAGTGAGGCCAAATGTGGCGGTTTCGAAGTGCAGCGTTGAGTTCCGCCAATCAACAAGCAATGCCTCAAAAATTCGGCACAAAATGGGAACTTAGGGAAATGTTTAACACTAGGTTCCCTCTGGCCTATCTATTACTTATTTGGTAATATTGGGAACATATTTAATTACCTTAAGCCGAACTTCGTCATATATAAAATAAGTTTAATACTTATATTTGTTGCTACAGAAATCTTTCATTCTTATAACTTAGTCTACTATTTCTAAAAACGGATATGATGTGTCAAAAATATAAAATGATTTCTTACCAAATTTAAATATTTAACGTGAAAGTTATATGATAACAACATTTATATTGCAAATATATTTTAAAAATAAGCAAGTGATTGCTTTTTATGTTAAACTTATACTAGATATAGATTATATAATCTATAAAAAAATATATAATTTCTTTAGAATATAAAAAATATAAATGATAAAAACAAGAACAAGTAAAAAACACTCTTTTGTTGTTGTATTAAAAGAAGAATATGTTATAAAAATGATACACTGATACCATTCCTAGTTAATTTAGAACTAAGTGCAGCAGGGTGTTCCGACCCGTTTAACTGCATAATTCCACGACCTAACTATTTCACATTCCTCTAATCAAGGGAAGTAGAAGGAAGTCTACAGTTAACATCTACAGTTTAATTCCTATCAACGATCTAAAGACAAAATTATACACACCAAATATATAAACCGATATGTATATCGGTAGTAAAATGTACCAGCAAGACGGTTGCAACTGCAATACCAACTCTCCGTCAACGCAACTAAATCACGTTTAGCGCACACACTTTGTACAAAACTGTCACAAGTTAGGAAATTTTATACGTTTTCCGATAAGAAATACGTGAAAATAGCACGGTTGCTCGAGTTTATTTGGAGGATATTAAAAATCGCACGTCCTCCCCGCACGCGGTCACGCGCCATACTAAATTATTGGTATTGCAAGCGCGGCATTACCGTCTGACTTAGGGCTGCAAGTTGCACCGTATCATATTAATAGATTGCCCGCGTTCAGGGGTGAACTTCCGGCACTTATATGAAAGGTCAAATTTGGTACTACCACCAGAAGTTTCTGTATTTGTCTATTACTTATCTGGTTAGACGTAATGAATTGGTGCGTAAAAGCTTAAAATTCATTAAATCGTAGCCCACTCTGTAAACTCGACAGGTCGTAGGTTCTATTCCCACTCGAGGAAATGAAACATTTAATATTTTCATTTTCCTCGCTCTGGTAACGAAACAAAGGCGCGGCGTCAAGTTCCGCCACTCAACACGCAATGCCTTAAGAATTGGCATAATTATGCTGCATTGACAAATGTAGCATAATTATAGCATTTTTTAAGTTTAGTTGCCTTTGTAATATTTTTTTACGGATCAAGTTGGCAATAGGATGTTTTGAAACCCCTGCAAGATAGCGCAATTGTTTGTAGGCGTGAGGCACAGGGATTATTGAACTTTCCCACGTTATTAATAAAGCTGAACTTGAAGCAGCAGGTCAACGCAGATTCGTATTCCGCGAAACAGGTTGGTCATTGAGTGTCGAGAAATCTAAGCAGCAATAGATAAGGCTTAGTTAAAAATAAAACTAATAAAATTCTTTAGTTAAGGTCAGAGCACATTTTTTCTTATATTTTCTCACTTCCCTTATTGCAGAGATAGAGATAACTCAGTGATAACGTTATTCTCCCTTCATTAGAGAACTACGAAAAGTTTTGGAAACGGTTATCGGAAACAAATAGCTGACTTTGTTTGAAGAGACCGGGAAACACCCTATATTATTGATATAAATTTTCCTGTGTGGTATTTGACCTATAATGTGATGACGTAAAAACAATTATAGATAAACACTGAAATTACTCAGAAATAATAATAAAACATAATATAGTAATATTTCTGTAAAGGATACTGTTTTTAACAATATTTCACATAACATTTTTATTTACATTTACCAATGGGCAACTATGAGTGGCGTTGGCATTTGGTATGACAATTCTGCTATTATAATCATTAGATAGATATTAAACTTTGTAAATGATTAACATATTTTGAACATAGAAATTATCATATTATTATAAATTTTAACTGCGACTTCGCTCGTGTGGTCAAAAATAAATAGACCAGTAGTTCTTAAGATTCGCGTGTTCCACCAAACAAACTCTTCAGTTTTATTATATTACTATATAATAATAATATTAAACGTTGTACTACATGATTCATATATTTTTAAACTTCATACATAAAAAGTATATGTATTATTATTATATATTTGTCATAGTCATAGCGTTTTGCATGCAATCTATAAACCGCGACGATTCGTCAACCTACCGTGGTATTTTAATATGCTGTATTTCATATCGTCTCCTTAACGCCGTATTGCTTTAATATAACAACGATAGGTAATGTAATTATTTGAGTAATAAAAGTTGTAAAATATTAATAGAAAAGGTGTTTCGAAGTGTTTTATTCAATTATGCAAAACACCTGCATCTTTTTCTTGAAGCTTGCCGCTTATCTTCACAAATTTTCGCTACAGATTTCTGTATTTGGCAAGAGAGAAAGAGAGAGAGAAAAATGTTGGACGTACCTGGACATCTCTCATAAAAATCATATAAGAATTTCGACGTAGCTTATTTAATAAAAATCTTATTTTATAATTCTTATCAGGCGTACGAAGGAAACATTCATTTAAACAAACATACCTATCTTAAAATAAAGAACACTTGTGATAAATGAAAGAATTTATGCACATTATCGTATTTAAGTAAATGTTATGTAATTTGTACCTACTCCGGTAATACGAGACGTGGCAGGATACAAGGTTAGTTTACCAACAGAAATTGTTAAGGAGTTTAGCATTCCATGGATTCACCGTGCTAGTGCTGGACCCACCTGTATGACGGTATTCTAATGCCTTCCAATGCTATCTGCATTGTGTGACATTTCATTCTTTAATACTTGTCATTTGTACAATAAATGATCCCGCTACCATATTCTAAAGTAAGACAGAATAGCCTTCGAATAATTTTAGAGATGGAACAGTCTATATGTAAAAATTATTAAATAAAGCTGAGTAAAAAAAAGATGCTTAAAAAAACTTCGTATATGTAACGTTCTTAACTGACAGTGTATACAATTTGTTGCCGACATTTTCCACATTTTCAGTCTTTGTGAAATATAAATTCAATTTATGATGTGACAGGCGCATCTCCCTTTGGAATGCGCTTGTTAGATTTATTTTTATTATACACCTCTTATACAGAACATCAGCAACATTGTTAAAAAAATAAGGTCAAATTCTACCTACCTACCTTCAAGTATATTGTAACCAGCAGTATCTACTTAAGAAGTCCAAGAGCAAAAGTTTGATGTCGTTAAATTTTGACCTATACTCTTTTGGGCTAACGTTAGCGAGGGAAGAAATAAACTTTAAGCAGAAACATCTATATCCAAGGATTCGACGACTAGGACCAAGTTTGTGATGTTAAATGATGATGGAGTTTTAAGTCCATGAGAGCGAAATTTCATGTTAGCAGAATTAATTTATAATGACCATTGTACAAGTTAGTACAAGAATCAGTCAATCAGGTATTCATTCGCGTGACCACTTGACCTTCTTGTTCTAATAACATTAACTCAATAATTTTAAAATGACTAAGCCACTAAACGTTTATTAAACTACAGAGTTAGGGTTTTTCCATAAAATAGATTATTTAAACTAAAATAAAAACCGGCCAAGTGCGAGTAGGGCTCGCGCACTAAAGATTCCGTACGTTACATATACAGTGGGTAAAAAAAGTATTTGCACACCCTAATTTTTTGATGTTACATATACAAAAAAACAGAATGCTTTTAGTTAATTATTGTATTTAATAGCTTAATCTATATATATTTCGAATTGGTTAATAAAATTTCTCAGAAAATAGAAATTAGAGAATGAGACGGTATAAACACATATTTTAAAGTCAAATAAGTATTTGCACACCAACCGGCTTGTACGTATTTTGTAAAAAAAATCAATAATAAATGAAAGAAAAGACACTTNGAAATCATTCTGTGTTTTTCTAGGTGTAACTTCAAAAAAATTAGGTGTGCAAATACTTTTTTTACCCACTGTATATTGTATTAGTTTTTAACAAACTAAAATAAAATCTCAATTCGAACTAGAGTTCACGAGATTAGCTCGTTCAACCAAACAAACTCCTCAGTTTTAGTACAGAGATTGTACACGTCAACAACAAGAAAAATACTCAATAATAAAGCAATATTGCGTCACAATTAATAAATATTTGGTTCGCAACAGACGAGATCGAACGTTCGCGAATCCGCGCTCCGAACTGTAAAACTACACAATTGTCATTAATTCGTAAAAATAAAAAGACCACTAATGAGTCTATTGTGATTATGTAAATAAATTAAAATTTTATGTGCCTTCCACAGGGCATTCATTATATGCGTAAAACGTGACGTACACGTTTTTAAATATTTCCATTTCTATACCTACACTATATTTCGCAGTGTTAAATATTTTTATAATACACAATATTTATTTTTTTATTTGAGAAAATAGACAAAACTGTGAAACGGAACGCCAGAAATTATTCTCTATATATAAAATTAATAGTGTAAATCAATCCACAAAACCTATTTAATCATAAATCTAACGATCGTTAAGAAGCAATTTACGATAAAACACATAAAACACATCAAAAACAAGTACCCAATAATAATCTGTCAAAAAATAAATCAAATCTAAAATAAATAAACGAGAAGAAGAAAGTGGCCGCCGCTACGAGCAAATTACGTTTACAGTAGAATTGAAAACAATAGTACGAGAGCAATATTTCAATTTCCTTCAAGCTTTGAGAGCCAATGGCACTAAATGATTTATTATTACCGTCCGTCAACAGTTCGAGCGGCTTGGCCGTATCACTCTGCCTTTACGTAATATATAGGGTTACCATTCGTAAGAGTAAGAGTAAGTTTCTTTTGCGTATTTCATATTCTTTACACTAATTAATTAGATGATAATTATGTGAGGCCGTGGAAGAGGGCGACGGTCTCAGTTGGGAGAATGATTTATATTAATTTCTTTGATCCGATAACAAAGTGATGCGTTAAATTCCGCCTTTCAACACAGAATATTTCCATTATTGGGCGGAAAATGGAAAACGGAGGTTCCCACAAAAAAAAACTATAGAAACTTTATTTTCATAGAAAAATACAAAATGTATCATACTTATAGGTATATAGCACAATAACGTTTCGAGCCTCAATATTTACTAGAAGATCGTTCATGACCAAGCCTCTTTGGTCAAAGGTGAAACACGTAGTGACATAAATAGTATTAATTAAAATGAAACACCACTACTGGTCCAAGGCATGTAGGTCAGTCTCAACGCATGGATCCCGATGTAAATTGGAAAGCTTGGTCGTTTGTAAGGATATATGCTGTTGCACTAAATAATTAATGGTGACCCCTAAAACTGTGCTTGGAGATATACGAGAGCTAGAATTAAGTTAAGAGGTGCTAATCAATAATTTATTACTATATGTTATATCTTTCTATTATATAAAAAAGATTGGAATAATTTGCAATGTCGTTAGTGTTATAAAAATAACTTTACATTACTGTTCTTCAAAGAGTTTATTTTTTAACCTTTACAGCGAGCGAGCCTGGTTAAAGCCTTAATTTAGCATTTCCAAGTCACACAAACTGGTCACCCTATCTGGTAACATACGACCACACATCGTGACAGTTTAGTGCGGAGAGAGTAATTCTATCAGTTCAGTACTTCAGTGGTCGCGCTGTGATCGCCGTGGGCGTTAAATAAACACATGGTAGCAACAATAGTGTGCAAATTGTGAGATTGGTGTTTTCTATTTATATAACTTCAAGTGTCTGTCCTTAGGCGGGGCTCGAGCCGGGTTTCCATGTCATAAGAGAAATGAGGGAGAAATGGATAGGAACGGAACGAACTCCTTTTTAATGTAATTATAAATTTTAACAATAAAAAAACCTCTTCTTCAATTTTAACTGGATCAGAACCTAACCAAACTTTCATGAAATTACCCTAGAAAAAAATAGGTTTACATTCCACCAACAAAAAGTTTTGTATTTTGTAATTACTTCGCTCCACTCCCTAGAATTGAGTGAGTTCATTTCAACTCTTTCTACTGGGAGGCTCCTTTCCGCCCGACTATTAATTCGTAGAAACACAAGTATGCAGCTTGCTCTTGCGAGTTTAACGTAGTCCTTAATGAGTCCGTTCCGCTCGCGGTGGAAACCGGACTTTATGAAGGTTCACTTTAGCCTGGATATATAGAACTATATCATCCATGTTTATGTATTAAAGTCAAGCTGTTACCATATTCAGTACATGAAATATCGTTTACGTAAAATATAGGTCACTCGCTATGAACTGGAAACTTCTACGATGATTCCTATACATATAAATCAATCGGTTTACTAAAATGTTCTTTACAATTCTTAGTCCATTGTTTAGAGGCTAGTGAGGTCAGTGTTAATAACCGCGACATAGTTTCATAATAACATACCTATACACATACAGAAGGTATAAACTTTAACTTATATGTAAAATAGAAAAAAAAACTAACTAATGTATGAAAATAAAGAAAGTCATTACGCAACATATTTCTATTATCAAAGTAATGCACTATACGGGCGAATGATTAAATAACACTTTTACTACTAAGCCAATTAGTTTTTCGTTGTACTACAAGAGGCTAGGTCGTCGGCTTAATCAAATGCGATGGTACACCGTCGTTTTATGATAGAAGTAGCGCTATAAACTTGTTTGAGTGACGAGATTTCACACTGTAAGGCGATGAGTTTACTTTTATACTCATCATGTATGTGCTATAAATAATGAGGAGGATGTTAATACTAATTTAATTTGCAATTAAATAAGAGAGAGATAAAGGAAAAAAATGTAACAAAATATAGTGTTTTTAGCTATAAAAGGGGGAAAATGTGTCAAAATAAATATAACATAAAAATGATAAATGTTATTTACGTTAACTGACGTTGAGCACATTGGGCACATACTGTGCTGTAAAATCGACGGATTGTGGGTTCGATCCCAACTCGAGGAAAGGAAATATTTATTTAGATTGATATTTTCATTTATTCGCTCTGGTGTCGAGGCAGAGCGCAGCTTGAGTTCCGCCACGCAACACGCAATGCCTCCACAATTTAGCGAGAAATTTGGAACGGAAATATTAATCTTAACACTAGGTTCCCAGGTTCCAGCGTGAAGACCACCTATACCCAACAAAGAAAATTGAAAACCATTCTAATTATTATACTTTACATAACATCACTATTACCGGAAAGATGCGATCTCGTTCGATCAAAGACTGACCGCGGCGTGTTTACGACGAGCAGTCGACTGTCGACCTGACCCCTTCGCATTTGATTGTGCCGACGAATCTAAAACGTAATACCTTTAATAGTTTCCGTGCTAGCGTGCTCTATGAATAAGCTATAGAACAGGTGGGATGGGTGGGTGGTTTGTTTTCCTCAATGAGATATCCTAGATTGTAAGTTCGATTTGTAATTGAAAATTGTAGTACATATTTTATATAATGTTGTAGCTACACACTAAGAGCAGTAATTACTATTAATAACTAATTTAAGAAGGCGCCATTTTGTTTAAAATCACGCTGTGACCCGCACATAGAAGAGAAGAGTTTCCCCCGTTACCAGAAAAAGAAAATGAAAATATAGAATATTTCATTTTCTTGAATGCCACTCGAAGTTGCCTCTACAGTTGCACGTTTGTGTCCCTGCGCCACGGCTATTCCCGCAGTCAAATGGAAATAACTCAGAGTTGTGTAGGCACGTATTGCTTATAGCCTTCCTCGGTAAATGAAATATCTTAAACAAAACAAAATCGATTCGAACTAGTAGTTCTTGAGATTAGCGCGATCAACCAAACACTTCAGCTTTCTAATATTAATAGACAATAGATATTGTTAATTTTTTTTAACGAGATTTATTAAAATAATAATGTTAGTCTAGTTATTTTCAAACTAGTTATTATAGTACTGTATGGTATTCTTACCAAAAAGGTTAAATGTTTATTGTTACTGTATTAACATTAATATTTCTTTTTTTGTTCGAATACAAATGATCAGAGACAGATCGATAAACCTCATTTTCATATCCAAGTATCTAATATCTACTTACATACTCGTATAGATAGATAGGGCACAAGCTACGCCCGTATCGCTGAAACAATGTGTTACACAAGCGAGGTCAAACGGTCGTTTAGCGATGATCGTTCGGACGGGTTGCAGTGTTACGAATACGAACGAGGGCAACAAATAAGAATTATTTACTTTGTAATTTTTCATATAGTTTAAGACATACAGTTAAGTGTAAAACTAAATCATTCTGTCTAAAATGTCTAAAATTCAATAATAGTTCTATTTCAAAAACTTACTTACTAAATGCGCCCATAACGTGTATATCTTTTTTTATGAGCCCACATTTGTCCACGTTCCAATATGCAACCTAACAATATATATTTGTATAACATTATCAAAATCTCAGAAACTATTCGCTCGTACTTCATTAGGCTCGAACACCCAGACCACATCCAGGTGATAGACTAATTGAGATGACATTTTCGTAATGTCACATTCCTCTAGTGTACCTAAATATCAAGTGTAGTCCCTTCGCGCCTCGCGGCCTATCTAGGTTAGACAGCTAGTGTCGTTACCGTTACTTCATTCAAACGTGTTTTTGTAGTATTTTTAGTTCGTTAATATAATAAACTTTAATAAAACTGTGTATTAACGTTATTTTCTTTTAAAGAGAAAAAAAAACTAAGTGACGTGCCACTAGATACCAGATGTTCTCTCCCACATACAGCAGAGTCCATGGTATCCCGTATATAATGAAAACAGACGTTAAGTACATAAGCAATATTCATATAATAACATAACACGAACTGAACAATCGTCACTAAAAAGATTAACACCGGAGGAAATGTACACATAGTGTGTTTGCACCAATAAATTGTATTGTCTCTTTGTATCACGGCCTGGGAAAATTAACAACGTAGAATGATAATTTAATTTACGTAAGTTGGACAGAAATATACAAACAATACTTATATAGTGCGTGTGGATTATTTAAGGAAACAAAGTCCAATTGCTAATAATGGAAAATTATAATATAAGTACGTCTTTTATTTTAGTTCGTTTAGAGAATAAAACCCTATAATTGTAAGAATCTTCTGATAATAACCTTATCGCAGCTTCTTAAAAGCCTTTTTGTCTTTCGTGATAATTAAATAAGCTGCAAGCAAGAGTTAGAGTAGGCACCGACAGACAAAGCATCATGTTTATGTCCAGTGCGAGAACAATGATATTTAAATTTCAGTTACGTTTACGTTGTACAAAGGGATGTAGCGAATAATGAGAAACAAAGGAATTTAGTGTTGCTATTTATAGTTTGGCGATGGCTTATTTATTATTATATGTTTAGGGTTATTTTATTAAATTTAATATTAATGTAGTTGGTGAAACGATATAGCTTTGTTATGTAAAATTTAAAATAAACTTTTAAAGAATTTTTTATTGTCTGTGACCATTTCGCCTAGATATAAAAAACATATTTATTTTCACATAGAAAGTTAAGAAGAAATATCAAAAAACTATAATTAACATTTTCTTATAAAAGGGACAAAAGGTGTCAAGTCCGCCTCTGGATACGCAATGCCTCCAGAATTCAAAGTAAAGTAGGGAACGGAGTTATCTTAATGGGGACGAAGGGTATAAGTACTAGGTTCCCAAGTTCCTTTTGATACAGGCTGAAGTAAAAAGATACAAAAATATAAGTATACAGTATAATTTGACCCCCAATTCTCAAGACAAACCAATCCTACGTAACATAAATAACATCGCGAAAACTATTGAAGAACAAAGCGTAGGTATATTTTTATCATATGTATGTTTAGTATGTTTAATGTCGGAACTAATTCTTGGCTGGACGCAGTCAGTTCGTCGGTCTACTGACACATTAACACAATGTTAGGGTTATACTAGCATAGTAGGTAATAATAATAACTAGTCTAGTAATAATTCAATTAATCTAGTAATAATATTTAATTTATTATTTATCTATATGTATAATCTATTAGNTTATATAGTGCGTGTGGATTATTTAAGGAAACAAAGTCCAACTGCTAATAATGGAAAATTATATATAAGTACGTCTTTTATTTTAGTTCGTTTAGAGAATAAAACCTTTAATTGTAAAAACATATATTACCTAATAACCTAATCGCAGCTTCCTTAAAGGCGTTTTTTTGTCTTTCGTGATAATTTTATAAGCTGCAAGCAAGAGTTAAAAGAGTAGGCACCGACAGACAAAGCATCATATTTATGTCCAGTGCGAGAACAATGATATTTAAATTTCAGTTACGTTTACGTTGTACAAAGGGATGTAGCGAATAATGAGAAACAAAGGAATTTAGTGTTGCTATTTATAGTTTGGCGATGGCTTATTTATTATTTAGGGTGATTTCATTAAGTTGAATATTGATGTAGTTGGTGGAACGTAGAGATATAGCTTTATTATGTAAAATTTAAAATAAACTTTTAGAAAATCTTTTATTGTCTGCGGTCAATGATCATTACACCTAGATATATAAAAAAAATATTTTCACATAGAAAGTTATAGGTATTTTAAATATCAAAAAACTATAATCAACATTTTCTTATAAAACGGACAAAAGGTGTCAAGTCCGCCTCTGGATACGCAATGCGTCCAGAATTCAAAGTAAAGTAGGGAACGGAGTTATCTTAATGGGAACGAAGGGTATAAGTACTAGGTTCCCAAGTTCCTTTTGATACAGGCTGAAGTAAAAAGATACAAAAATATAAGTATACAGTATAATTTGACCCCCAATTCTCAAGACAAACCAATCCTACGTAACATAAATAACATCGCGAAAACTATTGAAGAACAAAGCGTAGGTATATTTTTATCATATGTATGTTTAGTATGTTTAATGTCGGAACTAATTCTTGGCTGGACGCAGTCAGTTCGTCGGTCTACTGACACATTAACACAATGTTAGGGTTATACTAGCATAGTAGGTAATAATAATAACTAGTCTAGTAATAATTCAATTAATCTAGTAATAATATTTAATTTATTATTTATCTATATGTATAATCTATTAGTCTAGTAATAATAATAAACATTATTTAAAACTAAGGTCTGCCTACCATAGTGTAGCTAAAATCCATTTTACAACCCATATACCATTTGAAGTAATTTAACTCAGTCAGCCTCTGAGAGATGATAAGAGAAAATATATATTTACATAAACCATATAATACAGGCGTTAATGTGTCAACATAGGGCATTGCGTCAAGCTCCACAACGTATCTAAACGTCTTGGCTAAAATAACATTCATATTAGGAGACGATTCATTATTTTATTAATAAACTTCTAACCATTTAAAAAATAAGAAGATAATAATTAAATGTTTCTTTATCACTAACGCAGAAAAATATTAAAATTCTTATTCTTGTCTGTAGAAGTTTGAGTGTATTTAAAATATACATAACATTTTTGAAATAAATAATATTATTCCAAATACAAACTCGAGTCTAAAGGAAAAGTTGACTATGCGGAAATAGTGTAAAATTTATAGTTTTGACCAGCGCGACGTACATTGACATCCCTATAATATAAGATACAGTTTATTGACACTTCACCTATCGGCATTTAGGTAGTTACATAAGTTCACTCGAGTCACAGACGTATTGAGTCACTAGCACATGACGAGGTATTACTTACTATAACGTTTTTATTGTAACACGACGGTTCTGGGTTAGAATTCCACTTGGGACACAAATAATAATTATTTTTTGATATCAAGATAAAAATAGCTGAAAAAAAGAGCAGGATATAAAAGGATACAAATAGCTGAAAAAAAGGTAAATGCGCTTATAACTTACCAGCTATTATCTGTGGCTTTGCCACCGTGTTCGAAGGGAAATAATTAAGATTTTTGTATAGCACATGTCACTGTAAGTGGCCCAAGTAACTTTGCTCGCAGGTACAGTGAGTTGCATTAAAACGATTATGTGTTGTGCGTATGTATGATAGCTAATAACGCGTTCTTCGATAAATAGGCGAATGTAGCAGGGTATGTAGAGGGAACTTGGGAATCTAGTGTTAAGACACTCCGTTCCCCATTAAGACACTTCTCTTCTCCATTTTCCGGCGAATTCTCAAGGCAGTCCGTGTTGACTGTTGAGTGGCAGTCTTTGCCAGAGCTACAATCCTCGCGTTTACAGCCGCTCGCTTTGTCCAGCGAGGCCTCCTACTACTTCCTAAATACTTATTTAACACCAAGAGATTTTTTTCAATTTGAAGTAATGGTTACTGAGATTGTATAAGTAAGCGTTAGTTATTTTTATTAATATTCTTATATTACAGACGAAGTCAAGGACTTGATGCTATTGTTGCCATGAAACTCATAAGGCAGTTATTTTGCGGCTAAGTTGGTTTATGCGGTTAAATGAAGTATCTATATAGAATATCTTAACATTCAATATATTTTATATTAAGATATGTTTCAGATAATAAAAATAATTTTATTGAAACGAACATTAATAAGTAATCACGTTTGTTAGATCATTAAATTTACAATTGTTTAGACGTTTCCGACTTTGAGAATTAAAAAAAAAAACAAGTCTAACAAAAAAGAAAAACAGGGTTTTAATTATTAAAAACAAAACAACGCCTACATTGATATAATAATAAATCGATAATCTTGATAGTGTCACTACAAAATAATTGTTCTAATTTTAACTAGGTATACTATTATTAAAATCGATTACTATAATATGGTTCTTTAGATATCGAGTAATACGAGATGTCAACGCAACATAGTTGGCAAGACTCTCCGCAACTCCTGCGCACTGGCCGGAGAAAAGAAAATATTCACGTGCGCTTGTATTTGGAACACTGCCCTGTTTATACGTTAGTGTCAAATACATTTAAGGCACGGGCATAGGTATAGTATTAATATCTGTCATAATTGTTAAATATTAATTGTTTTGTATAGATTATATTTAGATTGAAATCGATTATAATTATTTACTACGACTTGCTTTGTGCGCATTTCATAATAAGATTTAGATAGATATGCCAATTTTATTAATGAAGGGTTTAAAAGTGAATATGCTAGGGCTAAGCAAGTCATCGCGGCGCAACGGGATAGCGTCTTATTTAACTTCACGTATTAGTTACGGGTTCGATCCCTATCTTGTGTTAATGAATTATTTTCATTTTCCGCTCTGATAAGACGAAACCGAGTCTTTCACCAGTCAAAGCGCAATGTTTCGAATTTTGGTAGAAAGAAGTAAATAGCGGAGTGTTTTGACACTGCCGTAAGTATGCAATGTGGGAAAAAGCATCAACTTGGAATAAAAAGCATGAAAACGAAATAGCTTACAAATACTGAGGTTCTCTCCTGCTCCACAAAAACAAAAAAAAAACCATTTCTTTTCCACAAACATTACATAAATCCAAAGATAAATTTCCCGTACAGTGTACCTATACTTAAACATTCGTAATAGTCAATGTTAATTTTTATTGAACTTTCTCCTTACTTACTTTGAGATTGCCTTTTTATAACCGCCATGGGCGTGGCGCGAACGGTGCGGCCGGCTGTTGATTTATGTAATAGCCGCTTGTTAGATATAAACAACAAAAGTAAGAGACAACCGCTAATCTCGTGGTATCTTGAAGACTTCATTCATTGTAAGAAATTGTAACTTTAAACTAGAACTGCTGTAAAAGCGTGTCACGGAACCTTGAGAGAGGAGGGCAAGGATGCAAATTTGTATCTTTCCTTATATTGAGAATGCAAGGTGTTAAAAATATGATAATGTATAGAGAAATAGGAATTAAATTGAGATTTGTAAAATCTTTTAACTCAATATGAATACTTTTTAGATGGTTTCTTTAAAAAGTAAAATAATTTTGACGATAATACAAATAAGTATAATCTATTGCTAGGAAGCTTTAAAATTATAGAAAACTATTTATAAAGCTGAAGTATATTTAAAATCCACACACGCACCGGAGAAAGGAAGTTTCCCTATTTGATCTATAACGATGGATTGACAAACAGTCGGTGATGTCCGCGACATACGAGCAGAGCTTAAATAGATTCCACTTCCTTTAGTGGTCTCTTCATTATAATTATCGCGCTTTAAATTATTTTTAAAACGTATAGAAAACTAACGGAATAAGAATACGGTAACTATTAAACTGATGCATCCGTTGTTTCTAATCACATTGACGATTTTCTAAAGTGCATACATGCATAAATAAGTATTTATGAGAATATATATCGCACACTCGTTACCTAAAGTTTTAACATAAAGAGCTTAGGTAGAAGTACGTAATGCAACACCGTTACATTAAAAACGTTAGGTACATCCCTGTAGCGCAGTAGGACAGTCCATGACTGTACATTATAAAGACAAAAGTACCTGATTCCCTCCCGAACCTTTCATCCAAGTGTGATAAAGATCGTATACGCACGCCGGATGAAATGTGAGACATTAGCACCATTGATCTTTTCTCCCTATGTGCATAATATACTATAATTTCATATACTAGACAAGAATTCGATACCAACGCCCAAAAATTCCTCTGAAAGAGTTGGAGAAGCCTACTTTACTTAGCCATTCAGTCTTCCTTACATTCTTGCGCGTAAACGTGGAAGTAAAAAAAAAACTCAAATATAAATAAACTTAAATATATCTATCAAGTGTAAGTTTGACACTAAGAGCTAACATTGTAATGTAAAACTCCGCTCAATAAATATTATGTACATTTTATATCCCATCATTAGGTACTATACTTTGAAACTATCTAGGCTTAATAAAAGTTACAACTTAAGTTACTAGCTTATTTAACCATCAATTTCTAAGATAAAAGTTTAATAGCATAATTTTATTATGCAACTAGTCGTCGCCCGTAACTTCGGTTGGATTTTAAGGCTTAAAATGGAAAACCCCCACTTTTCCTGTTCTCACAGGAACTTATTCCTCTATTAGTTTATTTCTACACTCTCTAACCAGATAGCTTTGGGGGAGATATCTCCTCTTCTTGTTCATTACGCTGTACGCTATTTTCTACGCTGTCTCACAGTCACCTCGACTTAATAATTGAAAAAATATATAGTAGGTACATCATTGTTTAAATAAAAGTTTATACAAACTTATTAAGCATATTTCGCATATAATAATGATAATATTGTTTTATATATTTTAATTGTCGTACACGTTTTTGTTACACATGTGAACGTGTCATAAGCAAAAACTTTATTTATTTAATACCTATATATATATATTACATTTTATTTTCATGTAACTACGCAATTATAAAATAAAATAATACGTTAGAACTGCAATTACTAGCATAACATGGTAGGCAGAAGAAACCTATTGTCATTCTGTGTCGAATGGCGGAACTAAACGCAACAAACAGTTTGGAAATCCTAAAACCCACACACATACATCTAGCGGAAATGGGAAGCGTCCATACAAAACATATTATAATATCACCAGCGGGGCAGAGTTATGTAAATTCGTCATTAATTATATCACATAAGGCAGACTAATAGGTTACATCAGTGTTTACCGCGGTATTGGTACCCGGCAACTTTTCCCGTAATTATACTAACACGAAACGACGTTGGAGGGTTATTAACGAGCCAATTATTGCATTATATACTCCTTATTTGAAAATCGAATATATTTGAGACTAATATCAAAGTTAATGAGGCCCTCGTGACCTAGAAGGGTGTAACTGTGAAGCGACGGATGTGAGTTCGATCCCAAGTCATGAATCATTATTTATTAATATTTTCATCCTTCGCTCTGGCACCAAGGCGAAAGCCAGGCGTTCATCATCACCATGTTCCTTCTACGTTGCTGCTATTCAGCGTGAAGCTTTATATACATAAGTTAAATTCTAGTCAGATGGGGGTCTATATAGAAAAACTTTCTTTGCTAACGACGAGATCACGACTGGCGTTCGATAATATGGTAAAAGTTAGTGGGTAAAGCTCTTTAGTTAACCGATGAAGATGTTAATGTACATCGATTACAATTTAATTATTACCATATGTATTGGTCGATTTATTTTTAACGAAGGGCTATTTATTTTTAGTGTATTATATTTATTTCTTTGGGAGGTACTTTTCTCTTGGAAAATTATTGTGTTAAAGCTTAATTCCCAACTGCCAATAAATATAAATAAAGTAAAAAAATATATAACAACTTAATTTAGACCAAACATATCTCAATATTACTGTTAGTTTTCGAGATATTTGTAATATTTGAACAATATCATAACATACAGATAAAACTGATCACTTTCCTTCGAAATCGGTTAAAAATAATATAGGTACTGAACAATCCACACAAAGTAAATTTAATACAATATTCAATTTGTTTGCGATTTTATCAGCACCGATGATATCTATTAGAGTGAAGCCAGGTGGCGCAGATCGTTATAACAGTGTGTACCTATCGGTGCTGTACAGGCACAACTTAGCACTAGGTAGCCGTGCCCGTTGACAAGCCCTTTCTCCGGGCGAATGGCTTGCGTTTTATTTACATATTTTATAAGATAATAACTAAGCAATTTCCAACGTTAGGTTTCTTGTTATATTTTATGTCACGTCACGTCAAATCATTCTATCAGCGTCACTTCTGTAATTGTATATTTAAGCGTACAATGTAACCGAATAGCCAGTATAAATTATAATTTGACAAAAAACTTAATTCAGGTGATTTTTTATACCTCTCAGCAACAGTATATAGGTAGAAACTAAAGTGTAAAATTACAATATTTTAACCAAGAGATTAAATTAGTTTCTTACTTAAGGTAGAGACAATGTAACCTATATGTAATTCATTAGAAACACATTGTTCCTTCTGGATTTTTTGGCGGAATTCGTCATTTTTAATCCAGCTAGTGACGCGTAGAACTCATCGACATTCGGTGATTGTAGCTTCAAAAACCATTTATTGTATAAATCGCTATATTTAAATCATATATAAAATGTATATAAACGGTTATTAAAGTTTCTTTTAAAACGGTTACTTTTAAAAAGAAACTAACTGTGTTAATCGTATGTTCAGAATTTCGTAAAAATTTTGGGAAACACAACGTTATACATTTGGCCTCCGTAGATACAAACTACTTTTCATATAAAATAAGTAATTATAGCGAAAATAAAAAAAACTTATCATGTTATATAACCGTCCTTTTTCAATAGCGGGATTGCCTTGTAATAATAGTTTTTAAGAGTACATTAGAAACTAAACTTTTACCAACATAATAAAATTAAAATTAATCATGTATGACGTTTGAAATTAATCACGTATATTATACACAGCCTGCGAGAGTTAAGAGATAAGATATTATGCGTGTCAATCACAAAACGGGCATCAATCAAAGTGCATACACAAGCTTGTTATTGTTAATATGCCGTTATATTAGCCACTATAAATATTATTTACAGGCCAGTAGTGGCGAGGGGCACAAGCTTGCGATTGTAAGCGCGACGGGTTGAGGGTTCGATTCCCACTCGAAGATATGAAAATTTAAAAAACTTTTAGTAAACATTTTTTGGAGACTTTTGGTTTGGTTTCGAAGCCGCGTCTCTTGGACGGAGAAGCATCAGTTCGAATTTAGCAACGGTCAAATCTGTATAAACTCTCTAAAAATAATTTTCTATCTTTAGTAATAGTGTGTAATCAAAATAAAAAAATATTAAAAATATTATAAGACGTCTATGTTTACACTTTAAGAACACGTGTTACGCTTCTGTTATGCTAACAAACGTCAGCAAGACGTAGCCATACACGAGACACGTATATTTGGATACTACAATAAGAGATTAATAAACTCAAACAATTTAAAACGTAATTAAAAAGTTTTATCTACTGCACATATTATATTATCTTTAAAATAGTCTTACATATATCAAGATAATTTAAAATATAGATACAAATTATAATTAAAATTGCGTCTAATATTTACATGGCGGCCGAATAGGTAGCTAGGAAATAGATAGCACTAACCTTAATAAGCGCTATGGTTTTGGATTCAAAACCAATGCGGGGAAGTCTGTTCATACAAAGTCTAATGCTATATTACGTCACTAATATCTCAAAATATGGGCGGAAAATGGAGAATAGAATGGTTTATTAAAAGATAAAAAAACACATTTTATATTTGTAGTTTATGTGTAGTGAGAAATCAAAAACACCATTTGTTACTCTTTCCACTCGATTAAGTATAACCTAACTCGAGAAATACAAAACACTCGAAACGTTTCCTCGAGTTATTGCGATGACATTTCAACTATTGCATTTCCCGTGCAACGCCTATTAAAAATAACTACAGTAAAGTTTCACTCGCAAGTTCACTTTCATTAACTTGTTATTAATTTTAAGCTAAGAAGCATTTGAGGACAGCCGTGCCTGTAAATGCGACTGGTTGTGGGTTCCATCCCCATTCGAGTAAATTAAATATTTATTTACATTTAGAAATATAAATGTATATAAATATTTAATTTCCTCGATTTTCTGCGCTCTAGTATCGAGATCAGCGCGGTGTTGAATTCCGCCATTCAAACGCAATGCCTTTAGAATTCGGCGGAAAGTGGGTAACGGAGTGTCTAAACACGAGGTTCCCTCTGCCTACCTTACAGTGTGCGGGATACAACGCTGCTGTAAAAAAAAGAGCATTTAAAGAGAAACCGGTCAAGTTAACGTGAGGTAGGTAGGAGTGGGCACTGGTGGAATTAAAACAATTGCGTAATTACAACCGATGGGAGGCATCAATCCGAGAGGGAAAGCGATCATCGACGTAGATTAATGAAGGCACCGGTGGCATCGCCTTTATTTCTAACGGTGAAGATGATTGGGAGTTCAAATCCATTTATATGGAAAATGTATTCATATTTAACACACAGCTTTCCAAGTCTCGCGCAGTCACAATTGATATTTTACTTACATTTTGAATGCATCATTACTCTATGACACGATCTCCGGTGGGAGCTGACTTACGTTTCTATTCTGGAGGCTCAGTCAATCTTTTATGATGTAAACGTTAAGCANGTTAGATTCTATATTATTTCAATAAGTTATAATATTTTAATTTCGTGGCTCTGGTACCAAGTCAAAGCGCGGCCGTAGAGTTACGCGCAATGCCTCTAGAATACGGCGAAAATTAGGGAACTTTTTACAGTTTCTATGGTAACCTTTACCTACACTGTTTTGTGGGATACAGCTTAAAACTCAAAAAAAAACTCACATCTAAGCTTGTATTACGTGTACCTATATTCAAATAGATGACCGACCGACAATAACTAGAGATAAATCAATTAAGTTAAACAAATAAGGAAACTTTCCCAACTAATGATCTAGGTGTTGGCGAGTGGCAGTGGCAAGTGCGAACAGCCTGAAAGCTTCCTACGTGAAAGTTTAGCGTTCTCTTTGATCTGACCGCTGGACGTCTTGCACTTTTTATGGCCAGATGACTGACATGCATTGATCAATTGAACTTATTAATTGAGTGGGTGGGTGGTGGGATTTATACGTATAATGTTTAGATAAGTCCAGATCTGTCAGGAACAGTTCAGTCACGAAAAAACTGACAATAAGAACAAACCAAATAGCGTAGTTTTATTACAGCGTGTACTTATGGAAAGCATTTAGAATAGGCTGTAAGAATAATTATAATAAAACATAGGGGTGTTTACAATATTTTATTATATAATTGAAAGTTTCCAATCATTTTGGAATAAACAGGATAGATTATGAATAAATAATATAAGAGGTTACAACTACAATATAAATTTTCAACAAAGACTCCTGACCTTGCACGATTTCAGCCAAGCGTTCAGATGCACACAATACAACTGATTGATTATTTTATATGAACTACAACTCGAATAAGAAGTATTTTTCATAATAATTACAGAAATAACATAAGTATATGGTTATCAATTTGGTGCCATCTTGGTTAATTTGTGTTAGGAGAACGGAGGAGACGTTAAAATTTAAAAAAAATGTGACCCAAATGGAATATTAAAATTTTTCAAACGAATCTAATTATTTAAGAAGATTATATCGAAATGGCTATTGACCCAAAGGGCATCACAAATATTGAATACTGGCATATACATAAATCAGGGACAATAGAAGCTCAAGGCAATAGAAATTCAACAATTTGAATCCCGCAAAACCATAAAATTCGATAAAGCAAACATCGATTAAAGCTATCGCGTACAAAATTATGAGCTGTCAGAGAAAATTATATGAAAAGTTAAAACATCGATAACCGAAACCATAATCCGCATTTATGCACACCAGTAAAGACTCAATCAGTGTCGTTAGGAAAACAATAAAGGTATAGTAAAATGGACATTATTGTTTTCCATAAACTGCCTAACAAGCCATAGATGTCAGATAGCCGCCGTTATTGCTACTATAGCAACTCGATATTCTGTCGATGGGATTAAAGGAACAGCAACGAGTGTCTAATGCACGTGAGGAGATAGGGATAAGTGGATCGGCTGCACTCGCTAAAATATTAAATTACTTAACTCGATTTCGAAAGTTTAATTAAAATAACGGACACCTGAACGTGGATCGTGATGTCAGTGGAATTATTTTAACTACCAATTTATATAAGCAACAAGTGCTCGGAGAATTGTACAGAGAAAAATGCGTCCATTACTCGGAGTAATGCTACTGACGTCTGGTTACCGTCGGCTCCGACCATAGAGGCACACAATTATGACCTTTAAGCTGTGGTCAGTCCGCCCACATTTCCATAGTTCGTCTCCCTGAGCGCGTGTACTGCTGGATTTATTATTGCGATTCAGTTTATCATTTCACTTTCAAAATCGTGTCGGATAGTAGAAATTGTGTGGGAGACGGTCGTAGGGTCTCGAGGCAGATTGGCCGGCTTTCCCTAACTTACTCGTAAATAACTTATGGATTTCAAATAACATAACTGTTTAGATTGTTTATGCCACTGTATTTAGATTTAAGATCGGTTGTAAAATTTTAATAGGCTCGCCAAAGATTTAATGGCACAATTGTCGGAGTAGTGATAACGTGATTGAAGAGATATCAATAGAAAGTCAAGTGTCTCGCTGTTTTATTTAAAACGTTCAAGTGTACTTTAGGCGTGTGGGTGATGAATTATTGGTTATTATCTTAAACTATCCAGTAACCTACATATCTTATCCCAACTACGGGATTACCCTTATTTATTTGATATAAATTTCACTTTATGCTTACTAATAAATTTAAGTCGGTGCAAATAATGTATATTTTTATGATTAACAATTTATTACATTTTATACAGACAATCGTCGCTGCACACGGAATTGTGCTAACGTTAAGTAGGTATTGTGACATTTAATTTAGCCGGATTGTATAATCGGTGCTTAGGTCAAATTTAATCAATAAATCAAAATGTAAGTAAATTTATCGCGTCATAGATAAGCTGCCTTCGACGGACTATTGATACAGTAAACCTTAGTATGTTCTACCACTTATTGTCAGAATGTTATTGATGTAAAAGCACAAAAAATTATGTAATGTAAGAGTAAATGTAAAATCAAGGAAAATCATTCTTATAACTTTTATATATTTTAAAAATCCATGCATACATTCAATGTGACAAATCAAAAACGTTAATACCATGTTGATACAATAGAAATGAAATTTCAAAACTGTACCGTAATGTGAAAAATTGTATAATATGGGCGACGAATGCGGAACGACGGCTTTCCAGGGTTCCTATGTAAAAGAAACAATATCAGAATTAGGTGATTACATGTATGAGTCCCAGGAGCACAGAGCAGGTAGGGTAGGTGGAGAGAACCTAGTGATAAGAGCTCCGTTCCCAATTTCTGACTAATTTTTAAGATTTCAAATCGAGCCCACGACCGTCGCGTTTACAGTCATTTACAAGCGCTGCCCTACTGCGCCACGAAGACTATAACAGCAAATTTATACTATATAGACTAAAATTTCAATGACATTCATAAAATTAATAACATTAAACACAAAAGCTGCAGTTAGCCAAATACGTTGCGAAGCCAACCTCCTGTCAAAATGTCGAGCGTACAAAATGTATGAATACGACCGCTAAACACTACGTCTGACCAAACCCTTTCAGCCCATTCGTAATAACTGAGCCAACGGATATGGTAAATCAACTTTCGCTGATAGATAGCGGACAGGAGTGTAAACGCGTATGTTATCTGATAGCTATATAAGGGCGGGCTGGTCATTTACGTCACTTTAGGACTACCGAGTTGCCTATACAAATGAAAGTGTACTGACAATGGTGCGGATTATACTTAATAGTTTACGGCAGCGGTTCCCAAAGCTGCGTGGGTCTATCTTATAAATATTTTCAATCTCGAAATTCACCTACAGGAAATACGGTTATCAATATGAACACATGAATATTCAAATATAAAACAAAGTTTAATACAATTTTTGATAACTTAATTATATAAATATACAATAAAATTTTATCTCAATGGGAAGGATGAAACTGTTTCCTATTATTCTACATTTTTGTCAGTCAAACACACGCTGCCAGGGCATTGGCTCGGTCTGTTGGCGTGACGTTCTAGAAACAGGGCCCATATTATGAGAAGCTCTGGTCTATAGGAACCAGATTGAGCATACTTTGGGAAACTGTAGTTTATAGGATACATTGTAAAGTGCAGCTTTCGCGTTTAACTGTGAGAAAACTCATGTATGAATGGCTATTACCATTGTATGGCGATGTTTACTTAGCAGCTAAATAAAATAACGTTTGTTTTCATTGAATGTTCCACTTAGTTTGTGTATGGGCTAAACAATATAACAATATATCGCTGACATAGAACGTCTCTAGTTAATGAAAGAGTGGACAAACAAAGACCTATTATCGTCGCTATCGTCGCTCAATAGCATCTGACTATGTGTAATGGTTAGGTGTTCGATTTTTACTTGGAAGAAGTGTTAAATTATTTTGATTTCACCAGCTGTGGGAAATGAAGCGCGGCGTTGAATTCCGCCACTAGCGTGTTGAGTGGCTTTTACGCAAAGATCCATTTAAATATAAATTTAAATCAAATAAATTTAAAAAAATTATTAAATAAAAATTGATCATATGATCTGAAAAATATTACTCAATCACAGATTCAAAATTATATAGGTAGTAGCTACAAATTACATATCAGTCTAAGACGAATGAAAGCATATTTTTAAAGGGTTAACCATTCTTACCGACTACCCAAGCCAATAAAAAAAATGGAATAAGATTCAAACCCACCAACAATAAATGAAATAAAACATCATATTAACAGCACCACAAATCACCATCAGCTCAAATTAAGGACAGCAGGTACCTATCTGAATAATTTATACTAACGTTCAATTCCCATCAGTCTATCTAAATCACCATATAATAAGAAACCCAGTGGGGCCAGCAGGAAAGCTACCATACTCTAATACGATAGAACCAATGTAATGGATCGTGCTTTTGATTTATTCATGCGACAACATAATAAATACGAGGCGATTAACATATTCCCATATAGAGTCATAGATTTTACTATTGCTTTTCGATTTGCGTTTGCAATGGCCGAGATCAGCTCTAACATTAAGTAGGTCTCTGTGATATCTGTGATGGTATGAGAAAATGATTTAGTCTTAACTTGACCCGTTTTGAAGATATTACAGTTTTATTAAAATAGGGGTACAAGGGTGCAACTGCAAATGACGACAGGCCGTGGGTTCGTAGAATTCGGTGGAAAGTGCGGAAATATCCTAACACTGCTATATGAAGAATACAGCGTGAAATCCAAAAAACACTTGAAAGTGTTTCTAAAACATAGCATAATAAGATATAGCACAGGTATGTTGTGCTAAAAGTGTAAGTGCTATGAAAAAGAATCCAAGCATGAAACTGAATTCTTACTTTCCCTATAACGGACACCAGGTGCGGTGAGTCGCGTTTAATTATTCTTTTACTGCGGTACTACTTGTTCTCGATAGATAGACTTTATAGTATAATAAATTAATATTGTTCTTCTTGTTTCTTTTTATTATATCTACGGAATGTTTTAAAAATTGGGCGGGCCGTGGGGAACGGAGTGCCTTTACCCTCTCTCTCTGCCTTTCCTGCTATATGCCTGCTACATCGTGAACTTAAAAAATATAAATTGATAAAAAATTACACTAACTTTAAACTTAACAAATCGACCAGTGACAGCAGAATGCCATAATTTATAGAACACTGCTACGATTACATCAACGGTCGCGCAACGTGTCTCACATCATAAATAAATTGTATCGATACATTTATTCCTTACAATAAATACACTTCAAAACGATAACTATTTTATCAAATAATAATGATTTACGATTTCTTGTGTTCTTTCTATTTAGAACAAATCCATATTGGATTGTATATTTATATTTAGTTTTTACAAGGACTTTAACTATTATTTATATGAATAATATATATTTAATGAATAGATAAAGTTTCATTAAAAAAATAATGATTCATTAAGACTTAGAGAACTTTTTCTCGAACAAGTAGCCGCCGAACTCACGCAGTAACAATGGTAGAGTTTGACACCTAAAGCTCAAGCAGACAGTGAATGACCGATTGTAGGCACCCCGGGCGATACCTCCGCGAGACAACTGGCTTTCATAACGATAGTTAAGGCCACCGTCCATGAAGTGAAACAATACATTTTAATTCATTACTTTTACTTTAAAAGAATATAAATTAATAAATTTTAATAACTTGGATTTTATTTTTTTTAATTATTGGATAATGATACAAAAAAAAACATATTTTCGAAAATACATAATATTACTTAGAATACACTTATAGATAAACAAAAAACTTAAAAAAAAATAAAAAGAGAAATCAACAACAGTTCAGCACAATTAACCAAACAAATATAATCTTAAATGCTTAAAATTATGAATTCGCTTCGACGCTAGTTTATCACACTGAACAAGATTTCTCCATAATTTATTTGTAGTCTGCAAATTGTCACAAGACCTTGAAACCACCATACTCATACATTAATCATTTTTTTTTAGCTAGTGTTAAGACATTCCGTTTTCCAGTTCCCGCCGAATTCTGGACTCATTCTGGAGTCATGGAGTGGCGGAACTCAACGCCGAAATCTAATTAATTAGGTATAAATTTTCTCTTGTTCCTTGTAGAACAATTCAAAACATTTTGCCATTAATATTTTAGACTGATATGTTCCATAGTAAAATATATGGGAAAAAAGTAATTTACATCAATAGGCAAGCACCCTAAGCTAACCCACTTACAATAATCCACGGCACTACAACGGCGCAGCTCCAGGCGTTATACCACAACCGATCACCGATAACCTCTGACGGAGAGTTGGAGAACTTTAATTGTTGCGTACAAACGAAGCCTTCCGCCGAGATAGGAGAGAACCGTTCGATTAGTGCATTTTCCATTTAATTCGCTTTTCACTTTTACCCGCCGTGTTGAGTAGTGGAATGAATCAGATAGTGGCGCGGTGAGTGTTAGTTTATTTTGTCTTCATTAAATTTATCGATTGTATTGTATTTATTTTATATAATTACCGGATGTTACGTATGCAAGTAATAACTCAGATATTTGTTTTCAATATTCAAATTTATTTTAGTTTTCATATGCAATTGCAATATGCTAAGATGATGTAGATGTTTACTTAAAAAACATAATATAAAACATCCTAAACCAAAAATATAGGTTCTATTTATATTAATAAAGAATTAATTTCTTTATTTTTACTTCATTAAATTTTTCAATCTTACATGGTGGAACTCAATGGTGCTCTTTGTCGAGCGCGGAAATAAGAATCATTCATTACAACTTGAAGGGACGACGGCCTCTACTGTTACATTTGTACGAATAAAATTCGAACTCACAACTACTATTTTAATCAAACAAGTATTAGGCAATAGAGCTCTTATTGCGCAACAACGGCAAATATATACAGAAGTATCATCAGCCAAATTGTTATAAAACAAAATATTGAATTAATTGAGAGTCTAGTGGCTTCTGCACTGCGTTTCTCGAAGTGCTAATTAATATCAATTGCTTGTTATGAACTAGGCCATCAACAGAATAAATAAATAAATAAATAAATGAAAGTCAAAAAATATTCGACGTATTAATAAAAATAAAATTTTGGTTGGCGCCACAGTCTTATGAAGGTTACTGATAAGATGCATGCGATAGTGAATATTATAATTATTAAGTTATTATAATATTTTGTAACGCTACGTCGGATAAAAACTTTTATTTTTTATATTAAAAACTTTTTAACTTTTATTATAAAAAATAAGAGAAAAAACCCTTTGATAAGGTGACCTAATTATTTTTAATGATTTTGAAGATTACGTATAAATATACTATACATTTAAATTAATAGTGCATTAACAAATTAATAATTAAACAGGTTATTATACATACGATATATATATATTTAATGCACCTATATAGACTATGTTTTATTGTATGGTTTAATAGAAACATCTAAGATTTGTACTTAACTCTGACCTTATCTGGGATTCAGAATCGAAATGATTCTCCTGATTTATAGACTTGCCCTACATTTGGACAGTCCAATATAAAAAGATTATTTCAATTCGCACAAGTAATAAACAATTTCTTAAGCTTTATAATATTAGTATAGATAGAGATTCATAGAAACTATCACTGGATTACCATCAAGTCAATCAGTCACGAATTCGAATCAAACTTTGAAGTCAATAAACAAGTATTCGAGTACACAAATGAATATGAAGGAAGAACCTTCAGTACAGCTTCCGAACAGGTGTTGTTGACACCAACGCGCTATGTGATAAATCATATTATTATCTGAAAGTAAACACGGCTTGCCTATAATTTGCGATTTTGGCACTATATTCATTATAAAGGGAAAATAATATATAGGTAGCCCTGAAGTAAGAAATATATATTTAGAATATTTTATAATTACTATAGATATATTAGTGAAAAAGCATAAAGCCATTGTAAGTTTACAAGCGAAATATGATTTTCATATTTATTTCCTAATTTTTTCTTTCAGGAAGAAACTATGCCATTTTTAGAGGTAATAAAAGCGTCCTATAGATAATCTTAGAAATCGTAAATATTTGAAGTAATAACCAACAAAAAAACATGTTAACATATAAAAAAAATATTTATTATTTTTTTGTTACTAATAAAAAGATATGTCCACTATATTAGGCAAGACTGTTCACTTCACTCAACATATATTGCAAGTTTAATATATATTTTTCACGTATTTACCAAAATAAGGTGACTACTCAACACATATGTTGATTTAGCAGTACCGTATCATTACTTAGCGTGTCGGTGTCCAATTATTGTTTGGTGGAGCGTTTAGCGCTCTAACATATTTAGTTTCGCCTCGGCATATCTAAATGTGTACCTAAATGACATTGAAGTGGCCAGCTAGCGTGAATTAGCTCAAATTACAAAGGAAGAACGCGATACCTAAAATAAATGTAGTAAAATATCTTATACGTTTTTATTAATTTTGTGGAGGATATGCCTGTATAAGTGGCAAACAAAAACGTCGCTCTTCAAAGAACATATTATAGTTTTTGAATATTACTAGTAGAGTACCGAGCGAAATAATGAATGTATATTTTTTATATATTCAATGGACCTTTACACTAGTTCTATATAGAAAAGTGGTTGACAATCCGCCTATTTAAAATTAATCATATATCGAGTGAGAATCAAACCCCCAACCATATATAATCAGACACATGTCAGCAATCTATTTCTCAATAGCATCTCTAAAATAACTCCAACAAAAATATTTCACTGTATATTTTTATCACGTAGTATACACGTCACTACAGCCACGCCCACTGTAGTCAGTAAACGGGATACAAGTGTTCCTCTAAAATTATCACTTATATTTTTACTGTGTCAATGTCATCTACAATATGTAAAGTATGTAATTCAATTGGCTTTCTACGCCAAACATTCACATTTGTCATAAAAAAGTATAATCGTCGTACATATGAAACATTGCCTGTTGAGTGGCGGAAGTCAACGCTGCACTTTGTCAATAGAAATAATAATTTTTCCATAGCGGATTTCGAATCCACGACAATGGAGTTTACAGTCATAACTACGAGGTCCACTGCGCACACAGTGGAAGATATGAATGAAGAATGATAATTCATATTCTAGTTAACAATGACCCACTTTAAATTATAATGTCATACACACTGTAATCATTGTGCCTCTCAATTCATAAATATCACTGGAAGTCCTTAATAAAAGGAAAGAAGGTGTTTATATATTTTGTTTTGCTTTCTTGAATAGTGTTTCTATCGATATATGTTATCAATAGGACGCTTATAGGACAGGACACGCGGAGGAAACTTATTATTAAGAGTTACAACACTTCGTTACTCATTATCTACCCAATTTTCAAAACATTGCGTGTAGTATGACGGTAGGTACTCATCGCCGCGTTTTCGCGGCAAATGAGCAAATTAAAGTAATTTAATCCTTCGAGTAAGAATTGAACCCACAACCATCGCATTTACAGTCAAAGGCTGTGCCGCTACGCCACGACGGCCTCAGATAGAAATAAATCTTATTGTTAGTAGTTTATCTCATTTGCTTCTATTGTACTACAAAATCAGGAAAATGTCTGTTAAGTAACAAAAGTAAGTCTTCAGAGAATAGTAAGAAACTTCATGGGCACAGGGGCACAAGCCTTCGACTGCAAACGCGACAGGTTATAAGTTTGATTCCCACTCGATGAAATAAAATATTTCACTTCCTCGCTCTGGTAACAAGGCAAAGGGCATCGTTGAGCTCCGCCACTCAACACGCAATGCCTCATCAAAAAAAACAAATTTTAAAATAATATTTCTATAAGCACAGTTTAACATTAAAGGTTTAACAACAAAATATGACTGTTATCAAAACAATCTACACTTTAATAATATCTTATATAAAATGAACATTAACACATACATTTACTTACTAGAGTGGAAAACAATTTTACTTTTCACGGCCGACATAAGTATACTTTTTAACATTGAAATGCGCCTATCGCACGTTAGGAGTTGTGTAATTGATTTGACTTTATGAAACAAAAGTTCGTATAAATTATTATAGACAGAGGAAACTTAAGAAATTAGTGTTAGGGCACTCCGTTTTCCACTTTCCGCCGAATTCTGGAGGTATTGCGTACTGAGTGGCGGAACTCAAGGCAGCGCTTTGCCTCTTTCGTTACCAGAAAAGAAAATTTTAAATATTGAATTTTCCTCGTGTGATAATGGAACCCATAACTATTGCGTTTACTGTCACACACTTGTCTAACCTGCGCCACGACTGTTTGTATAAACAGAAGACGATAAACAGACTTCAGAATAAATTTAAATGTAGCTAAAATAATTACCTATAAACTATATTATAAAAAACCTACATTCCTGATGCATTCACAGTATGTGTACAAAAACAAACTAGGTATAACAATTTAAATAAATATATATTCAACATTGAAGAAAGTCAAATACAACTATGCATATAAAAACGTCATATTCTAAATTATAACCAAAATTTCCGTTGAAAGTGAATTGTAAATGTAATCATTTTCAATTCCTTTTACAACTTAAATTTAACGTTACTTAAGACTGTGCAATGCGATGATCTCAATTTTTTGCAAGATTTTTGCGAGATTACGATTTATAAAGAATAAATTGGAGGAACAACTTCTTTAGCAACTTGAGTTATATTTTTAGCATAAAATAAAATATGCAGCAATATTATTAAAAGTATGCAAATATGTCAAAATATAATTGTGATTTGTTTGGCTTATGCCAAACAAATCACAATAATCGATCAAAAAAAGTTTAATTATCGAATCGAATCACGATAATCGATAATTAAACTTTTTTGACAAATATCTGTAATACAAAAAATATCTTTATATTAGAAACGACTGGACTACCCAGGCCAGGGCAGGGCAGGCGGAACACGCTGATATATGAAATAAACCTTAGGTAGATAGTAAGAATTAATGTGAACTTATAACTTTTAATAAAAGATCATAGAAAAATCTTTTTAACGTGTTTTACTCTTTTATAATTGTGTTAGAAACAAAAGGGAAGTTAGTGCCAGAATTGAATACTGCCCTTTGCTTACGAGAGTTCAATAAAAATAATTTAAATATAATCACTCCCCCGAGTTGAGATCGAGTCCACTACCATTGCGTTTACATTTAGATACTGCCCCACTGCGCCACTTTGCGCGATGGTCTCAACCGTCTTTCAACCGAAAAGCCACGACTAGTTCCACCTACACAACCATAGGAACCAAAAAAAAATGTAGAACAAAACCGTTAATCTACTATAATTTAGATTAAACGGAAGTGATAAAAGCATTGAACGTAAACACACAGTGCCTACAGAATTAAAGGCACTGTGCTAGTGCTAGTGTTCAAATTACAAACAACGAGTTATTCGTCGTCGTTATATTTAGACATGCTTTCGATTTCTATTCACTATTAGCGTTTTACTTTTAAAGGCCACTCACTTTTTGTCAGTTTGACATGTAGAATCGATTGTACTTAGTTGTTGGTATATGTCCAGTGCAGTCGTTGCGCACGGGCACAAGGAACGGAGTGTCGTAACACTAGGTCACACTAGGCCCTCTGCGTACTCTGCGGTGTGCGGGATACAGCGTGAAAGTGTTTTATTATTTTTTTTTACCGCCGCACTTAGACTAGAGACTGTTCTCTTCTCGTTCAGAGCGCAACGGCACTTCGTATGACTGTAACTATGATGGTTGTGAGATCGAATCCCATTTCATTACTCGCTCAGGTAACATGCTCGCCGTTGAGTTCAGCCACTCAACACCCAATGTATCGAACATACTAACTTAAAACTACGTTTTCTAGTACTCTAGGTATAATATAAAATTCCGTTTTGTTTTTGCACAGTCTGTTCTGATGTTTATACAACTGAAACTAATTGACTTTTAAATACAAGTCTGATGAAACAATTGTTGTTATTGTAATATTGTAAACGTTTCATTTTATTTGCATTGCACCATAGAATATTTGTTATAAAATTCTCATGAGAAAAACCAAGAATTTTACGTTAATAAAAACAACTGACACTAGCAGCGCAGTTGGAAGGTTACCGTCAGTGCAAGCGGTAGCTTCAGCTTCGATCTTGATTGATGGAAATATATTTAAAAATCTTTTCGTTTCCTTCGTTCAACAAAACACAAAGTTACCTGACTAGGACCAGGCTGTATCGAACATATAGCAAAGAGACCTAATGCCGATTTTTTTCCTCTATAATTCGAGTATTGCGTGTTGAGTGGCGGAACTCAACTACGCACTTTATCTATTACGGCGCAAAAATAGCAGTAATACATAAACTACTTGTTTAGAAATAAAGTAACAAATACATAATATCTTTTAAATAATTTTATTTTTTTTAGAACAAAAATATTCTATCAAAATAGCATCCTAATATAATAGTCTCTAATCTCTATATTAAAAATGACCTTGTCGTAAATATAACACTGTCAATATAAAAATTCTAATATTGTAGACACGGTTAAGACATATTATTTGTCATCTTTAACACGGCCGGATTTAACATGTCGATGGCGTGACGTGTGGAGCCATGGCGTAAATAACGGGGTATCCGTCACTGACACAGTTTATACGATAAAAAATATAGTATAACATTATATTGTTGTTTAGATATGTGACATAAATATAATTTTATTTTGTATCTCAATTTTTATACTCATATTTTAGAAGTATATTTTTTATAATTATTTCTTATAATCTTTTAACTTAAATGACTATAAAAAATTTCAATCTACCTATATTAATGTTTTACCCTGCATAAGACTGGGTAGGTGTAGAGTACTTGGTGTTAAACCACACCATTCCCTATTTTCTGACAACTTCAAGAGACTGCATATTGAGTGGTCTAACCAGAGTGGTCAAATTAAACCAAGTCATTTCCCCCAGTGTGGACTGAACCGATAATTATCACTCAGTCAGATGCTGTCCCACTGCATCACAATGACATAATTAATTAACTAATACTTATAAATTCACTGTAAGTCCATTTTTCTTCAGATAGATAAAATATTTAATTTTAAATGTTTAATATAACTTTCTGACTAACAAAGTTATAAATAAACAGGTGAAAAAAATAATTATTCCCGGTATTTTAAGGGATGTATTATTTAGAGATAAAAGAATTGGAGATAGTTCTTTGAAAAGTTTCATGTAATTATTCACTTTTGTCATATTTATTAATTTACTTTTGTTTTTGCAGGAAGCCATAAAAAAAGTAATTAGGATAAAGACTAAAGTAATTAATTGGATTAATGTAAGTCAAATTAAAATTTGTTCTAGTTACTAAACTAACACTAATTTTATATTTTTTTATATTAATGATAGTTTTGTTATATGGAATAATATAGGAAAAATTGATAACACTGTTATCCTACTTTGAACTTTACTCTTATATCTATAGAATTTAAGCCTTTTATATCCATTTATTAAACAATAAAATAATTATATATAAAAACAGATGTATAATTATAAAACTACATGTTGTTTATTTAAATAAACTTTCTTTCATTTACTATAGACTAATTATACTATTTAAATGAACAAGTGCTAGAGATCAATAAATCTACATTCAATGTTAGAATAAATTGAACAAATGTAAATTATAATAGACAATAGACATGCATGTTTAATATCAGTACATGTAGTAATGATTTAATAAGAAATTATGCACATTAGAAAGACCACTTTCACTGTCTAGATAAAATATAAATGAGCTCATTCACTTATTTAAGGCAGAAGTGGCGGAGCAGAGCAGTCTTTAGCATACAATGGTCATGAGTTTGATTCCTAGTAGAGGATTAAATTATTTTCATTTCCTTGCTCTGGTAACACAACAACCAGTTCCACCACTGAACATGTAATGTTTAGAAAATTGAGCAGAAAGAGAAACAAAGTATCTTAATACTATGTTTAATCTGCCTATGCTGGTATGAGATGGAAACTGAAAGCTATAAAGCTACTTACCCATCAGTAGTCACTGTGTTCAAAGACAAAGCTTCAGGGAATGTCATCTGGTTATCGATTTCTTCACTTTTCGTCTCTTCGGGTAATTCTTGAGCATCTTGAACACCAGTGTCCATTGATGGTTCTTTCTCAATATCTGGAGATTTCTGAGAAACATTGTGGAGGCCAGAGAGATCGACGTTGTTGTTCCCATCTTCAGTTTGAAGAGCTTCAGAGACCACCAATATGAAGAGAGCACAACTGAAAAACGAAACAGAGGAATTTAAAAAAAATCAAATAATAAATTTTTAATATGTGGTTTAAATAGAATATGATCGACAACATACCTAGAAAGCACTGATATAGTCAGCAAAGACGTGTAAATTACACACAGCCCACCCTTCATCGTAATATTAGTGAAATATCCACAGTATAGTACATTTTGTGCGTAAAATTAAAACATATTCACAGCGCTTTCCGAATGGATATTAAAATTTCACAAATAACTTAAACCGCGCACTACGAACACATGTAATTCATAATTTGTTATATAAAAAAAAATAACAGCTGTAAATCCCGGACATTAAAATTGGAGACATGAATAGAGTCCACGAACATTTTCATTTAATTTGACAGTTAACAAATTCCAAGTGCGCTACGGTTGAATGATCGATGTCTGGGGCGACGCCATTGGGTGAAATTAACAAATATAATCGATTATATAACACCCGCCAATCGTAATAAAACATTTAACACAAAGCCTTTTTTATCATTGGTTATTTTTCAAACCGCCTTACACTACACGTTCCTTTACAAGCAGATGTCAGTGAAGCAGATGATTTAATTAGTAGTCTTAAGTCTCTTTTTAAGAAAAAGTTTGTTTTTTTAATCATTACGAAAGAATATTTTATTTTGATAGATTAACATTATTGATTATATATCAAGAACATTTTAATAAAACATTTTCAAAGAAAAATATGACAGTTATAATTTATAGGTCCAGAGGGCGCTTATTTTATTACGTTACTGATCGTTTGCGGCATCCACATCAACATCCGATTAGCTTTACGTTTACTTATTTGAAATAATAATGGAGGCACTATATGCGATTCCCTTTAATGTGCTTGAATTGCCAAACATTAAAATAAAGAAACCATCATGGTTACAGCCTCCTTCTGCTATGACAACGTTTTCATTGGTGTTATTTTCATATTTCTTAGTGACAGGAGGTTAGTCGGTTTCAATTTAGTTCTTGAAACATCAAGATAGATTCCAATAAGTAATTTTGTGGTTATTTCTAGGCATTATATACGATGTGATAGTTGAGCCGCCGAGCGTTGGATCTACGACTGATGAACACGGACATAGCAGGCCGGTGGCGTTCATGCCGAACAGAGTAAATGGACAATACATTATGGAGGGTCTTGCTTCAAGCTTCCTATTTTCACTCGGAGGGCTCGGATTTATCATATTAGATAGAACTCATAACCCTTCAACACCAAAACTAAACAGAATTTTACTGATATCTGTAGCATTTTTGTGCATTCTAGTCTCATTTTTCACAACTTGGATTTTTATGAGAATGAAGTTGCCAGGATATTTACAAAATTAATTAATATCTGATTGTAATTATGTATAAGATTGAATTATATTTTTACACTGATTAGATTTTCTTTTTACCTAAAACTAAGAACATTTTCTATATAAAGTTATCCAAGTTAATTTAATTTTTTATTTGCTTTCAAGTCACAAATAGACTTATAATTTTACATGAAGGCTTTCTATTTTTTATAATTTGTTGTTACAAATAAAATTGTAATTAAAAACTAATATTATTTACTTACACTTAAAATAAAACTTCTCTTTTATATATTTATTTATTTCATAAGTTCTTATAAATTAAAATATATTCTATTAAATATTTGGCAGTTTTAATCAAGTACAATTTTCACTATAAATAAAATTTTAATACATCACAACACAAATATTGAGAATTCAAACTTGTAAACATTTTTCTACATAAAATAATTTAACTAAGGAAGACCATATAAGTCAAAATAATATTTATTTAATAAAAATTGAGATTGAACTAGTACTTAATCTTCAAATACAATAATATCAAAGTTGAGTTTCATGTTTCTTCACAGTCTTATTCTGAATGAACTGAAAAACAATTACAGTATATAATTCTATAAATTAAACATTTCTAAGCCTAAAAGATATCATTTGACAGATAAATGAAATGTTAGTCCTTATTATAATGTCGGAAGAGGCTGTCTTAGTGAAAAGGGACAGTGTCTAAACTATATATGATCGTTGTGGGTTCAATCCCACTTAAGGGAAGGATATCATTTATTGTATTTTCACTTCCCCATTCTGGTAACCGAAGGATACATGGATTTCTTTGGCAAAGCGCAGCATTGAGTTCATCCACTCAACATACAATGCTCTCAGAATTCAGCAGAAAGTGAGGAAAAGAAGCATTTTAATGAGAAAGTAGTTACTGAACCAAGTTACCAGGTTCCTTCTGCCTACCATGATATGTGCAGTATATAGTGTGAAAATAAAAAACATTGTCATATTTTAGGTATATAGTGTGGTGAGTCAGACTTCCTAATTTAAAGTAGATCTGATTCACTCTATAACAAATAAGCCTCATGGTTACTTATGACATAAAGCATGTAAAATTTATATTCCTAGAGTGTGAGCCCAACACAACTTATTAAGAAAATTCTCTGGAGACAAGAAACTTACAAGTATTTTTTTTATCAGAAGTTTTACAATTTCAAAAAAAATTTTTTTTTACACTTTCTAGTGGTATAAAAATTTGCAAGTACATGACATTTACACTCTAAGCTGTTATATTCTAAGAAATAATTAATTGTGTTTAACTTACTGGCAAAAATCTGAGCTTTTATCAATGATATGTTCAAATTCTGCAAATGACAGAGCACCATCATCGTCAAGATCTGCTTCTTCTAACACATTTTGGACCAGTTGCTGAATTTCTGAATCACTTAGCTTCAACTCAAGGCCACATAGACGTTCAATAACTTCTCGTAAATCAGATACTCCAATCATATCATCTCCGTCGAAATCTAGAAACATATAATATTACGTTGTTCTTTTAATATTTACTAAAAATTTTGGTGTAATGATAAAAAATATTTTTGTTTTACAATGTGTTAAGATTTTCTGCTTAATTTTTAAATCGGCAGGACTTAGCATTTTGTTTTATTACAAGATAGAGGCATAGAAAATAATCATTCTCTTGAATGGAGAATTGATGATGGATTCGTGATGATCCTATATATATATATAGGTATATAGGAGCTAAACAATGCCTACAACAGTTAGATTTCCATAAAGCAAATTACTTGTATATTAGAACATACCAAATATTCTAAACGCATGTTCGGCTTTTACTGCTTTTGGTGCGCTTTCACTGAACACTGACATCATATCGAGAAAATCTTCAAATGTGCAATCGCCGTCATTGCTTGAACTGAAAACTTTGCAGATTCTATCCCTAAAAGGGTTTACTCTGAGTTCAGGATATTGCAAAACTTTAGCCATGGGTAACTTGGCATTCTTATTATGTCCTACTTTCTCTGGGGCCAGAGCTTTGAATTTTTGATGTGCACTAAAAAGAAACAATAAAGTAACGTAAGATGAAAATATCACTAATATTTGTACTACATACACAAAGTAATGAATACTTACTATAATACTTCTTTTTTTGTGAAATATGTTAAATCCTGAAACGAGATAAAAAAATTAAATAATTTATTATTTAGATGAATATACAACTAAAGAAAGCGAATTTGTATATACGAATCTACCTCATAATCTTGAAGCTCTTCCTCGGTAAATTGACTTTTACCCTGGCCCATATTAAATGTGATAAATATATTCAAAAATTTTCAATTAGGTATAACGTTTTAATATTCGTAAACAAATAACACAATAACAGCAAGAAACAAATCACAGAAACACGACGGTACAGGCATCCGCCCAAAACTGTCAAATGTCAATGTGAATGTGTCAATGTCACAACATAAGCGTAATGTAACATTTTTATCGCAAAAACAGGCCATTAAGAAAAAAAAAAAAACATTTTTTTAACACACAATACTTTTTGGAATGTCACCATACATTTATAAATAATACATTTTTATAATAAAATAATTTTTTTTATTTTTTAGCAATAATATATAACAACATAACAAACAAAAAATGGTAAGGCAATAACTCAGTTATTCATTCCTTTGTTTGATTTCCCGTTCCTGAAAGCATAATATTATAGAGTTATAAATTTAAATAAAATTGCTACGTAACTAGATTTAGTTAATAGATATAATTTTTACATTCTTAAGTACTTTAGTGAAAAAACGATGAAGATGAGATGAAGGAGATACACTTCTTCATTGTATAACATTTTAAAGTACTTCTTACTTCGCTAACATTTTAAAGTTATAATAAAACAGAAAATAAAATACCATTTTGTCTTTTTAAAGAAAACAAAGGTTTTTTCTTATACGGCCCTCCTGGTAATAATTCACAAAGCGGTTGATATTTATTTGTACATGCCACTGTTTTCCAAGTGCGATGTTTTGTAAGTATTACACAGGACATGTTGACATTTCTCTGTGGGTGCCCTGGAGCCCAAGCACGATATGTTATGCAGTCCAAGCTATTTTCTAAAATATAAATGTTCATATAATACCAGAAAAAAACACACAAACATGTATGTAACAGTTATATGTATGTAACATCAATATAATCAAGAAAAACAAGCCAACACGTGCTAAAGGAATATTTTATCCAACATTATTTTTTTATATTGTATTTTTAGGCGTTTTATATGAAATAATGAAAATAACATATACGGCAAACGTGTGAATAATTTAATCGATCTTCTCAGGTTAAGGGGAACACGTAATTTTATATAAATCTAATCTTCACTTTTTATATATACCATTATCAATTAAAAAGCTTTTATCATTATTCCTCCTCATCCCAACATACGCTGCTTCTACACTTGCTGTAACCAGCGCCTGCGCCAGCGCATCTGTGCGCTGTTCATCGGAGACGTCAGCCAGTACTGCACTTACATTCTTGCATTGTGCTTGAGATGCCGTATAGTTCAATTGTTTTGGTAAAATCATGAACATGCCAGTTGCTGGCACGCAAGTAGAGTTGATATTGGCTAAAAAATATTATTATTTTTGATGTATATTTGCGTTTCAATAAATTAAGGCGTCAGTTAAATTTATTTCTATTTAAAATAACACTTACGTAAAGGATTAGCATATAAACTATAATGATCGTATCTTGAGTCATTACTTAGAGACAGTCCTCCTTCTGCTTCAGCACATTTCAGAAGTTCACAAGTATATTCTAAGTTACTACCTCTATCAATATGTGGGCTAAAATTTAAAGCCAGAGCTTTTTTCTCGATACCAAACCTCTTACAGCTGATAAGTGAAGTAAAATTTGCTCTGGCAGCAATACCTAACTTGAATCGGTGACATTTTTTAATTAAATGGTATTTAGGCATAGTATATGTACTTTTAGTAGTACATTTCATGTAAGCTGATATCTGTGCCACGAGTATTAAGAATATGATTGTATTGAACATCATTTTTAAGCAATAGGTACATTCGAATTTTTTTTTAAATTAGCGTACTGGTCACCTGATTCTAACATTAATAGTAAAAGTTATTTTACGATTTATTTTCTATATATTCAAAGGTTACAGAGTTACAGGTAGAAAGTCAACACAGAAAATAAAAATATATACGCAGGAAACACAATGTTTCCAATCTCGGTCGGAAAGGCGAGTTTCACCTGTCATACTGATGGCCACATCGTACATAATTCATGGTATCCGGACTGAATATTAAAATAAGCTCAATTTCCCTGTCAGTCGTTTGTTGTGAATTGTAACGAAGTCACATAATTGATATGAGATTTGCCTTTTATTGAAACTATAATTTTCAGATGTACATATGTAGGTAATAAAATACTAATAAAATGTAATAAAATTTGACAAAAACAGAAGAATATGATACTAGTATGAAAATTGGACGTAGAAGGTGAAATCTTATCAGCCTATGTATAAGGTACACAGGCTTAAATATGATAATTCATTGACTTGATTGATTCTTAACCGTCATTTATTTAAAGCTTTTTTTAAACGAAACCTTAAAAAATTTTTATGTAAACAATACAAAAAAACTGGCTATATTTCAAGGATACCATTTAGAAAAGCGTCAAAAATCTAGACGGCTTCTTTTCAAACCGTTGTCAGTTATTTGGAAATGTCATTTTATTTCACGAATTTAATTGTTAATAAATAATTTTACACAATTAGCAAGTAATTTAATTTTAAATAAAATGGGTTGTTTCTATTCAAGGCGTATTGTAAATGAGGTAAGACGAAATATTTATAATTTTTAACTTAGATTTAGAAAAACTAAAGACAGGTGGAATAACAATGAAATAAAAAAGACTACGTTAAAAAGAATCGACTAGAAGAACTAAAATATGTTCTTGTACGAACCTTAAATATTACTACAATACTACGTAGTACTAGTATGTGCTACGTTAGAAGTCGGTACCAAGCCCTAAGCAAAGTTTAAGTTAGCGGCAAATAGCAGAGACAATAAGCAGTTTCAGGTGCACAAACTAGTCTTTAGATGGAGATTGAAATTGTAAATAAGACTATAAAATTTCATAACAACTAGAATAAGGTTATCTTTTAAATGAGCAATACTTCTTATATTCATAAATTTAATTTAAGTTTACTAAAAATATAAATACGTACGGAACTCCTAGACATGGACAATATTAATACAATAGTCGTAGGTTAGGTATATCTAAATATAGATATAAACGCAGCACTTTATAAATTATTAAAAAACGAGGTCAATAACTAAAATTTCGATATAAAGAGATGTCAATTTGCATTTCAGCACGACGACAATACATACGACATGACGCCAATAAAACATTTGCCGGTGATCTTCGTGAGCGGCGTGCCGGGTGCGGGCAACCAGACTGTGGCGCAGACCATATCTAATATAACAGGATACACGTTGATAAGACCTGGAGAGCTGGTCAGGTCCGAGGCTGAGAGGGATACGCCCAGGGGACAGCTTATAGCGGATAAGTTGAGAGCGCAGGAAGATATACCTGATGTATGTAACGTTTGGTGTTTTTTTAAGAAAACGTTTTACGATAATTCATATTCAATATTTTACTCACTGTACACAATTATTATTTGACTTTTCATATCAGGCCACGTACAAGAATTTGAATTCTGTTGCATCTTGATTCTTGATTAATGAAAATTATGGTTTTCATTTATATCAACTAGGTATGAATGGGGTGTACATATGTAGGTAACCTACCAATGTTTTGCGTACATATGGTAGTAGGACTCTATACACAATGTAAATTCTCGTTGTAGGCGTTAAAAGTTAACAAATACATATCATGTATTTTACTTGTTTGGTGCAATAATAGTCTAATTATTAAATATGTAAAAAATGTATAAAAAGTAAAATTTGTTTTTGTTTTTTGTAATATTTCAAAAACAGCAAATACGTAATTGTAGCACCAAATGAGTGGGACATGTGTCCACCATATTGACCACAGAAAGTTGAGAATTTGACCAAAGACATGATTTCTTTTAAATGTCCTTGAGTTTATTTTTTAGATGATTCAATAACTTAATATATTTATTGCACAGCAATTAACGGTGGATATCATCAAAGAAACAATGCTTATGCACCAAGACTCCAAGGGTTTCATCTTAGTGGGCTTTCCAAAGAACCATCGCATGTCGAATATATTTAATAGACAAGTGAAATGGCCCGAGAAGTTAGTTGCTTTAGAAGTCGACAATGAGGTAAGTAACATAATGTAATGAAATTTTGTTTCTTAAAAATAAAAGATTTAAAATGTTGGTTATTTTTGTACAGTAAAGTAAAATTATAATAATATTTGATTGTAATATACGTATTTCCATAACTCTTAATCTATGAAAATTTCCATTGAATATTGTATAAAAGATAACTTAGGAAAAGGTCAAACACTGAAGGTTACACGTGGAAATATCTAGCTCCCTCTTCTGATGTACCTATTGGAAAATTAAATCGTAACCTCATGTATATTCTCGCATAGTAGAGTTGGCAGGGGGAATTGGTGTTAAGATACTTCGTTCCCCACTTTCCTCTCAATTATAGAGACGTTGCGTATAATATGGCAGAACTCAACGCCGCGCTATATGTTCAAAAAAATATTAATAGTTCATACATCTGAGTGAGAATCGAACCTGCGGTCACACGCTGTGTATAAGTAGTGCATAAGTGATATTTGACCAGGTCGCGGCGACACGTTTACAAAGTAAACTGTCCGAGATGGGTCGCCCCGAGTCAGAAATAAGTGCGGCGAGGCAGATCGTCAAAGAAGCTGCCCACAAAGTAAAGAATGTGCACAAGCGGTTCGGCGGCCATGTTGTTACGGTATTATTTGAAATGTAACATTAACTTATTCTGCGCACTTATGGGCACTCGAAACTATGTGCTATGTCACTATGTCTATTTGCTATGTCTATGTACTATGTCACTATGTAATCTGCACACCAAATTTCGATCTAAACATACCTACTAATGAAGCGTATATGTACTTTTTTTTATTAATATCTTTAGGTACCACTACTAACACTTGATCCGCACACTTTTCTATCTTATTATTATTTACAATAAGGTTATTAATATATATGATATATACATTAATTACATTATTGTTTATATACAGAAGTAATATCTGTCGTAAGAAAATATATTTTTTTATGTTTATATTATTTTTATAAATTTGTACTTTGAACTATGTTGATAAGCGAGCTTATAAGTAAATACACTACACATTGTATTCCCTATTACAATGTATATTTAATTACAGAATTAGCACGCAAAAGAGCACGCAAAAGACCGTGCAAAGTAGGTTGAGTAAGAGGGCAGACCCTGGCAATAGCCGGGATTAATGCCAGGAGGAAAAAGAAGATTTAATTACACAATTAAGTAGACATTTGTACATATGTACTTACAAAGCACTTAATATGAACCCCACACGCACTTACCTCACACGTAATATTTCTATATACGAACTCATATAAAGTTTACATAGTTTATGCACTCAACGGTTAAACACATTGAACACTATTATACTATACTAATAATTTGATATAAATGAACAGTTCATTCTATAAACATATTTTTACATGAAATATTCTCCATTTAGGTAACATTTTTATAAACATCACGTTCTTCACAGCTGGACAGCAGCGGTAATCCAAAAACCTTAGCCAACACTCTAAAAGAAATATTATCGGACACTATTGAAAAGACACATAAGGAAGAGGAGACCGAACTGCCCCCGACTGCGACGTCAGCCCCCGCCGTTGTACGGAACACTCCTCCACAAAACAGGTCGATACTACCCTCCGAAGTTATAGATGCGATCAATTGAGGGTAGTTTTATATAGATGCGTACATACGTTTGTTACTTTTGTTATATGTTCAAATTTGTTATAATAAATGTTATATTTTTATATGTCGGTTGTTGTTTATTTTTTATATTTTATTATATATGTACAAATGTGACATACAAAATTTGTGTTTATTTATGCCAGAAAAAAATATAATAACAACAGTAATTGTTGTTTAGCTGCGAATATTCCAAATGAAATTATTTAAATTTAAAATTAATTTAAAATATAAATAAAATATAAATTAATAAAATTACTATCCCGTGGCTATTACCAATTTTTCCTATTATTTAAAAAACAGAATATACAAAACATTAAGTATAATATCTATTGTTACATCTGTTGTCGTGCCTCTTTCAAACGTAAGTGATACTGGCCGTAATGTCTTTTTTCTTCTAATTTTTAAATAATCAAAAAATGCTTCACCATGACAAGTGACACACGTCGTTGTCGATTGTCACAAAAAGCGCATCAATTTTTAAAACAAAAATCGGTCAGTGCGTTTGAGGTCAGTCTTCGTACCACACCACGATTGAGTTTCAGTTGGTCGTAGACTGAAAAAAAAATAGCCACGCTGCGCAAATCAGTCATAAAAGTCATGAAGATCAAATTACGTTAGTAGTCAAAACTCACAACTAGTTAAACTTACCGTCGTTGACAAATATTATGTCTGTTTTAGAAAGCTTTTTGTTTATTTTTATAATACGCTTCCAATTTTTATTAATAGATACTTAGAAATGAATAGGAATATTCTTACTTTATACTTTTTCTTACATGTTTATAAAATAAATTGTATTATAATATATAGCAAGAGATCGTTTTCCATCAACATCTTCCACGGAAGATAATGAAAGCGGCAATGACTGGGAGCCTGAAGTGCGACCGCTTATGCAGCCTCGCCTGCCTCCGCCGCAGGCTATTATAGTAGGTTCCGTTCGCAAGCGTCGAGGAAACTTACCGAAGAATTCCGTTAGAATCCTGAAAAGATGGCTCTACGATCACAGATACAATGCCTATCCTAGCGACGCCGAAAAACTAGCTTTAAGCCAAGAAGCTAACTTAACAGTATTGCAGGTAGCCATATTTCATGATTGAAGTTATTTATACTTATAATTGAATAGTATTATTAATTGAAGTAATGATTTTGGGATACTTTTTATTTATTTACCATTGTGAAATTCGACTGTCGTACTTGGGACATGTTCATCCCTCCCCGATCGATGAACACGTAAACACACGTAAACTTTACGACAACAATACAATTATAGGTTTAGTAGTTAGACTATTGAGAGTTTTTTTGCCATGTGGTAGGTATGTATGTATAATATAGTTTTTTTACTTATACAAATGCATTGAACATTTCGAGAAAAAATTTAATTACATTTTAAACATTTCCTTGTAATATACATAAATCTAAATTTAACTTGTATTTACATAAATGTGCGGTATTAAGTGTTATTAATTAAAGTGCAATAAAGGAAGAATAGATAATGTTATAGGTTTGCAATTGGTTTATCAACGCTCGTCGTCGGATCTTGCCGGAAATGATTCGTCGGGAAGGGCATGATCCCTTAAAATATACTATATCACGTCGAGGCCGGAAGCATCCGGGCCTTGGAGTACATTCCATGGGTATGGGGGGACATATGGGAGTTGGATCCATGGGACCCATCAACATGGGCGTGGGTCCCATGGTTGGCCTCGGCTCTACATCCACGTCGAGCATGATGATGCCCAACAATATAACGGTTGGCGGATGGGAGGGAGTTGAAGTTCAAGTAAGATTTTGTGTTTATATTAATATTTATTACATTACCTACTATGTAGTCTTCGTTGTTTGTGTTACTCGTTTTTTAGTTTTACTTTCATATCATCATGATTATATCGGCCTTTCGACGCCCAGCGCTGGACATAGACCTCATTCACACAAGAATTTCATGAAAATTGTAGTTTTTAATTATTATAGTCAATACTAATATAGTCAAACAGATGTAAGTGAAGGATATTTTACGTTAAATTTTATATTTTAATAGAACGTAGCAGATCACAACGGAGTGGGCCACGACTACGGCGACGGTCTGCTAGTGTACCAGGAGAGAGACGCTCTAGGGGAAGCTGAAGAGGGCTATTCCAGTGCCATTAGCGAGGAGGAGGTCAAGTACGACCCCTCCGTGTGGCAGTCCGTCATCCGCTACGGACCAGACCAAAGTTTACACTCGATGGACAATAGAAGGTAATTTATAATTTTCCTTACAGATTTGTACATTTGAATACACTTCGAAATACAACTTAAATTTTAAAAAATGGATAGTTTTACTACTGTTATTAACATTCATTGCGTTAGGCATTAATATTGTATACATTTCTGACAACAAAAAATAATTTCAAACATTACCAATAGCTCAGTGGTGACGATGGCGACAGAGTGCGAAGAAATAGTAACGGGGGATTTGGATTCCTGGCATCCTCAGGGTCCCTTAGCCGCTCGACAGGTGAGCCCGCCTCCGCCAGTGGCCGTGGAACTGGAGGTCGCCACGACCGATACGTGGTGTCATACTTAATACTCTGTATTTATGTAAATTATTGGAAATTTTGAACGTAGCTGAGATTGAACTAAAACTTTTTAAATGATTGTCTCTAAATTTCTTTCAAAAATCGCAAAAACCGAATTTCCTATTATATAAACTAAACCAACATTGTTTACGGTTTGTCTTTATATGATGTATTTACTTTTATTATGTTTTTTTAAAATTCATGCTTTTATCCTTCACATAGCGAGATAGGCAGAGCGAACCTGGGTACCTAGTGTTAAGACGTTTTGTTACCATTAAGACACTTACGTTCCCCACTTTTCACTGATTTCTGAAGACATTGCATGTTGAGTGGCGGGGCTCAACGCTGCGCTTTGCCTCTTTACCAAAGCGAGGAAATGAAAATATTAAATATTACATTTACTAGAGTGAGAATGGAACCCACAACCTGTCTGTCGCACATACATTCACGCGCTGAGTATAAAATAAAATATAACATTATTACATTAAATTTTATTCATTATGAAAATAAAATGATAATTATAATTATTTACGACCCAAGAGGTTCATATCTGCTTCGTTCACAATTTTCTTTTTATTCTTCATAAATTGGTAACTGACGAACAGACATTCACAAAACTTGATAGTGGTTAGTCTTTTAATGTAAATAATAGAGATTATTATGAAATGACTTCTAAATACATATAGATATGTAGTGTAGAAAATAAACGGGTAGGTAGGTAGTTTAATAATGAAAAAAATACACATTTCTTAATCAGAGCGTTATATTAGTTATTTCTTTTTATTGATAAATAAAATTGTTATATGCAATATAGGTTAGTTCCCAATAATATCCCTTCTATTTAGCATATATTATGAGGATTTGACTAGGCATGGCTTACATGCTTGCCAACTGCGTAAAAGATGAATGGAAATAAAAAAAAGGGAAATAAAGTACAGTTGAAGGCGACGTTGGTGTTAAAGCATATGTATTCAATCGTCGCGTCGTCGGTCCGTTGTAAAGACACGAGTGTGTAGTATATTATATGTATTATAGATTAGTTTTCTGCTTAAACCAAGCGAATAGTGTTTGATTTGATTGATATAATAAAGTGTTTAAAAAGCATACGTCTTTTCTTATAAGTCCTAGAGAATGTTTTAACGCCGGCATCACCTAAAATTGTATCTCTCAAAAAATAATCTTTTGTGCTCGTTTATCACATATTTTTTAGAAAATTCACTTAAAATACGTGTTTAGGTGGTGCCGAGCGCGAGGGAAGATGGCGAGCAGTTTAAGTGTCTCTACTTGTTGGTAGAGACCGCGGTCGCTGTGAGGCAGCGCGAGAAAGAGCAAGAGCGGATAACTTGTTAATTAAAATACACTGATGTCTTTTTTATTCATACTTCCCCGCATTGTGTGGGGTGGGCACAATGTTTAGGGAGTTTGTCCTATCGGTGTCACCACGCAACGAACAGTATGGCCAACGAATTGTGGCCTCCCTGAAATTAGCTGTAGACGGCAGCACAGAAGATATTTTTTCTTGCTTTTGATTATTTCTCCGAGTGTACAATGTGTAAAAGTTACGAAAGTGTAACAACAATTATATCTAATAATACTATGTTCTATTTAAAAGGCATTTAAAATGCTCAATTACTTAAGGATATTTGTAACATAACATAAGTTATAAATGCGATTACTTTTTAATAGCCTGTAAGAGACCGGAGAAGAACAAAATCTTTATAAGCGATTAATAGCGATTTAAGAGTATACGTATATGTAGACATTAAATGATAAAAGTAAGTCTTATTCCTTGGTGTGTGCTGAAGAAGCACTAACAGGATTTCCCAAAATATCTACGGAAACGTTAACGTGAACGTTATAAAGCACTTGGTGGTTAAAGTTTGAGTTAAAAAAAATATAATATTTTTTTCATGTAGGAGTAAGTTAGATCTTTCATATAAAAGTTTGAATTTTAAGATATTAACTATTATTCGTTTTTATTTAGATATTAAGCTATTGGGATACGGATACCATGCAATCCTTCGAAAATTCATCAGAAAGTGAGGTACAAGGTAAATACTAGACTCCTTTTGCCTACCCCTCTATATGCGTGATACAGCGTGAAGCTGAAAATAAAATAGTTTCGTAGTATAAATCAAGGATTTGCGATTGTAAGATGTGTCAAATAAAAAGCATATTAAATTGATACTATTTTATTTCCCGTTTAAACATATAATATGATTGTTTCTAATATTTGTAAATATATAGTCTTCAAAGTAGTAATTGTATGTCTATTTTTAAAGGCGTTGGAGCCTCATATATATATGTTTTCCAGGCTCCATTGTACCGGCATGTTCAGATTCTAAATTTATATAATTTGATGAAATTTATTTTCTTGTAAACTTTTGTGAACTATATACATTGTTTAGACGTCCGCGAATTGTTTTAAGCACAAAGGTCCAGATCTTTTATATCCATAGGGACAATATGGTACACCGATGTGACCGCCGTCATTCCCTTCGGTGAACACACTGAAGCACAAGACACTTAAACATATTAAAAATATAATGTTATATATGTTATGCATATTTTATTTCGATATTTAAATGATACTAATAATTCTGTTGGAATGATCTCGAAAGCGAGCTTGTCGTTTTTTTATATGTTCTAAGGTGATACCAATATCAACTTGACCTGCAAGTTGATATTGGTATCGATTTTTACGTATAATTAAAATTAAAAATGTCTGTTAGTCTATTAATTTGCTTTTTGCAACTTTTTTGGAAATATTTTCCAATAAATGTTCAATATAGCCTCCAAATGACAACACCTGTACCTGTACTCGTAAATACAAATTTTTGTTTCTTTTTTTTCATAATTTTTATTAAAGAATAATAATATAATTTAAAGCCATCAATTAAGCTCTCGTTGTTTTAGTTAAGATTAAATTAGATTTAGAAATGGTGTTATAGGTAATGGTGTTATTAACTACCTTTATTAGACCAATTCCAAAGTTTAATCTTAAAAAGCAAATAGTAATTTAACCTCACAACAATTTACTTGATAAATGTGGTTAGACATTCATATATCATAAAAATGCGGAGAAAAATAAAAGACTAATTATATTTTTTATGTTTAATTTCACATTAACATATGATGCTCTATATCTTTACATTTTATTTAATACAATTTTTGTAAAATATCTAAATATAATTCTGTTTCTATTTACTCTACAAATGGCGTTAGGGCTTCAATGTTTTCCAGGCTCCATGTTCCATGCTGGCTCGGGAATATTTTGGAATGCATATGTGGCAAATTCGAGCGTCAACTGCTCTTGATCTTCAAGTTTCATGTATAGTAGTAGATAAGATAACTTGATTCGTTGTATGGAGTAGTTTTCCAAGTGGGTTCAACCAAATCAATTCTATGCGAAGTAGTGGACATGGATGAGCTCGCGAACAAATTGTAAGGCAAGCAAATTCAAAGCTACTTGTAGCCCTGCAACCAAACTTATATACAATTCTTAAATATGTTTAACTAATAAACGTGGAATATTTATCCGTCATGCTTACAAAATCTATTAACTCTTTTATAACCATAAGGACACCTTACATTTCCAATGACCATTTTATTTACAACTGTCACGGACATCTCAAGGTCGTCCACTTCTAAAGGTATTCCATAGCAGCACAGAACACTCAAAATTAACAAAAAAACAATTTTAAATAAATGCATGCTCAGATTTAATGTATGACCGATACAAACGAGCTATTGCTTTAGAGTGTTTATGTTAGTATCTGTTATAGGTTCTAAAGTCAGGTCAAAATTATATTAGAAACTTACGTAAAGTGC